>JAMPIV010005316.1:360000-568557 GCA_024509875.1 Oreohelix idahoensis
GGTCAAGACAGCGACGCAGTCTTCAGTGAAAGGGTTTTCTTAAAACCTGGAGCTCTAAGCTCATATACACTCATCGAACCCAAGCAAGCGGGTTGATGTGTCGTTTATAATAATCGGTCATAATAATACCGACGGCCCTAAAGCCCAAATGAGGGGTAACCGGGAAAGTGAAGATCAGTTTCGCCAACAGTGAAGCCTCTACAATGAAGTCTAGCATTTAGTCAATAGTTTTCAGAAGTCATCCGAGTAGAAGTCAGAACCAGGAGAGAGGGTATCATTCCGGTTGCTGTAACGAAACGAGAGAAGCAAGGCAGGAGAAGGAGTGAGGTAGAAGGAAAATAATATATCAGGGACCTGTAGAGTCTCTTATTATTCTTAGAGGTTATCCTCTGAGCCTTGGGGTTAGAAAAGTCTATTAATTAGCAGTGCAGAGTGTGACTTAGTGGCGTAGATCGCTGACAGAGTTAGCAGTTGTGCAGATAGTCTTAGGCAGGACCTGCAGAACAGTGACATTAGAAATAGTAGTGAATTAGAGATTGGTGGCTATAGTTGATGCCACACCAAATTGGACTATAGTTAATTAAGATCACTTATCATTTTAATTTTTTGTCCCCAGCAGAATGTATGAAGGAAGTCAGACGGGGGTGAGTTTATAGCAATTCTTGAAGTCACGATTTGGCGAGGAAGATTTAATCTTGGTTATCATCCTCGAGCCAATAGACTCACCTTACTACATTCACTGTCATTTCTCAACAAAATCTATCATCTTAGTCTTTTCTCATACTAGGGTCTTGTCCTACTCTCAGGCATAACTCTAACTAAAATCCAACTCGTGACAACAGGATGGACAGAAAATTTCAAATAGGCCAATATCTTCACTCTGCGACAACTACAATAAGACCCTTTTGCTACAATGCAGCTGCTATCCACCTTGTTATGAAGAGGGATCGGAGTGGCAAAGAGGTGTGGTGTCCGCCTCGTATTCAAGAGGTACAGGGTTCGAATCCCAGTTGAGGGATAATAATTTCTGGAATTTTTTTTTTAGAACCAGTGGTCCTAATTACGCCATACTCTCCCATGGTCTCGTGCGTTGTGAGATCGGATGACTAGACTTCTCGGATAAGGGCGAAAAACAGGAGGTCCCATGTGCAAGTTGAGCATGTTAAAAATCCCACGGCAGTTGGAAAACGTAAAGAATAAGCCATAAGGCCGCTGCCCCTGGCAAAATTTAAAAAATTAGAAACCTACCCACAACAAACATATTTATAGAATGTGTGATTTCTATATTCCGTACACACATTGTGATTCTCTAAGGAAGGAGATTGGAGCACTGGTGGAGTTGTCCGTGCGCAATGAAGATAGTCCTTAAAATGTAAAACAGACTTAATGAAGATGCACGTGATACTTTAGTTTTGACCTGTGTTGGAGGTCACAGGGTCAAATTCCTAAAGGGAAAAATGTTGCATTGTTTATATTTTAAAATGTGTTAATTGTCAGATTACGTTATTATTACAGATACTGGCTTTAATTTCGCGTCAAGCATGGAAAATTGCAGTAAATTTTAGAAAAAATACGAACATTGCAAAGTCATTACAACAGAAGAAATGATAGTTTGACATAATGTAAAAACAGTGTTTTTTAATGCATTGATATTATTTTTTTCTAAAGTAATAAACTGAAAAGTATCCGGAAGATGTGTATAAAAATTACAGATATCATTATCAAAAGTTGAAAATCTGTAGAAAATAGATATCATATTTCTTTTTTATTTTGTACTTCAAACATGAATTATTGAAACATAAATTACAAGCAGTATTTATTACCTTAACACAGCATACTCACTTCTGCCTAAAACATAGGAGCTAACAATTATCTCTCAATCATACAGAAATGTTCGCTTCAATAAGTAAAACATACACCTATCAAATTATTTTCCCACTCTCACGCAATAATTGCCATTATGTGCTCTAGCCCAATCATTTCACACATTTATTGCACAATTCATGCTTCTTTTTCATTAGAAAGACTTCGCAGATCGAAAAATATGTACCGGTACCAAATGAGTTTCTAGTATAAATTTTAATCCTGAACTTATATTGTTAAAACCGACCGCTCATCTTTCAATTTTAGAAATAATGGAGTGTACAAATTCTTCTCCGGAGAATTTTCCTTAGGCAGCTGTATGAAAAGAGGACAATTTTGACGTTTCCTTCTCTGTTACTCTCAAGCATTCCGCATTATAGAGAAGCACAGAAAGTACACAGCTCTCATATAATCTTAATTTGGCGTTTGTGCTGTAATGAGAGGACTTCCAAATGTTGTTTAGACTAGAGTTACAAGTCCTTTGCGCACCGCGATGCGTTCACTAGTTTGAAAAATCGCTGTACTCAAATGGACTACCTCTTGAACGGAGCGCTACTAAATTAAAATGACGCCATATGAAATAATTACGCAGACGCGCGTGTAGTGCAGACGTCAAACAACTTCTGCTAATGTACTTTCGCGAGTGTCCTCAAGGTGTCAAGACGTATATGTGTAAGCCTTTGCTCCTATGCCTAATGTACGCTGCTGTATGTACTTCCCCAGAAAATGTTTGATATGAGGAATGCCAGAGATTAATGTCTGAACTGACAGAGAAGTATTACGACATTCTTTGATTGATATTTGACACTACTATTCAAAATGATCGCATCGCGGAAAAAAGACTTGATGACGTCATATTGCCCATACTTCATGTATAAGATGGCCCGCGGCAGTTAGCTTGTTTTGCAATGATTATTACTCTTCCATTTTATATCCATTGATGGAGCCTGTCGTTTGTAAACTGTGAATAAAGCGTGTCAGATGTTACAGTTTTATCTGGACTCATTACTCCAGTTATTGTTGCTACAGTTCGTGAAACATTGACCTTGGCCATATCATACCAAAGTATACTATTCAAAGTCATAAAAGAACACGCAACATTTATATGGGTAGCTAAACCCTGGGATTTATGAACTGCAGCAACATTGCAGTACTTTATTGCCAAGCATGACATAATGAAAACTTTTTTCGGCTACACTAGTTTGACTTTTTGACGTCACTAACCCTGTTATCGTTATTTGTGGAGCCGGCAAGGAGCGACATTTTCTCTTGTGCAGCGAAGAAACATTGGTTTTTGTGTCCTGATCAATCTACTGCCTGTCTGGTATCTTATCACGTCATCGACGATGTCCAGCGTTCACCTCTGTATCAGAATATATCTACTTTTTCATTCAAGTATGTAAAGAATCAAGAACTAGACAAGTGCCAGTGGAACAAGAGATGAGAAGAAGACGATGGCGATGGATAGGACACACACTGAGGAAACCTGTTGATAGCATTACAAGGCAGTCCTTGTTCTGGAACCCCCAGGGCAAGAGAGGCAGAGGAAGACCAAGAAGTACATGGAGAAGAGAGTTGGAAACAGAGGTGAAAATGATGAAGAGAACATGGAAAGAACTTGAGATGATGGCACGGGACAGGAGGACTTGGCATGTGTTTGTTGAAGGCCTATGCTCCTTTGGGAGTGGAGGGTTATGAATGAATGTAAAGAATCAAGAAGCTCGTTGTGTTTCAAGTACGCAAGTGTTTTCAAGTGTTACCGGCAGAAGTCAAAATGGCGCACAAGTAACCGCACGATGGAGTACTGGGAGACCACAGGAGATCTCTCTACCACTGCCACTGGGTGCTTCAGGGGGGCACCGATTCCTACCACTAGATGCGTCATTCCTACGTGGAGGATTAATTTTGAGTTCAGTGTTTGTGGTCTGATTTTATTAACAATTTTAGTGGTAGAGCCCTCCATTTTTTATGTTTTATTGATTTTTAATAGTGTGGGTGGCTGGTGGGGCCCTGGTTCTGGAATACCTTAAAGACGGTCCCAGAATCAAGGTGTTCTTTAGGGCATACATGTGATCTTTTCATAGGAAAGTCCGGCGATCAGTGCTGTGTGCTATAACGCTTCTTGTGAAATCATTATATTTAGTATCTGTTTAATTGTGATGTCATGTTTTTTACTGTAGTTTGTAGATGCTGACTGTTCATACCGTCACGGATTGCCTCCCCTTAGCTCTGCTGTAGTGGTCCAACAATAGCCAAAACTCAAGAGTATTTGTTACCGTTGTATTATCTTGTTGGTGGTGGTGCGGCCTGGCGGGCTTACTATTAGTGGCCGACGTATTATTTGCTAACGCGAATGATGTGTGGGCCGTTTAACTCTGGCATAGGATGGTGATAGTTAATAGTTGGTAACATTGAGTAACAGTGGTGCGCAAATAATCGAACATACAATTAACTTAGATACACTCAAAAGTGAGTCTATAAAATACAAGACACACGTAAGGATCTAAAACACTTAACTCCCACGCGAAAATAATTTAACAGATTACATTCTCCTCCCCCCCCCCCCCCCCCCCCCCCCCCCCCCCCGTCCGAAAAAAAGCGAATTTTTTGTTGTTTGGTATTACTATTTCGAAGAAAACAGTGAGGGCAATCAAGGTCCATCAACAAATAACAATCATATATGTGACGTCATTATAAAGAAGACAACAACAACAGTAGTGAGATGGAAGTGTGTAAATAGAATCAAACACCAAATTCAAACAAAAGAAATGAGACATAGATGTTCGAAATATGAAACGATAGGTGAAAAGAACAAAGGAGAGGACATGAAATGGAAAATTATCGTAAATTGTGAAAAATTTTAATAAATCAACGAAGATGACAAAACTATGTCAACATTGTTTGAATTAAAAAAAAAATAAGATATGTATCTTATGAGATAAAACGCAAGTACGGAAAATCAAATCAAATTAAAAAACAAGAAGAAATCAACACATCCAAAAGAGGAGAGTTATGAAAAAGAAATACTAGGGAGACGATTTATACTACTAAGTGCTAATAAACTCTAAGTAGCGTAAATTTAAAAAAAAAATTAAGAGTCAAGTACGACGTTATCAAATAGATACGTGCACAAAAGAAATATCGGGCGCTAATGTTGCGCCACCACACACAAATAAAGGTATAAGCAATATATAGGACATGTGTAGCTAATGTGAAAATCTAAAACAATGGAAATGTGGCAAGTGAGTAATGCATGATGAAAATAATTGCATTGAAAAAATATAATAACTAAGTGTTGCATAATTAAATGTTCCGTATTAATAAAAATGTCAGTGAATAAACACTCGTGGAAAAGTTCAGTTTGAAGTAAAATGTTATTGAACAATCACTTGTGAAAAAATGTCATGGTGGATCAATCAATACACCATGATAAGCAAGCAAGTCAAGTACTGCGAATCAGCATGAAATTAGTTGAAAAAAATGTACCATAATAAAATATCCGAACATCGTAGAAAAATCTAGTTAGTTAATATTGTGAAATGACGTCACACGTGTTTGTATTCACAGCGGGGTCGTCATCACAAATGTCCTACTGAGTTAAATAAAACATGTGTAGTAGCCCCAAGTGAAGATGTAGATCAATGGCGGCACAAGATTAGAGGTTCAACGGCGCGGGAGATTCTTGTGGACATCGAGAAAGGATGTCGGCCTTGATATTGTCGGAACCCCAGATTGCTTGTATGGAGAAATGGAATGGCTGTAAGGCGATCGCGTATCGAGTTGATTTGGAGTTCTTTAAGTCCTTGCTCTGTAACGCAGTAAGAACCCTTTGGTCAGTTTCCACGATGAAGTGGGCTCCGAGGATAAATCTTTGAAGTTTCAGCATAGACCAAACCATGGCCAAAAGTTCACGGTCAAGTACAGAGTAACGCTCTTCGGCTGCAGTCAGTTTTCGGGATACATACATTACTGGATGTAGGGTTACTGAATAGTTCTGCATCGGCAAGGCTCCGATTCCCATCGAGGAGGCGTCACTGCGAAGGATAAAAGGGATATCTGCGTTTAGTAATCGTAAGATAGGAGCAGATGAAAATAAAAACTTAAATTTATCTAAAGTGGCCTGGCACTCTGGAAACCACCGTATCATGTTAGGCGAACCTTTCTTCAATAGGCTAGACAGAGGCTCAGTGATAGATGATAAGTGTGATATGAACCGTCCATAGAATTGAATCAACCCAAGAAGGCTACGGGCCTAATTCTTAATCTTAGGAGCAGTGATATTTAGGATCTTAGAAGTATTATGGTCTTCAGTCTGCAAGAGACCATGGCCAACACAATGGCCCAAAAAAGAGATCTCACTGAAACCAACGTGGGCTTTGGACAGTTTAGCCGTCAAGTTGTGAGAACGAAGGGTGGACAAAAGTGAGCAGAGACCACTAAAATGATCATCACAGGAGTTACTAAAAAGGCAAATATCATTGAGATATGCAATAACACCAGAACGATGAGAAAGAATACGACGCATCATGCGTACGAAAATGGCAGGAGCGTTGACAAGGCCAAAAGGCATGAAGTTCCATTGGAACAGACCTTGAGGCGTAGAAAAAGCAGTAAGAGGTTTGGCGCATTCAGTAAGTGGAACTTGCCAGTATCCCTTTGATAAGTCGAGCTTTGTGAAGAAAATAGAGTTAGAGAGCTTGCTAAGCAAATCTTCTAACAAAGGCTTTGGTTCAGCATCAAATTTCGAGACTTGATTTAATTTGCGATAATCGACACATAGACGAATGTTATTGTCTTTTTTCCTAACAATAACTATAGAATAAGAGTATGCTGAAGTAGATGGTTCGATTATGTTCAACTGCAGCATGTCATCCAATTCTTTTTCCACTTGAGTTTGAAAATGGAGTGGAATGGGATAAGGGCGGACTCTAATAGGTTTGTCATCAGTCAGTATAATGTCATGTGTAATGATAGATGTCCGACCAGGGATGTCAGTAAGAACACCTTGAAAAGATTGTAATAAGGAAGAGACTTACTGTTGTCTTTCCGTAGAGAGTTCAGGAGAAATTGTGACATTTTTCCAAGTTTCCATTGAATGTAACGGGACAACCGGAAGAGGTAGAGGCACGTCAAAGAAAGTAGATTCATCCTCTTGAATAACAGACAAAGAGGCATAATGATTCAGACGATAACGAGGGTCGTTAGTCTCCCGAAAGACAGACTGAAGATAGTCTGGACGGGTGTGAAATTCTTTCAACATGTTAATGTGAAAGGTTTTATGTTTACCGTCAATGTCAACAACATAGTCGACGTCAGAGATTCTCGACACGATTGTAAAAGGGCCTATCCAGGCGATAAGAAGACGATTGTCCTTACTAGGAAGTAGAACATAGGCTTCGTCACCTGGAGAGAGTTGTCATAGGCGTCTGTATCTATTAAGAAAGAGTCTCGCCTTTTCTTTGGCGGACTCCGACGCAGAGGTAGCCAACCTGCATGCGTTGATAATTTTCTGTCTTAACGCGATGACATACTCGTAAGGAGACTGACTGTCATCATTAATGTCATCGGCAGTGAGCAGGTCGTGAAGTAACGACATGGGACCACGAGGTTGTGCACCGAAAACGAGCTCGAATGGTGAAAAACCTGTATGCTCATTTTGCATTTTAATATTTAAGTTAGCCGGCCTTCGTTCATGTAGGAAGGAGAGAAATAAAGGGTTAACTGAGGACATCACCTTATCATTTAGCATTAAATCCATGAGGGCGTCATATGTGTGTTCAATCCTAGAAAGCTCAACCCAGCATGAAAAAGTAAGACGTATATTAGCTATAGACTCCGAGAAGTCCTTTCCAGTCTCCGGCAATACATTTTTTAACTGGAGCCGATAACCGTCCTCATCAAGTTGGTATTTGTTTTTAGCAAAATAGCCCTGACAGCACTGTAGTCGTTTTTTTCAGGTCCTTCTAACATACATACAACTGTCATAGCCTCTCCTGAGAGAAGTTCCATAAGTCGAGTACAATATTCCGATTTATCAATCTTATGAGACTAACATATGGCCTCGAATCTATAGAATAGGACGTCATCGGAAGGAGGTTTACATGGTGGTAATCTGATCTTGTAAGAACCAGAATGGTTCTTATGTGGAGAAACCTGAGTATCCGGAGCATTGTGTGAATTATTTCTATTCATTAACTTGATTTTTTTCAAGTTCCAAAGATAACAATTTCTGCTCATGAAGTCTACGGTTTTCATTCTCAGTAGCTTCTAATTGCATTCTCTGTGCTTCAGATTCCATCTGACGTTTTATTTCCTCCATCTGAAACTTCTTTTCTTCTGCATCCATCTGACGTTTCCTTTCCTCCATCTGAAATTTCTTTAAATCATGTTAGTGGGCCTTTGCATATTCCGTGGTCGCGAATACTTTTAACTCCTCAGGGTCCATATCAAGCGCTTTACCTTGCTTGATAAAGTAGTCCAAAGTAGACATCTTGTCTAATTTTATGAGTAGTTAACTTACTTAGTCAAATATTTCCTAAAGAAATTAAAATTATCCCTCAATTAATGTGTGACAGGTTCTTGTCCACAGAACCTGTATAAAAATTCCTATTAATGTCAGGAAAGCTAATATATCACATAATTACACTGACTAACAAAAAAAAATTTTTTTTTCTTTCTCTAACATTTCTATGCTTTTCTGGTTAATTTTAATGCGCTGTTTTTAAATCTGCAAACCGTTCTTCTCTATCAGGTCGGGATCTCTAGAAATACGCAGTTGAAGTTTTTAAACAACGCATACAGTATTACAACATCATTCATACAAGAAGTGTAACAGTTATGTAGGCTAGAATTTCTTTGCAGTCGACTTTCGTCGGTGAATAGCATGTGGTACATCGCGATGAAGCATCCAACAATAATCGGCAAGCATGGTCACACTCCACCGTCCTTGATAGCGTGACTCCATTACGGCGATATCTTGATGGAATCGTTCTCCATGTTCATCGCTGACTTCGCCAAGGCTGTCAGGGGAAAAGTCAAGATGCGAATCGAGCAAATGGATTTTGAGGGGCATGTTACAGCCCATTATTCTGTATGCATCTATGCACTGCTTAACAATATGCACATAGTCGACAGATTTGTGATTTCCCAGAAAGTTATCGACGATCGATTTGAATGCCATCCATGCGCGAAGTTCACTACCATGTAACAAGTTCTCGAATTGTTTGTCTGCAATAACTTTCCTAATCTGAGGTCCTACAAAGATACCTTTCTTTATCTTTGCATCGCTAACTTGCGGAAACTTTTCTCGAAGATAAGTGAAAGCTTTGCTCGTTTTATCTAACGCTTTTACGAAATTCTTCATGAGCCCCAACTTTATATGTAACGGTGGTAAAATGATGCTGTCTTTGTTAACTAATGGCTCATGTATTACATTTTTATGCCCGAGCTGCATACGATCCCTGATAGGCCACCCCTTTCTTGCATAATGTTCCTGTCTGTTGCGGCTGTCCCATTCACATAGGAAGCAACAAAATTTAGTATACCCAGTCTGCATGCCCGTGAGAATTGCAATGACCTTCAGGTCTCCACAAATCCGCCATTGGTAGTCATTGTACTTTATTTTTGCCAAAAGTATAGCCATATTGTCATACGTTTCTTTCATATGAACAGAGTAGGCGACTGGAATTGATGAAAATAAATTTCCATTACGCAATAACACGGCTTTTAGACTAGTCTTGGAAGAGTCGATGAAAAGTCGCCATTCGTTGACTATGTGCTCATGACCGAGGTGCACTATTAGAATGTTTACATTTTTGCAATAGCAAATGCCATCATCCATCTCAAAGTATTGAACAAGTTCTCTGTGTCTATGACGAAATTTAGATATCGGAGTATTGGGCGCTAAAAGATTCCATTCTTTGAGTCGCTAACTGAGTAATTCCGTTTGTCCTTTGGTAAGAGCGAGATCACGTATTAGATCTGAAAGTTCTGAATGGTTAATTAAGTGAACACCATCATTCACAGGTATATAATCCGAGTCAGAATTAGTTTCTAAAGCAGGTAAATTATCACTTTCTGATGGTTCATTCACGTCCAACGGATATTGTTCTGGTGGAAATGGGATCGGACATGTGATTGGATCATGAGGCACTGGTTTCAAAACCGATTCAATATTTGGATAAACCACAGACTTTCTAGTTTTAAAAGTGAAACCATGGATATTTGTCAAGCAGAAGTAACAATCAGTAGCGTGATTTGTCGGTTCACGCCATATTACTGGCACTCCAAAAGGCATCGACTTATGCTTCGGCGATTTTCGTAACCAACCTTCCAATGTATTTGCACAAGTCGAACAAACTGCATTTGGCTTCCAAGATTTATTTGCATCATCAACTTTCGAATCGAAATAACATTCATATGCTTTCTTTAGTAATGGTGTAAAGTTTTTCTGGTGAACACGATCGGTAAAATATCCGCACACGTAACAGAACAGATCAGCCGAATTTCTAGAACTTCTAGAAGCCATATTTCGCTCACAATTATTTCAAAATACAGTAACTATTTGAAAAATAGCGTAACATATGTCATGCATCTTTTAGCAGTATAAGAAGTAGAATTATTTTGCATTTTATTAATTTTTAATAAGTTATATAGTAAAAATGAAACGGAGCAAATAACGGTTTCCCAAAAATATATTTATTCACAAATATCTTAAGAACCCGATGTGATAGAGATAAACGGATTTCAGATTTGAAATCAGCGCAAGAAACTGACCTAAGAACACTTATTCTTATATAAGAAAGAAAAATGTTGTTTGTCAGTGTTATTAATCAATCATTAAATCATGCATTAAATTGAAGTTAATAGAGCATATAAGACAAGAAATACATGATGAAGGTACGGAGAACAACTGATACAAAGACGCGATACCCAAGAACAAATGACAATGTTCGCAGAATCAAATAAGTAATAAAGCAGAAATAAAGAAAGAATATTGCAAAAAATTGCAATGACACTGCGAAGGAAGAAACGAGACAAGCAACAGTACAGTGTATAAATAGTAAATGTGTATAGAAATCAAGGATAGCAAGGTTGAGAATGACAAGTACATACAAAGTCCATCACAAAACTAAGGCACAGAGAAAAAATATTACAATAACAACAATAAAAACAGTACGCCACGTCTAAACACTGGTGTCACAGACAACCAAACACAGTGGACCAAAAATCCTTCAGCAAATATATGCTGCAATTTCCACTGCGGGAAATCTGCAAGAGTCCCTCTAGAATGCCTACGTGGGCCCTGGTTTGAAACTGGGATGTACCCCAACGTAAGTCTCCACCCCACCAACCAGCATGGCACATGGAACAGAGAACACTAAAAAGAAATGTTGACATACTAAAGAAAGGCTCAACACAAAACATGCAACAGAGGCAAGTTGCACATACAAAAATGCCACTTATCTGTAAAAAATCCTGGTCCTCGCAAAAATGATAACGATAGGAATCGGGCATTGCATGGTGAGCCAAAAGACATGCAGCAGTCCAACGTCGATAGGTACCGATGGCTGGAACATTATCATCATCGTTACAGAGTTCAGCAAGGTCGACCGCTAAGCATCAGACTTCAATAAAGTGGTTGAATTCATTGCGTTTTCTTGTGACTTGACGCATATTGGATCTTGACAATGAATGTACTTGTAGTTTATACGTCTTCAATTGAACCAGTTTTCCCCTTTCGATGGCCACCAATTGTTACCATTGTATTATGTTGTTGGTGGTGGTGCGGCCTGTCGGGCTTACTATTAGTGGCCGACATATTATTTGCTAACGCGAATGATGTGTGGGCCGTTTAACTCTGGCATAGGATGGTGATAGTTAATAGTTGGTAACATTGAGTAATGGGTCAAACAGTAGGATCAAACTGGCGAGGAACAAATGCTAGACTCGTAGGGAACATTGTCGATAGAATTTATTGAGCACGAAACTTGGACATCAGTAATGTAGACGAACATCAACATGGTTGCATGGCAGGAACATTTCATAAATATACGATCATGTGGTGGACATCATACATCATTAAGTAAGCATTGATATGGCCTTTGATTGACTGCACAGGACGTTACATCATCAAGGTCACCGTCTTGGCAGAATACATATTTTTGACAAATGGACCATGTTCATCTTTACGTATACATCTTAATTTCAATAATAATCTGCTCCTGGCATTAGAGGGACACACTAATGGAAGGACACATCTGGTCCAGCCGAAGCTCTGCCATAATGCCGTAGGAACTCAAGTATCCGAGATGGGATACGAGCCGTTTTTGCTGGCCAAAATATTCATACTGGAAGGATTCTTGGTACGGTTCTTCGTGAAATGACCTCCTCAACTTTCAGTTAAATATAACATTATCGTCCACGTATCTTCCCTTGACTTAGGGCGAGTATACAAAAATTCGTCTATCATAGACGGCTAATATCCGGATCTGCCTCAAGCATCAGAGCTCGATGGCAACAAACCACGGCAACAATTCATGACATTCAGTTCAAACCTCGTGCACAGTGGTGCGGAAATAATCGAACATACAATTAACTTAGATACACTCAAAAGTGCGTCTATAAAATACAAGACTCACGTTTAAGGATCTAAAACACTTAACTCCCACGCAAAAATAACTTCACAGTATCTAATATGGGCCTTCAAAGGTGTCTACCTTTGCAAAAGATTACTCTTGGCAGAGTTGTAGTTAGAAGGATAATGATGCTTCTATCTCAAGGTAGTGTTCAAAAGAAATGTCCGAAGTCAAGAACACTGCTGCATTGGCAGGGCAATTGTTAACTTATATCAGTATGCTGCCTTTTATGAAGAATTAAGCAATGGTTTAGACCGTTCAAGCCCCCAGCTGGTGTAAATCCAGTGAAATTATTTTATAAGTATTTGCTCTATATATGTAAATATGTCTAGATGTATATATATTAAAGAGTCTTGCTCAAAAGTTTGCTTTCATACGTACAATAACTGAAACAACCATGATTGTTTAGTTTTAAAATAACATGTAACAAATTTAATAATCAACTAGTTTTAACAGGTTAGAATAGCGATGAAATTATGATGAATGTTGGATGTAAATAGAATTTGTCTTCACTGAGACTTGGTTTGAGGTTTTTATAACAAAAACTTTTGTCATTGTGCTGTTTCCTTGTAATCAGAACTTAACTGATCTAGATGAGTCCAGCAGCCGTGGTTTCGTCAATTCTTATGAGATGATGACAATTTAGTCTGATAGCTTTGTTCTACGAACAGTCTGATAACTTCGTTCCATGAACAGTCTGATAGCTTCGTTCTACGAAAAGTCTGATAGCTTTGTTCCATGAACAGTCTGATAGTTTCATTCCACGAACCCAAAGTAACTTTTGTTAGCACAATCTCCTGGCACAATTAGAATGGGCACTAGCAACTTAGGTTAGATGCTGTCAAATCACTTGGTCTGGAAATTTGAGTATTCCTCTTAAGACGGGTGATCTGATTCCTTAGGTCTCCAGTCTTCGTATTTATAAATGCGGGTTTAATTTTTTAAAGTTGCCCAAATATGTCGATTCTGGTCCTTTAAGTTTCCAGTCTTTGTATTTAAAAATGCGGGTTTACTTTCTTAGTTTTAAAGTTGCCCAAATACTTCGATCTGTCACTTATAATTTTGGAATCCATTGTCCGCTCCTTCTCTTTATGGCTCTGGTGAATTGCTAACTGCCATCAATGGTACCTATACCTTGTAGCGGTATGGCAGCTTGCGTACCCTGACAATCCCCAGAGCTATGCCAGTGGGAGTTTTACTCCTGGTAGGTTCAACCAAGCTGGACTGGTCTGTGTGGGTAGGGGTCAGACAAAAGCTGGTACCCTGGTCCTCCAGGTTGGGGGTTTTAGCACAGGGCTGACAACCCTGTCTGTGTAAAAAAAACAATGAAGTTACGGAAACAACAATAAATGAACAAACTTTGCTGCGGGATGGACATTCGGAGTCTGTAGCTCGTATGACTGTCAGTGGTGAAAGCCGAAAGGAAGCCACTGACATGAAAACGGATGTCCTGACGAGGATGGACAGCACAATGAAGGTGTAGCCATTATTCTACAGAAAGGAATAGAAAGGACATTACTGGAATGGAAACCCATCAACAACAGACTGATAAGATTAAGATTGAGAGGGAGATTCACCAACACTACAATATTACAATGCTACGCACCAACTAATGATAGCGATGAGGAGGTCAAGGATGAATTCTATCAACAACTGCAGAAAGAAATGGAAGACACACCTAGATATGATCTTGTTATAGTAATGGGAGACCTCAATGCGAAAGTCGGTACACACAATACATACAATGAAAGAACAATGGGGAAATGCGGCAGCGGAACAGCAAACGAAAATGGGGATAAACTAATAAGTTTCTGTAGCATTAACAACCTGGTCATTGGAGGAACACTCTTCCCACATAGGGAAATTCACAAATTAACGTGGGAATCACCAAATGGTCGGGACAGAAACCAGATAGACCACATCATGGTTAACGGTAGATGGAGACATGCATTACAAGATGTGAAGGTAAGAAGAGGTGCAGATGTGGGAAGTGATCACCATTTAATAGTAGCAAAACTGAAAGTGAAACTAAGAAGGGCTCCACCAACTGTAACTACACAGAAAAGGTTTGACATCAGCAAATTGAAGGACTCCCTTACCAGAAAAGCTTTTGCGGCTGACATAAAGAAACGATATCATTTTGCCAAAAGTCAGGAAAAGACATTGACTGATGTAGACCAGAATTTCAACACCATTTCAACAATATACAAAGAAAGCAGTAAATCATGCTTGGGATTCCAGGAAAGGAAGAAGCAAGACTGGATAACACCAGAAACATTAAACACCATAACGATGAGAAAGGAAATGAAAAGAAAGAAAACAGAAGCGAAGTCCCCCAGGTTAAAGCAACTATATAGCGAACAGTACAGTCAGCTGGACAAGGAAGTTAAACGCCAAACCCGAGCCAACAAAAGGAATTTCCTAGACGATCTTGCAAGACAGGCAGAGGAGGCAGCACTGAGAAATGAACAAAGCACAGTATACAAAATAACTAAATTCATCAGCGGAGAACGAGGTGCAAACAATATTACATTAGTAAGAGATAAGCAAGGTAATCTCATCACGACAGCAGAGGGACAGGAAACAAGATGGGCAGAGCACTTCAGAGAAACTCTGAACAAGGAACCACCAGAGACACAATTGAATGTTCCTGAAGCTGAAAATGATCTAGATGTGAATACAGACATTCCACGCAAAGGAGAAATCATCACAGCAATCAAAGGGTTAAAGAACGGCAAAGCTCCGGGCCATGATAACTTAAATGCAGAGCTATTTAAGACAGACCCTGAGCTAGCAGCAGAACTATTAGAACCACTATTTGCACAAGTCTGGAAAACGGGACAACACCATCAGAGTGGAACAAAGGAATAATTGTCAAATTGCCCAAGAAGGGAGATCTTGCAGACTGCAATAATTGGAGAGGAATCACTCTTCTCTCAGTTCCCAGCAAAATACTAGGCAGGATAATTATACAGAGAATTTCAAAGGCAGTAGACCACAAACTGAGGAAAGAACAAGCAGGATTTAGAAAGAACAGGAGATGTGTAGATCATATATTCACTCTCAGGAACATTATAGAGCAGTGCTCAGAATGGTAAAGACAGCTTTACATTAATTTTGTTGATTTTGAAAAGGCTTTCGACAGCATACATAGGGACAGTTTATGGAAAATACTGAGGGCTTATGGAATTCCAAGCTGCATAGTGTCAATCATAAAAAGCCTCTATGCCAACTTTACGTGCAGTGTTGGGCAGAGCAACCTAACCTTTGAGGTGAAGACAGGAGTACGACAGGGATGCCCCTTATCAACCACTCTATTTTAACAGTCATAGACTGGGTGATGCGCCAGACAACAGAGGGCAGTCCAAGAGGAATAAGATGGACAACATTTTCTACATTGGAAGATCTGGAATATGCAGATGACATTGCACTACTAGCACATTCACATCAACACATCCAGGAAAAAACGTGTCTGGATCTAAACTGCCTATTTTTCTAACTTCGAGTTCCCATTCCAATTATTTTGTCCCAAACATTCACTCGCCCTGCCAAAAATCCAGTCCAAACTTGCTTATTTCAAACTGTCCAAAAAAACAACTCACTCAAAACCCCCAAGGGACGTAATAATAAATCATTGCCATTGCTACCTAAGTTTATTTTCACCCTTTACTTACGTTTAATCAGTCCATTAACCCCGCCCAAACAAAATTCCGAAACCATAATTTCTGACACGTGACTCCATTTTAACTAAAACCTACAACCTTTCCTCAGCAGGCGCAATTAAAGATTTATCTCTCTTTGCCCACCAAACAACATGTAATATTTGTATCTACCCTCTGTAAAATACAATAATCTGTTAACTTCAGTATGCAAATTTTGTAAACCAGATTTTCGATGCAAGCGCTGCCTATCACAGAATCTTCAATAGCAACCCTCCTCATAAATTGAAAGTAATAACAGACTCACTTTCTGCTATTCAAGCTATAAGAAACTTACGAGAATGCAGTAGACCTGATATAGCAGAAGAGATATTACTGGCAAATACTTACCTATGCTCCAGAGGATGTTCTGTTCTAGTAGCTTGGATATCTTCCCATGTTGGCATAGAAGGAGTAAAAAGGCTGATAAAGAAGCTAAGAAAAGTAGAAATATTAGAAACCAAATAAATGTGGGGATGAGTAAAACAGAGATCAAAAGCTTAAATAACAGAATAATAGCTGAGGAATGGACAGTAGTGTGGGATGGAAGTCTTAAGGGCAGGCATGCATATAAATTGTTCAAGACTTCAACAAGAACGTGTCAGGTATCTAGAGAACTAAAAATTCCTAGCAATAAGAAACTTCTTAGACTGCAAATAGGACTGGGCTATATTAGAATAGAACAACCTTTCTGTGCAGAGTATCTAGAAAACAAAATATAGAACATTTTCTATTAAAATGTAGGAAGTATGAACAACAGAGAAAAGCAATGTTAGATTGTTTACAGGCATGCAGTTTATAACAAATAGTACAGTTAGTTTTCTAAAACCATTGTGCACCAGTATAATAGACTATTTGTCCTTCAGATTCATTTAATCTGGAGAACAGCAGCCACATCCTAAATGTGTAGCTTGTGGTGAGAGACTGGGAAACCAAACTATGGTTCCAAGTAAGCTGAAAAGACACCTTTACACAAAGTTCTCACATTTATCTGAGAAACCAGTTGAATATTTTAAAAGGCATTTACTGGATAAACTCAGCTCTTAGCATTCAGTGGGTTTGTTTGTAATGGCGACATCATTGAACAATGTTTATTTTGCAAACCATTTCCAGAAACAACAAAAGGCCAAGACATTTTCATTGTTGTCGACATTTATTTCAGTTCTCACAATTTGTCATGGAAATTTTGCATCAGCTCTCTCTATGTTGGGATGTCTGAAACGATTCGTCACTCTGGCTAAGCATCTTTTCAATGATATCTCATTTCAAATATGAATGTAAATTTTTTAATAAGCTTTCAAATTCCAGATCAATATTAATTTTTTACCGGGGCCCGAAAGGGGAGCAAAGAATAGTAACACGGTTCCCTGCCATGCATGTTGTAGAAAGCGACTAAGATAGTTTTAAAGTTAAATTTGAAAATGCACATGATGCGCTGGCCAAACGTCAGTTTCAAGATCCGTGTGCTAGATCTGGTCCAGTTTGCTCAAACTTGGACAAGGTACTAGCCAAACACAAAATCATACCATAGGCTTAACATAGCAGAGCATTCATAGGGAATCACTGCCACAGATATCTCACACAAAAAGTTTATAAAGATCTTACAAGAGCAAACATTACAAACACTGAAACTTACAGACAAACAAGATATAACTGACTGTAGCTTTTATTGCCCAAAAACAGTTCAACTCGCTGAATGAAGCATTTGAGACAAATATATAAATTAAAAAATAAAAAGTTGAGAAATCAAATTTATAAGTTAACGGTACACAGGAAACAAGGGATGTCCTGAAATGTCCCGTTTCCTGTGTACCGTTAACTAGTAAAACTGATTTCATACCATTTTATGTTTTAATTTATATATTTGTTTTTACCTAAATCAGATGCACATCTCCAATCCAACCTGCAAGTCTGGAAGGAAGAGCTGGAGAAGAGAGGGATGGTCATAAGCAGCTCTAAAACAAAATCCATGGTGATATCATGAGATGAAAGAAGACATCAGATTAAGCTGGGAGAACAGGTCCTGGAGCAGGTCAACCACTTTAAATACCTCGGAGCTATTATAGACCGAAAGGGAGGCATCAAAGAAGAGTTGGCCACTCGAAAAGCAGCAGCTGGGAGACTTTTTCAGGCCATAAATCGAGGATTCCTCAGCAAGAGAGAGGTTGGTAAGAAAACGAAGATGGCTGTATACCGCTCCACCTATGTCCCAGTCTTGACATATGGATGCGAGTCATGGGCAATGACTACAAACCATAAAAGCCAGATCCAAACCTCAGAAATGAGGTATCTGAGGAAGGTGGTTGAAGTAACAAGAAGAGACATGGTACGCAACCAGACGATACGTCAAGGCCTTAAATCCTACCCCCTGCAGACCCAAGTAGAACAGTTCCAATTAAGATGGTTTGGCCATGTCTGCAGAATGGGAGAAGATCGGATACCACGACAAGCATGGGAAACAAAGAGCCAAGGATCCAGACCCCGAGGACGACCCAGAGTCCGCTGGGAGGACAACATTAGACAATCTTTGAAGGACCGAGGACTAGAATGAAACCAGGCCAGGAGGAAGACAGCCGATAGGATAGTCTGGCGCTCTCTCTTCCAAACCTCTACACCTCATGGTAGAAGGGGAACGACTAAGTAAGTAAGTAAGTTTTTACCCTTTTTACAGCAGCCTACTCATTCACGAAGCATTTGAGAAAGTACACAACAACATATCACACAGTAAACCTATTTGTAAAGAATCAATATAATGAATAACAGCATCAATAAGACATACGAGTATATGTCATTGTTCAGAAAGCTTTTCGCCAACAAGACAATTCCTAAACAACAAATATTAGAAAAATATTGCGCAGTCTGGATTAAACTCATGGCTTTGGAATGGGCATGCATGGAGAGCAAGGAGGAGAATTTGTACATTCCACTATTTCCAAAATTAAAAGACGCACCAGGGTATAAAAAATATAACTTCACAATTAAAATTTATAATGGGAACTCATTTGTTACAAATTTCTCCATCAGTGAATGTACAGATTCCTCCTATTAAAAAACAGGAAATGTGATTGATAATTGGGTGAAATGTTGGGGTTATGGCAAATTATGGCAGTTGCTTGAGAGTGACTGAATTAATAGTGTGTGGAAATAATTTAATAGGTGTATTTTTTATTTATTAAAGTGAACATTTTATTTCACTCATGACCATATTTTTTGTTTATGAACATTGTGAGGTATGATTGAGTATGACTGAGAGATAATTGTTAACTCTCATGTTTTTGGCACAACTGAGTGTGTTATTTTAAGGTAATAAATGTTGACTTGCAATTTAATGTTTCAATAATTCATGTTTGACGCATGAAATCAAAACAAAATTTTGATATTCATTTTCTGCAGGTTTTCTACTTCTGATTTCTGTAATTTTTATGCATGTTGAATGGGATCATTTTAGTTTATTGCTTACGAAACAAACCATAAAAATATTTTAAAAATGTAAATTGTACACTATTTCAGACTATCATACTTCTGTTCTAATTGTGATGAAATGTTCATTCTTGTTCTAAAATTTACTCTAACATTTCGAGTCTAGCTTAATGCAAAATTTAAGCCGGTATTTATAATAATAAAGTAGTCTAAAAGCGTTAATTAACCCCTGATGAAAGTAAGCACCGCCACATTCTTTCCCATTAGGAATTTGACCCCGTGACCTCTGTCACGCTGGCGTGGTCAGGTAAAACTAATGTGTCGCATGCAAACCGCCGTGTCTCGGGAATACTGTGTGAGTTCTTTGGGGGATCTGCAGAAGTGGGGCCTGTACCATCCAGAGTGTGGTTGACACTGACTTCAGTGCATTGGTCATGGTGAAATTCTGGGTTATTTGTTGTGGGTTGTGGGTGTTTTTGCTATTGGATCATCAAGGGTTGGTGATGTTAATTAGCATGAAGGGACATTTTCACTGATTTTTACTCTGGATAACAGTTTTATTGAAGTAATGATCTGCGCATGAGGAGAACTGATCTCACTGGGTGGTGATGGAAGAACTGATTTCAGTGAAAGGGGGGAAGGACAAATTAAAAGGGCAAGCTGAAATTGTGCAGTATTGCATCTTATAATTGTTTCTGGAGTGGTATGATCAGATAGATTCATGGTGTAGTCTAGGGATAAACTCTGGAGGTGGTAAAATTCAGCATTCAACCAGGACTGTACATTTTCGGCAGCTCCTTGGGTTAGGACATTGTTTTTGGTGTGGTATATGTATATAGTAATGAGGTCAGTGCTTATTTTGTCCTCAACATAAGCATCTAGTTTATCAGTTCATGTTAAAATTATAACTGCTTTGATAATAATTGAGACAAGCTTGCTTGAAATTTTCATAGTGTTAGCTGTTGTGGGATGTGACAGCACAACACTGGCCTTTATTGCTTTGCTTTACAGTAAGGTGAGGGGTATTGTTATTTAGCTTATTATGTACCACCTTTTAATTGTTTAATACATAATTTTTAGTGATCGTCGAGGGACGCAGTCTGTCATCTGATACTGCTTTTGATGACTCCAGTACTATGCTTTCCTGTATGTGTTCATTTATGGTTACTATTCTCAGTGAATGTTGCATTTCAAACATCTCACTTGTAAGGCTTCTCTCCTGTATGTATTCTTTTATGTTTATTTAGATGACCTCTGGTAGTAAATGCTACACCACAAACATCACACTTGTAAGGTTTTTCTCCTGTATGTATTCTTTTATGGTCATTTAGATTACCCGTCTGAGCAAATGATACACCACAAAAATCACACTTGTAAGGCTTTTCTGCTGTATGTATTCTTTTATGGTTATTTAGGTGACCTCTTTGAGCAAATGATACACCACAAACATAACACTTGTAAGGCTTCTCTCCTGTATGTATTCTTTTATGGTTATTTAGATAACATTTCCAAGCAAATGCTACATCACAAACATCACACTTGTAAGGCTTCTCTCCTGTATGTATTCTGTTATGGTTATTTAGATGTTCTGTTCGAGCAAATGCTTTGCCACAAACATCACATTTGTAAGGCTTCTCTCCTGTATGCATTCTGTTATGTTTATTTAGATAACCTCTCTGAGAAAATGCTACACCACAAACATTACATTTGTAAGGCTTCTCTCCTGTATGTATTCTTTTATGATTATTTAGCTGACCTCTGGTAGCAAATGCTACACCACAAACATCACACTTGTAAGGCTTTTCTCCTGTATGTATTCTGCTTTGGTTATTTAGATGACCTGTTTGAGCAAATGCTTTGCCACAATCATCAGACTTGTAAGGCTTCTCTCCTATATGTTTTCTTTTATGATCATTTAGACGACGTTGATAAGCAAATGCTACACCACAAACATCACACCTGTAAGGCTTCTCTCCTGTATGTATTCTTTTATGATCATTTAGATGACCCCTATGAGCAAATGCTGCACCACAAACATCACACTTGTAACATTTCCCTCTAGTATGTATTCTATTATGGTCATATAGATTACGTTTTGTAGCATATGCAACACCACAAACATGGCAATTATAAGGCTTCTCTCCTGTATGTATACTTTTATGGTTATTTAGAGAATATCTTTGAGCAAATGCAACACCACAAACATCACACTTGTAAGGCTTCTCTCCTGTATGTATTCTTTTATGGTTTTTTAGACTACCTCTTTGAGCAAATGCTACACCACAATCATCACACTTGTAAGGCTTTTCTCCTGTATGTATTCTTTTATGGTTATTTAGATAACTTTCTCGAGCAAAAGCTACATCGCAAACACCACACTTGTAAGGCTTCTCTCCTGTATGTATTCTGTAATGGTTATTTAGATGACCTCTGTGAGCAAATGCTACACCACAAACATCACAACTGAAAGGCTTCTCTCCTGTATGTATTCTGTTATGCTGCTGTAAGTTATCTTTAACTGTAAATAATAAACCACAAATGTCACACTTGTAGGACTTATCTCCCTCTATTTTCTTGTAAGACTGAATGCTTAAATCACTGCAAGTAGCAACAGCTCTGTCACTCACACAAACTTGAACAGTTTTCTCACTGACAGGAGATATTTCACTACAGTTTATGTTACAGACTTCAGTTTTCAAAGCGAATGTTTTACCACCTAGGTTGTCACCAATTTTTGTTGTCCTTTCATGACTGTGGATAAAATTCAGTAATGGTTCATTACCTGTGAGGCTCAATTTGATGGTATCTTCTCTTATTGAATCAGGAGAGATTTTATATTCTCTTATTGCATCAGTAGAGGTATCATTATCATTTCTTATTGCATCAGTAGAGGTATCATTATCTTCTCTTATTGCATCAATAGAGGTATCATCTCCTATTTTATTTACTGTTTCATATATTTTATTTCCACTGCCCTGTGGTAAGACATCCTGAAGATCATGTTTATTATCAAACTCCCAGAGTCCATTGTTGTGTACTGTTTTCATATGCTCATCCAGGACATCAAGTTGGAGGAAACACGAGTTACACAGGGGACAACAATACATGTCTGAAATGTTGAAAACAATGAGCACACATAAATTATGAAATGCAAGTTTTACATGTAATCAAAATGTTATAACATAAATATAAGCATAATGCACAGATAATTAAGTAATATGTATATATCCCGCAACAGTTTTGAAAATTTTGAAATGCTTTGAAATCTCTGTGAAAGGCCAAATGGCTGCTTAGTCTTCTTCTTCTTCTGTCCTTAGCCAAAGACCGACCAAGCAGTCAGAGGCCATCACGCCTTGTGGCGTCTTAAGGGCAACATCAGTGATAAGGGTGGATTTAACTGGAATGATAAGCCAAAGGGTCTGACCACCAAAAGTGGATTTAGGCTGACGACAAATCACCACCCCTATCGACACCTGGTATTAAAGTGCAAGATGTAGGTGTCTTCTCTGGTTTATAGTGTTGCTGTGTATGTTGCAGTAGAATAGTTCACAGGGTACAACACAGGCAACATGATGTGTAGAGTCATGAAAATGGTAACTTCGCTTTATGTTTTATACCATTTATTGCACGCCACAAAACAGTCATGATATTTTGTCATCACCAACATAGTTTAACGAATGCAGCATTCAAAATCATATTAGCTGATAGTCATGTAGGATTCAATACTCAATAGTTGTATTGTAAACAGATAGCTTCTGTATATTCGATATCATAAAGTTCTGGTTCGTGAAGCTGTATAAATAATATATATATATATATATATAGCACAGATCTGGGTGCCTAAGGTTCATACATATAACTTCTGCAACAGTGTCAGCTGCAGATCATCAATGTTCATAGACAATAATAAATGCTCCCTTCCTGATGCTAGCAGATCAGATGTATACAATAAGTCCGTTTACTGTCTGCACGTGAATAGCATACATGGAATACAGGTCAAACCAACCTTTATAACATTCCTAAGTCTAACCATCTGACTTGGACGTGATCTCTGATATAACGAATCCTGGAACACAGACAATAGTCTTGTTGGTCTAGAGCGACCCATATATATATAACTAGTTCAGGTATAAAGATACCGGTGGCGAAAATCCTAGTCAAAGTACCTCTCCATTTTGAATCACACAGGCGAGCAAGGAGCGACAAAATGACGAACTTCTAGATGATAGCAAAAAGTTCGATACAAGAGGAATTACCTTTCTTCGGAAATCAACCACGAACATATGCCTCCAGGCAGGCTTGAATAATACTGGGAAATAGTCTAGTTAGCTAACTAACTCACAAAGACAACGTATTTCCCTCAGAAAATCACAAGACGCAGGGAGCGTCCGCTCGCTGCTTAGACCATTTCTCAACTCCCCCAGCTGGGCGGAACACACCACACGAACTACCCGTTTGTACATGCGCAGAACTCCAATATCTGAGTCGCCGCTCACATAAGACGATTCTAAGAACATTCGAGATAAAAGTCTTACACAGTCGCGCCTTTTATGGTCATGAACAGAAGCGTTAAGACAGGTTTCAGACATCTACAACAGTTGACTGATACTACCAAATAAGGAGATATGGTCACGCTTCGTTCAAGAAATTATAGACCGAACGTGTCTCTATACAAGAGAAGGCAAACTCCTAAAAAATTGTAGTCTCAATATCTCGGGTTATGTCCCTTTGACTGTAAAAAACATAATACACATTTCAGTCAAAAAATGATCATACATACGAAAAATGATCATACAAAGACTTTGGAAAAAGTAATTATTTGTGCGTAACAATCAGATTGATTTCGCTGCTTAGTATTAAATATTATATAGTACCCACATTTAAATATCACACTAGAAAAACTCTCATACTATATGTGTTCTTGTATGACATAAAAGTCTGTCCAAGGAAATCCTATATAAACAATATCAAACTTGTAAGGCCTTTCTACTATTTTTTTTTTCTGTCTTACTTCCTAAGATGATGGCACGTGACAGGAGGACTTGGCATGTGTTTGTTGAAGGCCTATGCTCCTTTGGGAGTGGAGGGTTATGATATGATACTTCCTAAGATTTTCGTACAATAAAAACATCAAACATGCTATGCATCTTTCATGTACATGACTCTTCATACAAATCACACTGTTCATCACCGATTTCTGGTTTAATTTTATTTCTCGCTCTGCTTATGATAATTCGTAATAATATTTTGGTCACATGACTCATAAGACTAATGATGCGATGTTCTTCACATTCCATGGCTCCATGTTTCTTTGACAAAACTATGAATATGGATTTTAGCAGATCATCAGGTATGTGTTGCCTGTTGTAGATGTTATTTAACAGTAAATAAATATTACCTTTATGTGTGTGTAATATTTATTTACTGTTTATTTATTTATTTCTTTATTTATTGTTTACAGGTCTTGGTTTCCCTTCTTGATGTGTTTAAAATGTTATTTAACAGCTTTGTTATAACATCTACTCCAAAATCTCACAAAGCTTCCATTTCCTTACATTTATTTACTGTTATATTTATTTACTGTTTATTTACTGTTTACAGGCCTCGAGTTTCCCTTCTTTATGTGTTTAAAATGTTATTTAACAGCTTTGTTATAACGTCTACAAAATCTCACAAAGCTTCCATTTCCTGTACTGTTATACACTGTCATCAATTTCTTCTTTGCAGTTCTCTTTACTTCTGGTATAATTTCTTTTTGATGTATTGACTCCTTTAGCATTTCTCACTGTTCATCTACACTCTATTTTTTCTATTGCATTGTACCTTTTCTGTATTGTAATGTTGAATCTTTCACTCTCTAATGGACAGAGTGGTTAGAATGCTGGTCTCTTGCAGCAAAGATGACAGGTTTGAATCACTGCGCTGACACACTCCAGTCTACCCAGCAGTAAATGGGTACCTGACTTTGAGTTAGGGAAGGAAAAGGCAGCAAAGAAGGAAACTGGTCACCCAACCTGTCGATGCTGGACCTAGTATGGTGAAGTCTCTAACACTTCATTCCCCTATGGCAGTATCTGCTATGGGACCACATTTAAGCTGACTTGACTTCTTCAATTTTATTCTAAATTTTTCTATTACTGGTACATGGTCACTGTTGTAGTCTGCTCCTGGCCTGGCAGGCCTCACAGAAGCTTCATAGAACCTTAAATCTATAGGAACTTGTGTGGATCTACTGTCCTGGTAATGCAGAGGTACATGGCAATGAAAGAGCTGACAGACTAGCTTCAATAACACCCATAGTGGGTGCGCTGGATACGGATAAGGAAGAGATACTGAGGACAATTAATGATTGCATATTAGAGATTGACACAGTAATCAATGAATCATCAAGACTAAGATTGCTGGAATTTTTATCAAATGTAAGACTAGCTGGAGTGAACATATGAGAGGATGTATCTGGCATCCTATACAACCAGCTAGCAACAGAAATGATTAACATTCATACTCTTTGACATTTTCTAAGGGAGAAAGCACTTATAGGTTTTCCCAGAGTGCAGTGAGTTAGATTTTGATCAACAATAACAAGTTGCCTTTAATAGTAAACTACACACCATAGATAACACACTAGCAAAGCTTTTCTCTAGTATGTCTTCTTCTACTGTATTCTAAACAAGTCTTACCTGAGATATCCTACAAAACAAACACCATATTTGGGAGGTTTCTCTCATGCCTATATTTCTTGTTTAATATTTTAAGTCAGCTTCCCCAAAAAATTATATGCCACAATGATCACACAGTCTTTATGTTTTTAATGGAATTTTTAGGAGTCTGTCTGAGCAAATCTTACACCACAAACATCACACCACCTGTAAGGCTGCTCTCTCTGTGATCATGATTTTATAAAGTATTCTTAGTGGCTCTTTCCAAGTATATTCTACACAATAAACATTGTGTTTGTAAGTATTCTCTCTAACAAGTGTTTTTCTATGATATTTTAAAGGTCTGTCCAGTGCATATAATACAAATCAAAGATCATATTTACAAGGCTTTTCTATGGCATGTATCTGTTGTATGGTATTGTAAGTGGCTGTTCCTAGCAAAACATGCAGCACAAACACAGTTGTAAGGCTTGCCTACTGTATGTTTTTTTTAATTTAAAGTGCTTTTCAAATTAAATCTTGCTTCAAATACATCACATCTGTAAGGCTTCTCTCCTGTTTGTGTTCTTGTATGCCATTGAAATTGGTCTTTCGTAGCAAATGCTGCCCCACAATCTTCACACATGTAAAGCTTCTCTCCTGTATACATACCTGTCAAGTTGTACATTTTGCCATACAATGTATGTTTTTTAATACTTTCAGCAGTGTACAGCTGTACAAACAATGCTGTACTCATTTTCTATTTAAAAAAAAAAAATTTAAATCTAAAAATATTCTCTACCCCAGGTTTTCTTTAAATCAGGAAATATTTTCTAGCCCAGGTTCTTTTAACTCCGGGGATTTCTCGGCATCTGTTTTAAAAAAAAAATGAGATCTCTCTCAGCAACCAATCAAATCCTCTACTGGTTTTGAATGAATTGTATGTCTGCACCCATGTGACTCATTTTATGTTAAGTAACCCTGTACCCATATGACTCATATTGTGTTAAGTAACCTAAACATATACAGCAATGATGTTTGCCCTCTATTAAAAGTCACTACGTTAGTTCTGAGAATGTTTGGTTGACCCAATTTCTCGCCAGCGAGGTCACAGCTTTTTCTATGAAGATCTTGTTTTGGTGTGATTTATTTGTCGGGTTTACTGGCCTTGTTTACCCTCTGTGATGAAGTTCTGTGGCCTTGATTTGTAGATGTTTGTCTGTTCCCTTCACAGTGGAGCGCCGCCATGAGCAGCCAGTTTTAATTGGTGTTGCTTTGGCCCGGCTTTGGAATCTGGTTGTTCAGCCTTCGCTTTGGTGCTCATCGTTCGTGTCACTCTGGCTTGCGTTGTTCGGCTGCAGTGGGAAATATCTTATTTATTACTTAATCTTTCCTCTTCTATCGTGAGGTGTAGAGGTTTGGAAGAGAGAGCACCATACTATCCTATTAGCTGTCTTCCTCCTGGCCTGGTTCCATTCTAGTCCTCAGTTCTTCAAAGATTGTCTAATGTTGTCCTTCCAGTGGACTCTGAATCATCCTGGAGGTCTGGATCCCAGGCTTTTAGTTTCCCATAATTGTTGTAGTAGCCGATCTTCGCCCATTAGGGAAATACCAGTTGATTTTATTCTAACAAAAGAGTGAAACTTAAATCTGTTAATTTTAGCACTAAAATAATTTTGTAAAAAGTCTGAACATGCATGCTGTTCACAGAGAGATGTTAGTGGCACATGCACACTATCCTTTGCGCATTTTTCTTTGGTAAGTGTTACCTATTTTCAGGAGAGTATTAAAAAAACAAATATTTGTTTTACATCTGATGTTAAACAAAGTCTGAACATACACGCCGTTCCCATGGCGCATGCACACCAAACTTTGCGCAATTTTCTTTGGCGAGTGTTACTATTTTTAGGAGCATTACAAACAGAAAGAATGACAGAATGAGCTGGGAAACTACATATATTTTGTATTATATATATGTATATCATCATCACATGCAAGGAGGCAAATCTGTAGTCATCCTTATATGACCACCAGCTATGCACAATGCTACAATATATGTATGTGGAAGTGAACACCTATGTATGTTAGGCTAATTACATCCTCATTAACTCTTGAAATCATCCACACACTTCCAGGGATTCCCCCTGTGGTGAAAGTTGTTGAGAACTCAGCATTGCACATTAAGCTTGGAGAAGTCACTTGAGCCCTGGGCATAATTCTTTGGCTTTGACTTAGTTGGCTCCATGCAGAAGGATCTCACTATGTGCTCAGTGATAGGCAGGGGAAGCTGAGAAGTGGCTCTGTGCAGGACATGACAATTCCTTGGAAGAGCCCAGAACTACAGTACAGTATTTCAGCTCTGCATAGTTGGAGAGCCTCTTTGGATGGCGGAGAATGCACAGTAAGACTCACACTTCTTACTCCTAGCTTGGGACCAGATGTGATGATCCTTTAAATGGAAGCCAAGCTGTAGAAACTGGAGCTCATGGCTTCAAACCAACACATTTTGGAATGGCAGAATAGCCACAGGAAAAGCCTAGATCTATAGTGTAGTTAATACCAAGGAGTCGTCAACTTGGTATAGGCTGCTAAAGAGTGAGAAGCTCAGCAGACATAGTTACACGACAACAACAAAATATCATCACGACAGTTTTAATCTGATTTCTGTTATAAAGTTATTGATTTTCTGGTGCATTTTACAAAACTAACACAAACATTACTGTGTTATGAAGGCTGTGATAACTTTAAGGTTTATGACATGCATTTTAAATGATTACACTGGACAACAGCCAAAATGTATCCGAGACAAAAGTAGCTATTTTAAACTAATTTGGACATGCTGATCACGAATACGAACTTAAAAATCGCGGGAGGGGGGGGGGGTGGTGTGTTCAGTAGGCTGGTGGCGTCACCTTCCCAACGAGAATGACCCAGTCCTTCTCTTTTCTATAGCCCTGGCGTGTGAATCCCCCCGAGATGGATAGCCTTGAGCGCCAGTTGGATGACGCAATCTGTAGCAGTCATTGCAACCACATTTCCTCCTTGTCATCATTTATGTTGTGGGTTATGTGAGTGCAGACGTGTCGTTCAAGATGCCTCGTGAATGTGTGAACAGTGCGGATTATTTTTGCTATATTTGCAGACAAATAACTTTGCTATCACAAAGGCGACCCATTATACCGATGATAAAGAAAGCTTATAGCCTTAATTTTGGTTGTGAGATCAGTGACCAAGACCGGTATTGGGCCCCACACATATTTTGTCAATCCTGTGCAACGAATCTGCGCTGCTGGTTGAACCAAAAAGGACGATCGATGCGTTTTGCAGTTCCAATGGTGAGGAGGGAACCGACAAACCATCTTAATTGTTACTTTTGCATGACTCCTCCAATTGGACATGGTATTTCTAAGAATAAAAAGCGGCCTGTGACCTATCCGAATATTCCCTCTGCTATGCGGCCAGTGCCTCACGGGGAAGGACTTCCTGTTCCGGCCCCACCAGAATTTTATGCTCTGGATGTTGAAGAAGATAATAAGGCCAGTGGACATCCGTCACCTGTGAAAGCATCTACATCAAGAGATCCTGATTTCATGCCTATTGAAGAGTCTGCACAGCCACATAAAATTACCCACAGTGAATTGAATGATCTAGTGAGAGATCTGGAATCGCCAAAAAATAAAGCAGAGCTGTTGGGGTCCAGACTGCAGCAATGAAATTTTCTAGAAGAGAATGTGCATTTGTCTGTGTTTCGTGCTCAGCAAAAAGATCTGCTTCCATATTTCAAAATGACAGATAACCTCATTGCTTGCACTGATATAGTGGGTCTGATGGCAGCACTACACATCAACTACAAAGACGACGATTAGAGGCTTTTCATTGATTCGTCCAAGTTGAGCTTAAAAGCTGTGCTGCTCCATAATGGTAACGTTTTACCATCTGTTCCTCTCGGGTATGCAGTCCACATGAAAGAAACGTACAACAACATGAAACAACTGTTACACGCCATCAGCTATGACAAGTATAAGTGGCAGATTTGTGGTGACCTGAAGGTCATTGCCATCTTGATGGGGCTACAGCAGGGTTATACAAAGTTTTGCTGTTTCCTCTGTCTGTGGGACAACCGTGCCAGGACTTCCCACTACTAGAAAAAGGATTGGCCCCAACGACAATCACTTCAACCGAGGAAAAAGAATGTACTTAACGAACCACTTGTAGAATCCCACAAGATCTTGCTCCCTCCTATCCACATCAAACTTGGACTAATGAAGAATTTTGTAAAGGCCATAGATCGAAATGGGGCAGGATTTTCATACCTTCGTGATAAATTTCCAAGACTTAGTGAGGCCAAAATCAAGGAAGGTGTATTTGTCAGTCCACAGATACGTCAGCTCTTCCGAGATCAGCATTTTGATGATATCCTCACAGGTGATAAAAGGTTAGCTTGGAATGCTTTCCAGCAAGTGGCCACAAACTTTCTAGGAAACAATAAGGCTGACAATTACCAGGAGCTTGTGGAAACCCTCTTGCACCGCTACGAGAGACTAGGGTGCAACATGTCTTTGAAATTACACTTTTTACACTCTCATCTGGATTTCTTCCATGCTAACTGCGATGCTGTCAGTGACGAGCATGGGGAACGATTTCATCATGACATTACTACCTTCGAAAAAAGGTACCAAGGGAAATGGAACACAGCAATGCTAGCAGACTTTTGTTGGACCCGTGTGAGAGATGCTCCAGAAACTCATTACAAGCGACAGGCAAAAAGGCGTCGCTGTGAATCATTTCCACTATGAGCATTATTATCATAGTGTATATGCAAATGTGTAAAACTTGTTTTATAGATATTTAAAAAAACTAGAGCTAATCTGGTGTTTTAACAGCCATTTTCTATTCAGCAGCCCAAACAACATAAAGGTAAGTCAGTTTAATCTCAGATACACACAAAAAGTCAAAATTTGTTGCCCAGTGTTATCATTCACAGCATTTCTAATAGCCTTCATGTATAGAACAGCATGAGACTTTATTAGTATGTTTATATCGCACTATTTTGGGACCCAAAGATGCAGCAATAGAGAATGCAGTCAGCAACCCATAGCTTGACTGCTTGCGTCAGGGTCAGCGAACCAGAGCTGACCAAGACCCTACTCCACCTCCACGTGGTGGTCCTGGAAACAGGCTGCATCCTTGCAGTCTGGCTGAGAGAGTAGGGATCGAAGAGGGAAGGCAAACCCGGTCCCAAAAAATGCTGTGCTGAAGTCGGATGTGTCGGCCGAAAGGCGCAGATATCGCAGCTTCGCTGTAAACAGACACAACGCAACCAACGTCCTTTTCAGGATGAACGAGGAAGAAGAGGAAGAATATTGCACTATTTCAAATATTAAATTAATTAGCATTCATCATTTTAATATATTTTTTGCATAAGGTTTTTTGGGCATTTGTAAGGTTTTTACTGGTCTGGCGTATAGGTTTTTGTCTCAGGAGTTTGACAGGTATATGTATGTGGTATTTCATAGAAGAATCTGCACCACAAACATCATATTCGTAAGGCTTCTCTCCTTTACTTTTTCTCTTATGGTATATTAAATAGCTTTTCAAATTAAATCTTGCATCACGTACATAACATTTGTATGTCTTCTCTCCTGTATGTGTTCTTGTATGGCATTGTAATTGGTCTTTCCAAGTAAATCTTACAATACAAACATCCCACTTGTAAGGCTTCTCTCCTGTATGTGTAAGTATATGGACTAGTAATGGGCTATTATGAAAAAATCATATTCTACAAATGTCACATACATAAGGCTTCACTCATGTATGTATTTTTAATGGTATTGAAAGTGGCTCCTAATAGGAAATCCTATACCACAAACATTACCCTTGTAAGACTTCTCTCCTGTATCACACTTGTAAGGTTTCTCTCCAGTATGTGTTTTTATATGGTAATGTAATTTGTCTTTCCTGGCAAATCCTACACTACAAACATCAGAACTGTAAGGCTTCTCTCCCATATGTGCCCTTATGTGGACTAATAAACGGCTAGTATGAAAAACATGACACTTGTAAGGTTTCTCTTCTGTATGTGTTCTTTTATGATATTTTAAATCGTATTTGTAAGCAAATCCTACACAAAAAACATTGCACTTGTAAAGTTTCTCTCCAGTATATTTACTGTTCAAATGTTTCAAGTGGTTTTTATTAGTAGAGTCTACTTTATACATATTGCACTTTTGGGGATTCTCTCTTGCATGTTTTCTTTTGTGATTTTCTAAGCGCGCTTTCTGAGCAAATCTTACGTGAATAGCATCACAGATGTGGAGCTTCTCTCTCGTGTGTGTGCTGTATTATATTAAAAAGTTCACAGTAGAATACGAGCTAACCAAAGACAACTTTCTGTTGCAGGCAATTAAACTTTCTTTTTAGTCTTCAAACATCAAGGTAATCCATTTACGAAGTAATAAAACACTGATTATGGCCACAGTTAATATTCTTCTTTGATCCTTAGCCGTCGACCATCAAAGCAGTCAGTGGCCATCACACCTAGTGGCGTCTTGTAGTTAATATACTTGGTGTTATTAACACCAATTTTTACTGTGGTCCCTTAAGGGGAAAAAAATGTGTGCGATATTGCATTATGTTACTTTTAAACAAATAAAGAAGAATAAAATCATATAAAAACTTTTTACATTATTTCAGGTTTTAATAGTATCCCTATCTTCTCATCTTCTACCTATGACTAGTGATTAGAAGTTACTGTAGGTCTAGTTCTGTTGCTTTTTGATTGACCTGAATAGGACCAAGCCATTCATCAGCTAAATCTAATGTGTCAAGCCTTCCTGCACCGATTCCATTATTTGACAACAAACTGTGACTTCCAAGCAATCACTGTCAATGTCAGTAATGTTTTTAACACATTAACTACCGAATTGAAAAACACACTGCGGCCGAATTAATTTTTTTTCCCATTTTTATCCTTTAGGTGTTTGCAAAAAGTAAGCGGTAGTTTTCATAATTGTTTACAGATTTTTATGAATTACACGTCATTTTGAAGATAAATGAATGTACTATTACAATAAGCACCATTTGTAACTCTAATAGAGGTTGTTGCTGTTTAATAGCCCTCCGATGGCCGAGTACTTGCAATATTTTCACAATTATAACTGCTTGCGCCCCATCTCTATCAAAATCCCTATTTCAATCAATGTGCATACCATTTTCACTCTTGTCCTCGTCGCTAGATCTATCAGTCAATTGTTGAAACAAGTTTCTAGCCTATTCAGCCATTAGACGAGATGTACAAGCATTTTTTTTGTTCCTATCACTAGTTGCCACGGTAAACAGTTTTACACGATTTGGTAACTAACCCAAAACGCTGAAAAACATGAACATAATATCAATTTTCCAGTGTTCTACAACAACCATGCTTTGGTAATTTGTTTTCCGGCACCAACTTAAAATTTCGAACCAGATCAGGAAGTGTTTCAGTACATTTTTCATTCATTTTATTACTAAAATTAGATTGACGCTCTGAGCGGCTTACGGTCCAAATGATAGGATTTCAAAAGCCGGTCCTATCGGTTTGCGGTAGTTAATGTGTTAAGTAGTTTGACACAATTTTTTGCTTAGAAGGCTTATGTTAGGTCATATTTTAATTAAGGGGAGTTAAGTGTTAAAGACGGGAATGTACGGGTCGATTTTTTGTACACGCTAGTAAACACGCTTTGCGTGATGAGAGAATTTTTTAGTCGGGGGTTGTATGCCGAGTAATGTTTAAACTGTTACCTGACTAGTTGTTACTTTGTTTAAAGATAGGATAAAGAAACTGGTCGAATATTTTATGAATTAGTTTTGGGGGGAAAGGCGGATGAATTCAGCTCACATCTCGGGCTGCGGGCTCGCGCTGGTATGAATTTTGTACTGAGCTGTTTTAAGCAGCTGATTTTTCGTGACAGTACGTTTTCTGGCAGAGCTCGGAGATGGTCATTATCCCATCTCACGAGTGTGTTCAAGTGGATATTTTTGTGAAGGGAGAATTTGATAGATATTGAAGATATTTTGAGGCCACAGATTGTACAGGCCATTATTCCATATTCATATTCCTGTGACGGATTGTTTTGCAGACAGATAGAGTGTTGAAGAGAATGTTGTTTTCTCCCAGGGGACTTATTATTTCAAAGCCACGGATCACTGTCGTGAAAAATTCTAATTCACATATATAAATTAGAAAATAAATGTAAAGCCCAACGAAGTAATTCAATAGAAAGAAAGAAGAATGGTGTAAGACCAGTGCTTTCCCAATAGCTTACGCCTGTGTGGTAGAACGCCATAATGGCTGAACAAGAAAACCCCTTTTTCTGCTCCGTCTGCATAAAATACACGCGTTTCTAAAAATAAAACTGGTACTGTATTTCTTAGACGACCTTGATAGGCACACTGCTTAATGACCTAGATATAATACTACATTAATGTCATTATACACACTATGTTAACCTAAAAGACAGACGGGCTTAGAAGAGAGAGAGAGAGATGCACGGAGGAACGCCAATCACACGCGAAAGGCATGAAGACCTGATTTTTTCAAATAAACAGTAAATAAAAAACACTAACGATACGAGGTTAGGTTTTGAAAACAGGTTTAAAATCTTATTGGGAAACCTGACATTCTACTGATTTATGTCTAAGCTCCTGACATTAGCCTGACAGTACAGAAGACATCCAGTGGTAGGGAAGTGAACAGGTGGTAACAGCACGATTATCCTAGAATAATACATATTTTGAACGAAGCCACTTAGCCCCATTAAACTTATATATTCTTGTGCCTTAGGACTTGCTGACAAAGAATATGTTATGTGTTATGCAAATAGTCTAGTAATTAACAAATTATAGCCAAAATACTATAGTGGGGTTGTCTGACAGCACAAGATCATATTTGCTCATAATGGCATGTTTGAAAAACACTGCTTTAGGGGAAATGAGGCCAACAAGTTAGATACGATTTGATTGGCTGTAGTAAAATGTATGGCGAAACCTGATTAGTCGAACTGCAAATACTATTAGTGTTGTTAATGGCTACTTGTAGAATGGGTAAAATTTTTCAAAGGCTCTTGTAAACATGGTCTCATTGGTTAGAACGTTCGATATAGTCAAATAGAGGCGTCAGTTCAGGGCCAGTTTTGAAAATAAATTTTGTAAGAAGCAAGTGCGTTGAGAACAAGCTAATATTTTTCTAATAAAAGCCTGGGAAATTGTGCCAAAATTAATCGCCAGTCAACGTTACTTGTGTATATTTCCTTGAATTGTGGGACCGTGGTACTGAAGTATTAGTGCAGCACCTGGTCTGAGTTTTGCTGGATCCAGAGGGCTGGCAGCAGACTCCTTGTCTAAGATATCGACCAGTGGTGTATTTCAAGATAACTGAGAAGCAAGCGAGCAGAGGAGACAGTTTTCCTGCTGCCAACACATGAGATAAGACTTTGTCAGCCAGAGCAGCTCACCCTTGTATAACCCACCCTAAAATTGACTGTAATACTAAATCAAGAGGGACAGTTATTGTTTTACAAATAAAAAGAACTGTGAACCCTTCAATATTATTTCCACCAGTAACAAACACTGATGTGTCGTGATGACAAACAACAACCTAGCTTCAAAAGCCAGTATTACCTCATAGTACTACATCACAACCCTACACACATATTGTAATAATATTATATGTCAGGACAAAGATCCGTTGTATAAATTTTGTACAAAAACATTGTGATTACATTTGATTGTGATTCCTGATTCACTCTGTAGTTGGATCAGGATATCTATTATTGAAAGAAACTAATACTGAGATATGTGCTGCTATGTCCTGCAGCCTAATCACCTATTTGCTGATTCATGTTTCCTGAGGGATATTTTGTACTTGATGCCCCAGGATTTGCTGTGGTGGTTTATGCAACCGTTTTTTATGGATTTACTTACATGTTGCTTCATGAGTATGCTGTGAATTGTCTTGCTATGATGTCTACGTGACCGTCTCGTCAATAAACTGTATAACGTTACCAGGAGTTACAACATTTCCTGACTTCTACGTTTTGCTGTGGTGTGTGATTACAGTCTGTGTGGATGAACGAACCCTTATCATTCGCGTATGTTATGAGTTACATAGTCACACACCTGTCGGCCATCCGTAAGCCCGACCTAGGCTGATTGTATTCATCAGCAAAACTATATATTAACTTTGTCCAGCCATCCCTGCCTGCGGAAGGTGTTACAGTAATACCACACACTGTAACAGCTTAGAAATTGTAAATATAAAGCTTGATACATTTTTGTAGCAATAACAGTGAAAAACACAAAGACACGAATAGTCACACAAATTGTAATAACATCTAAACGTGTACACGTGCTGCTTAACTACACTCAAATTAGTTCTTTAAATAGTAGCAGAAGTCAATTTATGTGTTTTAAAATATAAACTGCATTAAATGGATGATTTATTGGGTTTATTCGTGATAAAATAAAAACAACGCTCTGAACTTTGTTTTGACATGGGCATCAAATCTGACCAACGCTTTGAGCGTTGTTATGGAGTTAAAGAGTTAAATAACAAAACACATTTGTTTTTATTTCTACCTTCATCATGTCCACATGAACCAGGCTGTTCTTCCTTTACCACTCCTGGCAATTTCAAGGGGACTGTATTCTGTATCTGATTATTAGTGCAGTTGGTACCTAAATTAGTCTGCAACAAAGTATGAAGTAAAAAAATTAGAGGAAATTATTTTCTACAAACTATGAATATATATATCTCTCTTACACACTGACATACTTCCACCACAAATAACACACACACACAAAAAGATGTACACACTGCTAACATAAATAATAGTAATGTACGCACTTGCACACATGATTCCATAATAAATAACACGTACACACGCACAATACTTTCACCATCAATAACACACATATGTAAACATACACACTTTTACACACGGTCTATTCCTGCAGGGAACACATGGTTCTGTTACTGACCTACATAACAGTTTGCAGTTCTTTGTTTCTATTGTTAAATCAATCAGTCAATACCCTTTAGCTCCTGAAAGAGTATAGGCCTTCAACAAAACACACACCAAGACCTACTGTCATGTGCCATCAACTCAGGTTCAATCCATGTCTCATTAATCTTACTTCTGTCTCTAGTTCACTTCTTGATATGTTTTTTGGTCTACCTCTGCCACTCTTTTCCAGAGGATTCCAGAACAAGGACTATCTTGTAATGCTACACAAAGTTCTGTTATTCACTGTTGGGATTCACTTTGTGGTATGAAGCAGCTTTGATTAATTTTTATTGGAGTTTTTGCACCACTTTCCATTCCAACCTGCATGCATGAAATTGCATGTAAGGGATATATTGATTAAGGTTGATTGTTTATAATGATGATGGGTACTAAACGGAAGAGGACGGTCTATTCTCCGCCGTGTGCGTGAAAGGTGTGATTAATTTATGTGGCTAAGCCAATTTTGAAGGTGTGGTCTAGCCACTTTTATATATGAAGTCTGCTTAACACTTTTGTGGTGTCTGAATACATCCAAACACTAATGTGGTGTCTGAATACATCCAATTGTTATTGTTATACAGAATTGACATCATTGTACTCCGGGCAAACCCATAGGTGCTCAGTCTCCATCAGTATATGTCAAAGAGTGTGAATGCTAACTGTTCCTGTAGCTCGCTGGTTGTAAACATGATGAATGCATCCTCTCATACGTCCATCTCTGCTAGCTTTACGTGTGATGCCAAATTCCAACAGTCTTAACCTTGACGATTCATCTTTTGCAGTGTCATTCTCTAACAGGTGATCATTAATTGTTCTCAGTATATGTCCCTTCTCCATATCTAGTGTCATCACTATGGGTGCTCTTGATGCTAGTGTGTCAGCTCTTTCATTACCACATACCCCAGCATGACCAGGACAGTATATCCACACCAGCTTTTGTAGACTGGAAGCTTCTATGAATGTTTTCCATTCATGCTGCAACCAACCACTTTGAACCTTCCGAAGTGTGGACTGAGAGTCTGATACAATGATAGCCTGTGTTAATGAAGTTTCAGATATCCACCTTAAGGCTGCAGTAACAGCCTCTACCTCCATTCTCATGCTGGAAGTTGTTATCATGTAAGCCCCGCTATGTTCGGTGACGGTTCTGCCTTGCGCTCGAGCAGAGAAGCCCCAAAAGGATTTCTCACCTCGGATCACAGACCCATCTGTGTACACACTGCCGGAATGATCATGTATCAGTTGATTAATTTCCAATTCTGCTTTTCCATTCCCCCAATTTCTACACTCTCTGCCAAGGCTGATGATGACATGCTGGAAGTTAATCCAGTTCTCATCTGACATACTTCACTCTTTCCCTTTGAATATATTGTCGACTGTGGCCACCTGTTTGATCGTTGTCTCTGCCTGTGCCATCCATGACATTCCTCTCTTTATTCTTGCTCCCTTAATGTCAGCTATGTTACCATGCAGAGGGTGCTGTTTGTCTGTGGATACTCGCAAATAGGCTTTTGCTTGGGCCATCACATATCTGGATTTAATCGACAGCACTCCAAGCATATACTTCATTGTCACAATGGGGTATCTTGTTACATCCCAAGACTATGCGCATCCCTTCATTCTGAATGTGTTCTATTCATCCACATTGTGTTACTGACAGCTGAGTATTCCCAGCCCAAACTCAATGACTGATATGACTAGCTGTTGATAAACAAGAAATAGTAATCTCTGCTCCAGATGCGCCGCGGCCATTATTTTCAAGGCCGCTAGACCTCTCCTGCATTTCTGTGTGATTTGCTCAACATGGCACTTATACATCCAATTACACATTTACAATGCAGCCTCACCACTTAAGGATTTGTGCACTTTTGCACTTACAGTGTGCATGTTTCATAAGGTAAATAAGTACATTAGTAAATGTGGTGCAGTGGGTTCAGCTCACAGGCATGAGAGGAAGTTAAGTCCATGGTGACAGAGGTGGGGGTAACCTAACGGTTATCACTAGGGGCGCCAGCTAGCCACAAGGCGAAAAGGGTGCAGTTTCATACGTCTACCCTTGCTGGTTTCTATGGAATTTCATACAAGACTTCTGCCATACATCCTCATTGTGTGCCACAGATAACAGCCCCTCTCGAGATCTGAACTAAACTGGCAGAGCATCATGGAGCCAGTTCAGCCCTAAAGATGTGGTGTGCAGAACTCACTGATGAGTGGTATATGCTCTGACACTCATCAATCCACTCCCAAATCATGGGTCAAATGATAACTGAGTCATCAGCCAATCATGGGTCAAATGATAACTGAGTCATCAGCGAATGGCCCCAAGTCTAAGGTCGACCAATGTGCTGAGAGAGTGAATGGCTATTGGGTAAGTAGTCACGAACATTGGCTGTCTGGAGGGTGAGCAGGGCGGCACTAAGCAGATGGACTCCGTAAGGACATCCCTTGCATCTTCCCTGGTATGGTGGCTCTACCAGGGTGACTGAATATTTCCACCATTTAGTGCACATACACCATGAGTATTTTAACCTTTAGCACGCTGCATTCTTTTTCCGAAAACTTGCCCTGCAGCTGCATTCTTTTTCACAACCCCCCGTTTTTATAGTGGGCGACTTGTAACGTCTATAGTTTTTATGTTTCTTGGTCAATTGCTATCATTTTTGGAATTTATATAAATAAATGAATGATGAATCTGATGATATAAAATTTGTTTGTGTACATGTTAGATGTGATAGGAAGAGAGGAAAGGAAAGATGAAAAAAACGAAAAAAATATTTTAAAAAATAAAAAAAAATTTTTTTTTTTAATTTTAAAATTAAAAAAAAAAAACCAAGAAACGAAGAGTCCATATCCCTTGTATCTCAATGAAAGTCATTTGACCAATACAAATGAAATGACGATCTTTTCATTACACCCATCATCAGTAGCAAAGCAACAAACGCCCTTGTCAGCAGTGACATTCGGCCGTAACCCTAAACCTTTCCGATTAAACCTAATCCTAACCCCTAAAATTATACATACTAGCAATGCCATTTTACTTTTGTTTCCATCTCTGTCATCAAACATATTCTGAGAACCAATATCAGCGCTTATAAAGACAAAAATCTCCTCATCGCATCGGCGTCAGAATCCAATAAAATTAGAGCGAAAATGGCCGTGTGTTCGATGCCGATTCATTTCGATTTAAAAAATTCACAGAAAATAAACGCGAATGCACCCATTACTAAGACCGATCGGAAACGGAAGTTAACTCTCTCTCAGATAAGTTTAAAACTTAACATCCGGGGGTGAAGTCACGTGTACACACATCCTAATGCTAGAAAACAAAAATATCCGCTTCTCAACATATGTCGACAACAGCTGGGAGAGCATAGGTTACCTTCGTCAACATATGTCGACAGCAGCGTGCTAAAGGTTAACTATCTAGAATCATCGCAGGAGCTACGGAGATTGTGCTCTGTCATCAATACCTGCAGCAAATGAAATGAGGAGATACAAATGCAGAAGGAGAGGTAGGGGAGAGAAGTTGAGAGAGAGAGAAAAAGAATAGCAGGAAAGAGAAAGTTCAGAAAGAAAGCAGATTGCCTCTTGATGAAATATATGCGTATGGGATACTGGAATTGTTGAAGTGCCAATCAACGGGCAGTCATTATACAAACAATCATCTACAATTTCAATATCCTCATGATTCAGGAGACAAATTTAAAAGCTAAGAGTGTTATCAATTGTCTAGGCTACAGATGCTGCGCAAATACATGTGAGCCTGGCAGATGAGGGCAAGCTATATATGTGAAACATGAGCCTCTCATACATGGCTGGATGCAAGTTCCAAACTAGTGAGGATGTGGAAATGCAGGGGATAGCTGTGCATATAGGCGGTCAGGAGTGGTGAGTCTATAATTTATGTGCTGTCAACCATATACAGAGTAGTTGGAATTTTCTGGCAGAATTGTCTGAAGATTCTAACATAAGGCATTTAATTGCTGGTGATTTCAATGCTTGATCCAGGGAGTGGGGGAACGTCACGGAAAATAAGCAAGGAATAGCTTTGAGCCAGGCTTTACTTATAATGAATCTTACCATCTTGAATGATGGACACTCAACTAGACTGGCAACTAAACCTGTGGATACAAATGGTGACAAAGATCTGGCATTCATATCTAGTGCTGCCACCACCATGGCCCGTTGGATGTATTAGGTGCACAGGAAAGTGATCACCTACCTTGTGTCATACACATTGCAAAGGGTAGGACCACTAGACACAGGAAACCTAAACAGACCTTCAAGTATCCTACAGGAACACTCGAATGTAACAACCCTCTACACACAATGAGTCAAAATGCCAAACAAAAGATAGCCAAGAACACCTCTCACCGAACCTCCATGGTGGAATAAGACAGTGGAGGAAGCATGGATAGAAAATGAAAAAAGCAACAAAGGAATGGTGTAAAGCACAAAACAGAAGAATGATGAACGAGGAACAGGTTGAAGAGATGAAGGGGAAAAAGCAAAGAACCGTGAATAGATTCAAGAGCTTGGCAAGGGAGACCAAAGATAAAGTGTGGGAGGACTTTGTGACACAGGTGGGTACGGAAAGAGCCCAATCAAAATTCTGGTTCTTACATCAAAGAATGAATAGGAAAAGTGCAAGCCAATCCATCCCTAATATCAAAAGCTCTACAGGACTAAGCCTGAAGATGGATGAAGAGAAGGTAAAAGCATTATTCAATCGATATGTGGAGCAAATGGATACAGGTGACAAAAGTGCTTGCCTGAAAATAAAGGACAGTGTTCTGGAAAATACCCTAAGGGTTTGTATAATGTCTATGGTAAATTACTTGACAAGATAGTTGCATGGCAAGTAATGAGCCACCTTGAAAATGCACACATCCTTCCAGATACCCTGGGTAGATATAGGCCTATGAAAACAACATGGGGTAAAGCTGGAACATTTGCGTATGAAGTGTATGAGGGATTCCAGGGTATAAGAGAAAGAGAAGCTTATAACAGTGTAGACTTTGCAACCCTAACAGACTATATAATGGCATGTGGTGTAAACCCTTGGCTCACCAAGTGGATAGCAGCTGCCTTAATCGAGAGATCAGTTGCATTTTGCTTGGGAACATGGGCATCAGAACCAATGCGCATTTGCCCGGGACTATCTCAGGGTTCTCGACTATCACCAGGGGTGTTTAACATCTACACAGCAAAAGTAGCAACCTTTCAACCAACAGGACTGGGACGAACATTAACTTTTGCAGATGACATACTCATGTACAGAACTGGCTCAGACAGACAGGAAATGGTCCAAGGCATACAAGAGACACTACAGGCGGTCTCTAAATGGTGTGAGGAAAGCGGATCAAAGGTCAATCCCAATAAGGCCTGTCTGATGGGGTGCTCTTTGAACAACTCTATAGGGAAAGCAGACCTTCCAGACATCACTTTCAATGGGCAGAACATTGAAAGGCAAGACAAGCTGAAGTATCTGGGAGTAACGTTTGATCGTAGGCTATTGTTCAAGCATCATATCAAACTGATGTTACAGAAGTGTAAGTGAGGACTGTCAGCCTTAAAAACAATGGTTGCCACATGCTTGGAACATATTCAGCTCCACATATAGCTTAAAGGGAATGAATAAATAGAAGACATGCCAGGAATATCAGCTGAAGACTGCAACTTAAATAATCTGAGATGAACTGATGACAAAGTTTTGGTAGCTCAGAGAGAGGAAGGACCACAAGAAATGCTAGATACAGTAACAAAAGAAAATAATACTAAACAAAATCCACTCCAGCTTTGCCAAGTTGATGGACAGGTGCTTGTTCAGATATCAGGTACTGACCATAGACCAATAAAGCTGGTAATAAATACAGAATGTTCCCTAGGAACTAAAACCATTGCCTTGTTGGAACAACAAATGAGCTGGCTAGAACAGATTTGCAATGCTGGCAGACAAGTTTTTTGAGACCATAAACACGCAAACAAAGTATAAGTATACAATATTTAAAGTCTTAACAAAACAAAATACCAAGCAGCCACCAAGTCCATTCCTTGAGGTGTAAAGATGAATTACAGACCATACAGGACTGAAGATTTACAAAAGAGCTAGGATAAAGTTATACTTGCCAAAAACCCATGGAGGAGAATAAACAACTGAAGCAAACAGCTTACTCAAAGTGATAACTACAAAATACAAACAATGAACATTAAATCAAGCAACAAGAGACTGCTCACTGAGAGAAACCAGATGAAAGCAAGGCAAAGTATGGCAATCATGAAACAAATTGCCAGCACAACTTAGGGAGCAGATGAGAGAGTAGTAAAGAAGCTATACACTGGACAAGTGAGACTGGTAATATTAAACTTTAATACAAATTAATGGACTCTAAAACCAAGCAATGCCTTGTGTAGTTCCTGGGAAGACAAGGAAGAATAGGATGCTTGCATGTTGTACAAGACAACTAATAGGTTGTGCATGTTGTACAAGGTGACTAATAGGTTGTGCATGTTGTACAAGACAACTAATAGGTTGTACATGTTGTACAAGACAACTAATAGGACTAGTGCATGTTGTACAAGACAACTAATAGGTTGTACATGTTGTACAAGACAACTAATAGGTTGTACATGTTGTACAAGACAACTAATAGGTTGTACATGTTGTACAAGACAACTAATAGGTTGTGCATGTTGTACAAGACAACTAATAGGTTGTGCATGTTGTACAAGACAACTAATAGGTTGTACATGTTGTACAAGACAACTAATAGGTTGTACATGTTGTACAAGACAACTAATAGGTTGTGCATGTTGTACAAGACAACTAATAGGTTGTGCATGTTGTACAAGACAACTAATAGGTTGTGCATGTTGTACAAGACAACTAATAGGTTGTGCATGTTGTACAAGACAACTAATAGGTTGTGCATGTTGTACAAGACAACTAATAGGTTGTGCATCTTGTACAAGACAACTAATAGGTTGTGCATGTTGTACAAGACAACTAATAGGTTGTGCATGTTGTACAAGACAACTAATAGGTTGTGCATGTTGTACAAGACAACTAATAGGTTGTGCATGTTGTACAAGACAACTAATAGGTTGTGCATGTTGTACAAGACAACTAATAGGTTGTGCATGTTGTACAAGACAACTAATAGGTTGTGCATGTTGTACAAGACAACTAATAGGTTGTGGATTTGGCTGGCAACCTCATCACATAAAACATATTGCTACAGAAACCACTACAGTAAAAGCATGTGATTGTTTGTTGGAGGCTTCCTGTATGGGGACCAGCTGTAGTGGTAGTTCTATGCTCCATAAGGTGTAACAAATGATGATGATCAAAACCAAGCAATGAGAATCATAACAGGAGACATGAGGACAACACTTATTTAAGAACTGGAGATTACATATCTCCCAACCAATGGAAGATTGAAGAGACAGCAAGACTGGCAACAAGCTGGTAAATTCATGAGGCTAACAGACCACTCAAAGTATCAAAGATTAAATAGCACTGGGGGAGACACGCTGGTGTAATGGTTACCACACTGCGCTGGTGATCGGGTGATCCAGGTTCAAGCCCAGGCAAGGACATTTGAATGAGTGTCGTCAATTAGGACTTGTACTGGATTAATTCGAGCCCTGACGAAGACATCTGAAGGAGTGTCGTTGATGAGGGACTGACGGCTACTGAGAGGCAGATATTCTCCAAAGACGGTGAGTATCTGCCTGAATGGCAAGTGGATACCTGTCAGTGTACAGGGAAAAAAGGGATACTCACATTAGATATACTAATTGGAGATTCTTGCCTTGAGTAATAGCGGATGAACGTTTAAAAAAAAAAAAGCGCTGGAAGGGGAAGACTCAGAAAAGCAACTTTGTAGAATTTACAAAATGTGAAGATGAGAACACATCCCTTATATGCTGTAACAACAATACATCTATCAACACCACACAAAAGCTCCCTGTATGAAAACAGCAGTGCTTCCCAGAGATGACAAAAAACATTTTTGATACTGAGAGAAAGAACAGCCATGCTGAAACAGAAAAGAGGCCTTACTGAAAAATACATGTAAAAAAACATTGCCCCAAGCAACAACATGTGGGTGCACATATGGATCAGCCTCTAATGCACCCAAGCAACATCTAGACCATATTTACATATATGGATCAGCCTCTAATGCACTCAAGCAACATCTAGACCATGTTTACAAATATTGGATCAGCCTCTAATGCACTCAAGCAACATCTAGACCATGTTTACACATATGGATCAGCCTCTAATGCACTCAAGCAACATCTAGACCATGCATTCTCAGATGAATCCATGACTTATCCAACAGAAAATGGAGGCAGAGGAATCTTTCAGAGTTCAAGTAATGGTTACAAATTTTTGTTTAAAAGCAGCCAGTAGAAAACAGAAACATTCTCAAGTAACTTCAAAGCAGAGGCAGAAAACTAAATCAGAAGTCACCGCATTTGCCTCTCATCAAGTATGTTCATTGTGACTTGTATAAGTTCACATATGATGCCATGATGTGAATATAATGTAGAACTAAATAACATGAGATCCATACTCTACAAGCTATGTCAGTGATTCAAAAGAGTTGTGACATAGTGGATCCCATCGCAACATTCCCAGCTGTCGTGGGGTAAGATAATGACCTCCTCTCTCCAGACACCCCTCTATCCTTTCATTCAGACTTGCATTCCTCGGCAAGAAGAGTTTCTATATCTGTCAACTTTACTAATGACTGCCTCTCCTTTGTCAAAAGCACAAGAGGGAACTGGTCTGACACAGGTCATTGAGGCCACACACACAAAATGAGGTATATTACCAGCAAATCAGAAATGAATAAGTGGTAATGTTCAGACTCTGCACAGGCCACAATAAACTGAGATACCATCTCTTCAACAAGCTAAGAAATGAACTACTAATAAATGTAATGGTGGCACCAATAAAACAAATGCTGTGAACATCTACCACAATGAGGCCAAATATACAAGAACAAAAAAATGCACAAATGCCATCACCAGTACCAATCCTGGACAAACTCTATGGAATGCCAATACCCTTAGATTGACCATTTCTTTCTTTAAATATACTCAAGTTGATGTCTTAAAATGTATAACAAAATGAATGCATATATTAGGAACAAACATTTCAAATATTCTGTTAGTTACATTACTCTGAATGTATAAGAATATTGAGTGTTTGCTAATACTTTATAAGAAATAAACTTACTTCATAATCTGACTTTATTTCACGTTTTATTATTTCGTGTAGGAATGGAATTTGTACTTCCATCCTTCCTGGGTTCTGAAAGGAACAAAACAAATTACTAATATCATTAAAACTTTTATGGAATGATGCTGCTGAAACCTCCTACTTAGTATCTCCTAAAGTTTAAAATCACATCCACATTGTAGGAGATGGTAACAGTGCAAAGTAGAGGACTACTAAATCAGGTAAAATATAGTGTGGGCTTACTGTGAGGCTGTTGTACTAGCCTCAAAGACTGATACAAAAGAATCTAAAAAATGTTGGCTAAAAGGGCTCTAGTGAAACTTTGATAGTCCAGCAAGGCAGCAGTAGATTTCATATTGCTCTAAGAGAAGCAAAGGCTAAAATTACTTATACTGTTCAAAAAAAGAAATGCATAGCTATCCGAGGGCGCGTTTTTATGAGTTTGTAAGTAAAATTTGGTGCTAGGGTATATAAAAACCAGCCTCAAATGTTCTTTACAGTGTCAAATGCACGTGTTGACCTGAATTGTGTTCGTTTTTGTAATCGTTACAACGCAGTGGTCAATAGTGTTTATGACGCAATTTTTTACCACAGCTCATGTTGCGCGCACGTGAAAGCAACAAAATTTGGGGTGAACACTATTCACTGACTACGCAACTGAAACCCTATAAAAGGATAACGCTACACACACAAAAATTCAGTTCATTTTCAAGCAGACATTTATGGCGTCTCTATCGATAAATTTAAGGAACATTGCTATTGGCCGACTGCATGCAGGCGAAAGTCAAAGTCAGGTTGCCAGGCATCTAAACGTGCATCAGAGTACCATCAGTCAACTTTGGCACTGGTTCCAAGCCACTGGCTCAGTTGAAGACCGGCATCGCAGTGGACGACCCATAGTGACAACAGCAGCGGAGGATCGCTTTATTCGGCTTCGTCACCTCAGAGACAGGTTTACAACAGCTTCCTCAACTGCCCAGTCATTGCCTGCAGGACGTCATGTGTCTGATCAAACTGTCCGGAATAGACTGCATGACGCTGGACTTTGGGCACAACGACCTCACCGAGGACCTGTCCTTATGCGCCGCCATCGCCAAAATCGACTTCTTTGGGCCAACCAGCATCGTCCCTGGGCAGCTGACAATCAATGGAGACGTGTCTGGTTTAGTGATGAATCTTTCTTTTTGTTGCAGCGTCATGATAGACGGCGTAGGGTCTACCGTAGGCGAAATGAACGTTTTGCCCAAAATTGTGTTGATGAAGCTCCGCCACACGGTGGTGGAGGTGCAATGGTGTGGGGAATGATCAGTTACAACGGAAGGAGTCAATTGGTGCACATTGAAGGAGGCTTGAATGCGCAACGATACATCAATGAAATTCTTCGACCCCATGTCCTTCCACTTTTGGCTGCCCACAGGTCTGTGTTTCAACAGGACAATGCCAGACCCCATTGTGCACGGTTGACCACGCAGTTCCTCACTGCCAACAACATTCTCACCGTTCCCTGGCCATCCCTGTCTCCAGACATGAGTCCGATTGAGCACCTGTGGGATGAGCTGCATAGACGTTTTTGTCGCCGAGAAGTTGCTCCAGCCAATCATCGTGATCTGTTCCAGGCAGTCCAGGAAGAGTGGGCAGCCAACCCACAGGCCCACATCAGACGTCTGATCGCATCCATGCCCAGGAGATGCCAGTCGCTGATCGATGCAAGAGGAGGCCACAAACCATACTAACGGGAAAGCCCGTATGCCAAAAAACTCTCGTGACCCAGATACTAAACAACTGTCAATTGACTGGTTGAACCCGAAGGTATTCTTGTGTACAATTTAAACAATTAACTCATTAAATTAAAAAAGTTATTAAATGTCAAAATTATGGCTATGTGTGTGCCTTCAGTAGCTATGCGTTTCTTTTTTTGAACAGTATACTTACTTAGTCGTTCCCTTCTACCGTGAGGTGTAGAGGTTTGGAAGAGAGAGCGCCAGACTATCTTATCGGCTGTCTTCCTCCTGGCCTGGTTCTATTCTAGTCCTCGGTCCTTCAACGATTGTCTAATGTTGTCCTCCCAGTGGACTCTGGGTCATCCTGGGGGTCTGGATCCTTGGCTCTTTGTTTCCCATGCTTGTCGTGGTAGCCGATCTTCTCCCATTCTGCAGACATGGCCAAACCATCTTAGTTGGGACTGTTCTACTTGGGTCTGCAGGGGGTAGGATTTAAGGCCTCGATGTATCGTCTGGTTGCGTACCATGTCTCTTCTTGTTACTTCAACCACCTTCCTCAGATACCTCATTTCTGAGGTTTGGATCTGGCTTTTGTGGGTTGTAGTCATTGCCCATGACTCGCATCCATATGTCAAGACTGGGACATAGGTGGAGCGGTATACAGCCATCTTCGTTTTCTTACCAACCTCTCTCTTGCTGAGGAATCCTCGATTTATGGCATGAAACAGTCTCCCAGCTGCTGCTTTTTGAGTGGCCAACTCTTCTTTGATGCCTCCCTTTCGGTCTATAATAGCTCCGAGGTATTTAAAGTGGTCGACCTGCTCCAGGGCCTGTTCTCCCAGCTTAATCTGATGTCTTCTTTCTTCTCGTGATATCACCATGGATTTTGTTTTAGAGCTGCTTATGACCATCCCTCTCTTCTCCAGCTCTTCCTTCCAGACTTGCAGGTTGGATTGGAGATGTGCCTCTGATTTAGCAATCAGGGCAACATCATCAGCAAATGCCAGCTCCGAAATATAGACCTGTCTCATCTTCCAGTACCCCACCGAATACTTTCTTGTTCTCTCCTTACATGCCTTGATGACATCGTCCATGAGAAGTATGAAAAGGTAAGGTGATAGGATATCACCTTGTCTTACACCAGTGGTGGTCCTGAACTCTTCTGACTTATGGTTTGCTGTCCTCACATAATTTCTGCAAGACTTTTAGAAGCTCTGTATAGCATGAATCAGAGGTGCTGGAATATTCTTCCCTTCCAAACAGTCCCAAAGTTTGCTCCAGGGGACCCTGTCAAACGCCTTTTCCAGATCTATGAAACAAAGATGGATCTCACTCTTATACTCAAGGGCCTTTTCACTCAGCTGTCTGAGTGTGAAGATTAGGTCTTGAGTACTTCGGTTTGCTCGGAATCCGCACTGGACCTCATCCAATTGTGGCTCAGCTAGGTGTCGGAGTCTCTGCTCTAGGATTCTAGAGTAGATTTTACCAGGGTCACTGAGAAGGGATATACCTCTATGGTTTCCACACTGTCGATTGTCACCCTTTTTGAAAATTGGTGTTATGAGGCTAAAATTAAACAATGATAAAACTGGAATCAGATATTGAAACAAAGAAGAGACAAAAAACATCATTATAATAACAATGCAATAAAAAGGATAGTAACAATCTATTTCCAAATTGATGCTTATATGATTTATACTGTAAAATGAAGTAGTTAATTATAACGTAAAAGTAAATTGCTCTAACAGACTTATATTTGATACGAATGTCTTCATTAAATAAAGGTCACTCAAGTCTACAATAATCTTACAGCTTTTAAATAAATGAAAGAAAACTCACATACCTCATAGTTTAGCTCCTGTTTTATTTGTGGGTTATCGTTTTCATTCATGTTTGAGTTTTTGGTCCAGAATGGATTTTCTAAAACTGAAGAAAAAATGAAAATATTTTAAAATAAAAACAACTCCATCTCTGATTTGGAACAGGATACTTCACTGAAGAAAACTCCAGTAAGAAAGTTACCATAAATAATAATATTCACCTTATTGTTCTGTTGTGGTTGAGGGGCTTGAGTGTTTTAGGGACCACACAAACTATGGCTAGTGGTGGAAACAGCTAATAGAATGTTCTCGCACACCTGACAGGTGGAAGGAAATGACTAAAACCAGGAAACATACTTTCACCTTTCTGGTTACATGGTTTGTGTTAGACCAGTCACTCATCCATTTAGAAAAAGAGAAAAGCAGCTTCATAAACATAAAATACCAATAATGAGACAAGATAGAAGAATAAAATGTTTTACATAAACATAAAGTTTCATATAAACATAATTTTAAAGTTTCATATAAACATAATTTTAAAGTTTTATATAAACATAATTTTAAAGTTTCATATAAACATAATTTTTAAAGTTTCATATAAACATAATTTTTAACGTTTCATATCAAAATAATTTTAAACTTTCATATAAACATAATTTTGAAGTTTAATACAAACATAATTTAAAAGTTTCCTATAAACATAATTTTGAAGTTTCATATAAACATAACTTTGAAGTTCTATATAAACATAATTTTTAAAGTTTCATATAAACATAATTTTTAACGTTTCATATAAACATAATTTTAAAGTTTCATATAAACATAATTTTGAAGTTTAATAAAAACATAATTTAAAAGTTTCATATAAACATAATTTTGAAGTTTCATATAAACATATTTTTAATGTTTAATACAAACATAATTTTAATGTTTCATATAAACATAATTTTAACATTTCATATAAACATACTTTTAAAAGTTTTATATAAACGTAATTTTAAAGTTCCATATAAACATAATTTTAAAGTTCCATATAAACACAATTTTTAAGTTTCATATAAACATAATTTTAAAGTTTCATATAAACATCTTTTTAAAGTTTCATATAAACATATTTTTAAAGTTTCATATAAACATAATTTTAAAGTTTCATATAAACATAAATTAAAGTTTCATGTAAACATAATTTTTAAAGTTTTATATAAACATAATTTTAAAGTTTCATATAAACATAATTTTAAAGTTTCATATAAACATAATTTTAATGTTTTATATAAACATAAATTAAATTTTCATAAAAACATAAATTAAAGTTTCATATAAACATAAAATTAAAGTTTCATATAAACATAAACTTAAAGTTTCATATAAACATAAACTTAAAGTTTCATATAAAAATAAATTAAAGTTTCATATAAACATAAACTTAAAGTTTCATACAAACATTATCTTTCATATAAACATAAATTAAAGTTTCATATAAACATAAATTAAAGTTTCATATAAACATAAACTTAAAGTTTCATATAAACATAATTTCATCATCTTCCTTCAGCTCCACATGGAGCATAGGACTTCAACAAACTGACACCAGGTCATCCTGTCCTGTGCCATCAGCTCAAGGTCTTTCCATGTTATCTTCATGTCTATCCATGTTATCTTCATGTCTATCCATGTTATCTTCATGTCTATCCATGTTATCTTCATGTCTATCTCCAGTTCTGTTCTCCATGTGTTCCTTGGTCCCCTCTTCCTCTCTTACCCTGGAGAGTCTAGAACAGGGACTGTCTGGTAATACTATCAACAAGTTTCCTCAGTGTTTGTCCTATCTATCTCCAGCTTCTTTCTCTCATCTCTTTGTGTCCAGGCATGGGGCATAGGCATGAGGAAATGAGAAGGTCTTCAGTAGTTTGGGGGCTGGGCACACATTAGCTGCAGCTGGGGCAGAGAATTTATCTAGATGCTTTATTTTTTGGCTGAATACCATGACCAACCAGAAACTGCCTACACGGTGCAGTCAAAAAGATATCCACACTATTATTACGGCAGACACTGCAACTGGGTTGGCCATGTCCCTAGAAGAGACCCTGACATCATCACAAGAACTGCTATGCTATCAACCATTGAAGGACTGCCAAAGAGAGGCAGACAAAAGACAACCTGATGGAGAACTGTGGAGGCTGAGATGCAAAGCATGAACCAGAGTGGAGGAACTGCATGAAAGATGGCCACCACCCGAGCAAGGTGAGAACAGTTTGTTGCTGCCTTACAAGATGCCATTATGGGCATGATGGCCACTGACCACTTTGTCAGTCAGGGACTAAGGACCCACGAAGAAGATATATAAATATATATATAGTGACGCTGAATTAGCTTTAATATATAACAGCTGCCCGCATTCAGTTTGTAGTCATGCTAAATCTGCAGGCCTGTCGCCAGGACGAAGTCCAGTCTTTACCAGGTCGGCGCGGCAGCCCCATAGCTTCTGCTGGAGCTCAGCACCCCTTGGCCAGGTCGCACGTCACGGTTCATCATGGGTTGGACAGGTCTGGAGAATGTGTTCTGGGGTCTGGATTCCTGTTCCGCATGGGCATTCATTTGTGTGGGATATCTTGAGGCGATAGAGATGTCCTAGTAATCTGCAGTGGCCGGTTCTCAGGCGGAACATTGTGGTCTGTTGGTATCTGTTTAGATGGTGTATTGGGTCATCTCTGCTGTATGTATCCCCTTCCTCCTTCCACTGGTTTTTGTACTTGTTGTGGATGATGGTTTTTGCTTCCCGCTACGGCAATGGATGGCTGTATTGTTCCATTTTACTGCCAATTCTTGATAGAGCATCTGCTTTCTCATTACCAGCAATTCCACAATGGGAGGGTAACCACTGAAGGGCAATGGTTGATGACCTTTGGATGATGTTAAGCTCTGATCTGATCTCATTCATCATGTTATCATTTCTGGTGTTTTGTATTGACTCCAGTAATGATCTGCAGTCAGTGAAGATTACTATCTTATCTGGTGGTTGTTGTTCGGGTCTGGTGAAGATTTTCAGGGCTTGCAGTATTGCCATAGCTTCTGCCCTGAAGTTGGAGGAGATATTTCCAGTTGAGAAGGCCTTTCGGATGATCTTTCCATTTTGGAATCTTATAAAAATTCCCCCACCACCGTTCTTTACTGCCCCCTCAGCGGATCCATCTGTGTATGCGTGTGCCCACTCCTTCGGGTTGTACTTTTCTTCAATCATTTCTTGAGCCAAAGTTTTTAGTTGTTGAACGCAGAAGAACAGTTGCCCAGCACCTTCTCCTAAGACGTGTATGTCTTTAAATAGTCCTTCATTATTTTCTGATTACTAAACTATGAAGTTACCACAGACACTGATATTTTTTAAAATTTATTCATTATTGTATGTTATTTCTGCATTACAGAAAGAAGCTTGTGGTGACTTTACCTTTGGGTTGTAGCCCTACCTAAGATTAAGAGAACAGAAATTTGTTAAACAGAATTAAGACTGATAAACTGTGCATAATTAAATCTACAGTGTGCAAGTTTACAACAACATCTAGATACAGAACTCAACGGTAAGTTACAAAATTGTGTTTTTTAAGAAAGTTAGTGATCTTTTATTTATTAATTTTGCCCTAAGCACCACAAATGAGATTTATTTCTGATTCTCTGCAGGTAACACTGACAAACAACATTTTTCTTTCTTATATAAGAATAAGTGTTCTTATGTCAGTTTTTTGCGCTGATTTCAAATTTGAAATCCGTTTATCACGTCAGGTTTTTAAGATATTTGTGAATACATATATTTTTGGGAAACCGTTATGTGCTCCGTTTCATTTTTACTACATAACTTATTAAAAATTAATAAAATGCAAAATAATTCCACTTTTTTATACTGCTAAAAGATGCATGACATATGTTACGCTATTTTTCCAATAGTTACTGTATTTTGAAATAATTCTGAGCGAAATATGGCTTCTAGAAGTTGTAGAAATTCGGCTGATCTGTTCTGTTACGTGTGCGGATATTTTACCGATCGTGTTCACCAGAAAAACTTTACACCATTACTAAAGAAAGCATATGAACTTTATTTCGATTCGAAAGTTGATGATGCAAATAAATCTTGGAAGCCAAATGCAGTTTGTTCGACTTTGTGCAAATACATTGGCAGGTTGGTTACGAAAATCGCCGAAGCATAAGTCGATGCCTTTTGGAGTGCCAGTAATATGGCATGAACAAGACAAATCACGCTACTGATTGTTACTTCTGCTTGACAAATATCCATGGTTTCACTTTTAAAACTAGAAAGTCTGTGGTTTATCCAAATATTGAATCGGTTTCGAAACCAGTGTCTCGTGATCCAATCACGTGTCCGATCCCAGTTCCACCAGAACAATATCCGTTGGACGTGAATGAACCATCAGAAAGTGATAGTTTACCTGCTTCAGAAAACTAATTCTGACTCGGATTATATACCGGTGAATGATGGTGTTCACTTAATTAACCTTTCAGATCTAATACGTGATCTCGCTCTTACCAAAGGACAAGTGGAATTACTCGGTTCGCGACTCAAAGAATGGAATCTTTTAGCGCCCAATACTTTGATATCTAAATTTCGTCATAGACACAGAGAACTTGTTCAATACTTTGAGATGGATGATGACATTTGCTATTGCAAAATTCCAGTCGCCTACTCTGTTCATATGAAAGAAACTTATGACAATATGGCTATACTTTTGGCAAAAAATAAAGTACAATGACTACCAATGGCGGATTTGTGGAGACCTAAAGGTCATTGCAATTCTCACGGGCATGCAGACTGGGTATACTAAATTTTGTTGCTTCCTATGTGAATGGGACAGCCGCAACAGACAGGAACATTATGCAAGAAAGGTGTGGCCTATCAGGGATCGTATGCAGCTCGGGCATAAAAATGTAATACACGAGCCATTAGTTAACAAAGACAGCATCATTTTAACACCGTTACATATAAAGTTGGGGCTCATGAAGAATTTCGTAAAAGCATTAGATAAAATGAGCAAAGCTTTCACTTATCTTCGAGAAAAGTTTCCGCAAGTTAGCAATGCAAAGATAAAGGAAGGTATCTTTGTAGGACCTCATATTAGGAAAGTTATTGCAGACAAACAATTCGAGAACTTGTTACATGGTAGTGAACTTCACGCATGGATGGCATTCAAATCGATCGTCGATAACTTTCTGGGAAATCACAAATCTGTCGACTATGTGCATATTGTTAAGCAGTGCATAGATGCATACAGAATTATGGGCTGTAACACGTCCCTCAAAATCCATTTGCTCGATTCGCATCTTGACTTTTTCCCTGACAACCTTGGCGAAGTCAGCGATGAACATGGAGAACGATTCCATCAAGATATCGCCGTAATGGAGTCACGTTATCAAGGACGGTGGAGTGTGACCATGCTTGCCGATTATTGTTGGATGTTTCATCGCGATGTACCACATGCCATTCACCGACGAAAGTCGACTGCAAAGAAATTCAAGCCTACATAACTGTTATACTTCTTGTACGAATGATGTTATAATACTGTATGCGTTGTTAAAAAACTTCAATTGCGTATTTCTCGAGATCCCGACCTGATAGAGAAAAACGGTTTGCAGATTTAAAAACAGCGCATTAAAATTGACCAGAAAAACATAGAAATGTTAGAGAAAGAAAAAAAAAATTTTTTTTGTTAGCCAGTGTAATCAGTCTAATGTTCCATCATGAAGCATTTTTTTAAAAATAATGTCTGCTACCCTCTTGATCTGTCCTGAGTTTCTACAGGTTTAATAAAATAAAATTCCAAGATTTCTCAATAACAATTTTGGACTGAAATGAAGAACAGTGGGCCATGTTCTTCAATGTCATCCAAATAAATCGTCAACGTCACTAGGGTTAGAACTTAGGATACCTAAACCTAACCCTGACATTTGTAAATAGTTGTCTCTGATGGATCCTCTGTATAAGATGGCCAGATGTAATAACAAATATAGAGCTAAGGAAAAAATGCGGGCAATAGCCAATACATATGGAAATTAAGGTAAGAAAGTGGGGATGGATAGGACATACACTCAGAAGAGAAAAAATCAAGCATAGCCAGAGTTCCCTTGACTGGAACCCACAAGGAAAAAAAGGAGAGTGGGGAGGCCAAAGAGAACTTGGAGAAGAACTGTTGAAGAGTAGGCTTGGGGAATTGGAATGACTTGGGCACAGCTGAAAAAGACAGCCCAGAATAGAAATCGATGGAGAGCAACTGTTTCTGCTCTATGTTTCACAAGGAACAAAGTTATATGATGATGATGAAACCTAACCCTTGCCCCTTTTTACTGCATCTCCAAATTCTTTTTTTTTTAGGGCCGTATTGAACAGATGGCCCACTGTTCCTCATTTTAACCATGTATAATTGCATTCTTGCTCTGAATTCTAGCTCTTTAACAAGAAATATAGATTTACAGCATAATACATATGCTAGCGATTGATCATTAATAAATGTAAATATTGTTCATGATGAAAACGTTGACTAACATTTCTTTGATATAAAATATCTCACGGTTGAAGAAGAACGACTAAGTAAGTAAGTAAGAATGGTAAATAACAATTTTCTCAGACTCTCTATCAGCCAAATGTAAAATGTGGAGCAAAATCACCATTTTAAACCTCTAAGCTATTGGTAATTACACCTTCAAGAAAGGAAACAAACAGGCCTTCATAAGTTCTGACATTTTTTAATATTTTGAGCTTCTTTAATTTTTAATACATATTGTCCTGAAATGTTACAAAATAGTCGCTGAAATGAAGGACAGTGGACTGTGTTCTTTGATATCATATAAATAAGTTGCCAATGTTGTTAGGGTAAAGATTATGGGATTGAAACAAAGCACCATGGGCCGTAGCCTCCATTTTGCGAAAATCGTCAATTAAGTCAGCCACACCATTAGGAGTTACACGTGTCTAGATTTAGAAATGCTAAACCTAACACAAAAATCTAATCCTATAGAATGTTTGTGTTAAGTTTAAAATTTCTAAATCTAAACCCAACTCTAATCTCAACCCTAAATTAATAACACAGCCACAGAATAGATATATTATAAGAGGTGTTAGGCACAGAGTTTCAGTTGCTAGCGCGCAGTGGCTAGCCTCGTCGGCTTCGCGCAGGTGTGTCCCTAGTTGTGTGCGACGGAATGAACGGAGTAATTTGTCTTCTCTTTGTTACTTTCACAATTGCCTCCACGGCTGGCCGGAGTTGTGGATTTTAAAGTTGCTACCAAAGTGAAATGGGTTCATTTTCGATACAAGACAACAGGAGATGAGGCACTTGAGAGTCATGACCCAAGTGGGCCTGCCCCCCTTATAGTGTAAAGGAGTATACTGGGCCGAAACACTTGTCGGATGGGGGGAACTCCTTCTGATGATCAGATTGCCTCCTGTTGTATCACTCTGTAAAGAGTTTCCTATCACTATCTGGGCTAGATTTATTGCATGTCATCTCTTTTTCATCTGCAACCATAACACGCCATACACTCTTACCATAAGCACATCCCACATTTGGTGCATCCGAAAAAGTGCAGCACATGCATTGTAACTCACCTACAGAATCGACTACACTGCATTTATAATAGTAATCTACACATAGGCCTACTACACTGCGTCGCATGTTTTGTTTGCGATTTCATCGTCAACGGTTAGAACTCACATAAACAATGATGTTACCTAGGCCCCTAACATTTATTCTGAACACAACCATTTTCCCACATTATTGATATATAAGCCAAATAAATCCGATACTTGGTTGTCAGAGGGCATGCCATTGAAGTATTTATCTGCAGTGAGAGCTTATCCTCACTACAACTCCCGGCTGTAACAACCTTTGGCTCAATACCTTCCATTTACAGTGTCTACACCACATCCTCGGCATCATGTGGAAAGATAAAGTGACAAATGTCGAGGTGTTGTCACACGCTGCCAACTATACAGCTGAGGTTCAAGCTCTAGAGCAAGCTGCAAATATGATTTATAACACCAACTCTGACTGCCACCAGGTAGTCATCCTCACAGATGCACAGTCTGTCCTGCAAGCTCTCAAGGGTGGTAAACTCCCGCATCTGAGAAATGAACTAAACAAGGTAGCTGCCAAAAAGAGAACCATACTTCAGTGGGTACCATCTCATTGTGGTGTACCCGGAAATGAAAAAGCAGATAAACTTGCAAAAAAGGGAGGAGAATGTGAACAAGAAGATAATGAAGTCACATACTTTGAGAAAAAGAGAGCTATCCAGACTATCAGAAGAGAACAGAACCAACCAAAAGACGACTATCACACTCTCGACCGGCAGGGACAGATAACTATTTTTCGACTCAGGACAGGGCATAACAAAGTGAATAAACACATGCACAAGCTACGATTGTCTGCTTCACCACTGTGCACATGTGGATTAAACGAACAAACTGCTGAGCATGTTCTACAGGACTGTCCTCTTTATGACCAGTTAAGAGATATACTGGCCCAATGACTCAACACTAAACTCAAGGCTATATGGAGTTAAAGAGGAACTTCAAACAACAGTCGAATTCATCATGAGAACTCGTCTGACGGTGTAATCATCAAAGATGCGATCGCAAGGAGAAGAAGAAGAAGAAGTCACACGCTGGCCTTCAAAGCATGTATACACTGCTTAGACAGTGCAGACTACGCTGGCTTGACCATGTCCGCCGCATGGAAGATGGTCGCATCCTGAAGGATATATTCTAAGGACAATTAGCAGATAGCAAGAGAACAGTTGGGCGACCACAGCTGAGGTTCAAAGATGTGTGCAAGAGAGATATGAGAGCACTGGACAAGGATCCAACAACATGGGAGGATGAAGCTGCCGATCACACTAAGTGGCGATGCTATTCAAGGCGTCACCTCAGATTGGGCTAAAACAAGCTCACACAACAATCAGAAGAGAGGGGAAAAAACGTCGAAAATTAGCACCAGGAAAATTAGCAACTGAGGGCTGTCACCTCAGGGGTGCATTCCCAGTCAGTTATGACTGGAGGGGCTATTATTATTACTATTATAAATCCGATAAAACACAAACCGCAAGCCAACATCGTAGGCTACGTTGAAAATAATGAACAATAAACTTCCAACTTGCCTATTATGAATCAGTAATGGAATTCAAAAGAATAGACATCTGGGCTAAAGAAGACCACACGGCCCACAGTGCTTCGTTTCAACCGGATTAGGCCTATGGTTAGGATTCCTAACAATCATCCTGAACCTAACCGTTATGCCCACCCCAGTTTTACTGCATCTCTGAATTCAATTTTAAGGCCGTATCAAACAGACGGTCCACTGTCCTTCATTTCCACTGTTTATGCATAAACTTTAAACTTACAATCACTTTTAGTTGTGTTTCATGAATTTTACAACTGACAAAGAATGATTTTATTATGGAGACAAGAGTTGGCTCCCCTATAAATATCAAAATTAAATTAATGGATTGGATGTTCGCTCTCTTCAATTACAAATTATCGTCTCCGTTTTCTGAAAGTGACCTGGGCTATCCTCTCTAGACTCAACCAACCTCCTCATACTTTCTTCCTTTCCCCGAACCACCCCCCTCCCTTTACCACAATATTTGAACACCCAAAGATGCAGCAATAGAGAATGCAGTCAGCGACCCATAGCTTTACTGCTTGCGTCAGGGTCAGCGAACCAGAGCTGACCAAGACCCTACTCTACCTCCACGTGGTGGTCCTGGAAACATGCTGCATCACTGCAGTCTGGCTGAGAGAGTAGGGATCGAAGAGGGAAGGCAAACCCGGTCCCAAAAAATGTCGTGCTGAAGTCGGATGTGTCGGCCGAAAGGCGCAGATATCGTAGCTCCGGTGTAAACAGACACAACGCAACCAACGTCCTTTTCAGTACGAACGAGGAAGAAGAAGAATTTGTAGGCCTAACTTGTTTCGATCTTCAAACTGTAGTCCGAGTATCACACATCCCAGATTTGATATATTCCCACAAATATATTTTCCACGTGCTCCTTTATTCTTGTTTGTGACTAATAAATATGATAATTGTTGTCTTGTATGTCGTCGAAGCGATTCTTGATATTATTGCCATTTCAATTAGCATTTTGGTCATCTCTTTATTGTTCAAAACTTTTTACTTTGACTTCTTTCTCTGTTTTTACACGTCACCTGGAGCTTTGGCATATTAGAGAACATACGAACAAATACAAATGCAATCGTAACATTACTTTTTAACAACATTTGGAATTCAGAGGGATTAGGAATTTCCATGTCCTCAGAAGAGACCCCGATGCCATCACAAGAACAGGTATGCTATGGAACCCTGAAGAAAAACGAAAGAGAGGCCGACCAAAAACAACCTGGCGGAGGACTGTGGAGGCTGAGATGCAAAGAATGAACCAGAGTCGGGGCACTGTAGGAAGGATGGCCACCGAACGAGCAAAGTGGAATCAATTTGTTGTTGCCCTACAAGACGCCAGCAGGCGTGATGGCCACCGACTGCTTTGACGGTCGGCGGCTAAGGATCAAAGAAGACAAGAAAGAAGAAGGAATTCAGAATAAAATTGTAAGCCATGGAAAAATGGCAGTAGTTGTCCGATACTAAAACTAGAAAAAAAGATTAAACGGATGCTAGTTTATAAAGATGGATTTCTTTAACTCACCAGCATGTTAAAAAATTTGAAACCACAGTAAATGAAAGATTAAATTGTTATTTGCAAAAGAACAGTTTATACAATCTAAACACTAAAGGTTTTGGAAGAACAATTGTACTATGGATCAGTGTCACATTAAGGTGAGGATAATGAGTGTGTGTTTGAAAGGCAAATGATAACGTAAGGAGAGGTTGCTTGCGTTTGAACAGTAAAATTGTGTCGGCGTGTGTATGTTAAGTGCGAATGAAACCTGGGCAGTCCGGTTTTACGTGAGTTAGTCTCATGCGGGATTTGTGTAAAAAAAAAAAAAAAACACGGGATAATAGTTCGGTGTGTGGAGTGTTTGTTTTTGGCTGTATAGTATTGCTGAATTGTGTTATTCTTCACTGAAGAAAGGATCGGGAATGATTAATTACTACATTCTGGTGACAAGATTATTATACGTATTTTCACATGATATGGATTTCACATGATTTCCATTATACTCTAGCGCGGAACTAAATTTCTGCGTGTTGTTATTAATCCACGAATGAATGTGTCATTTGTGATTTACCAAGACAGTATGTGGCATTTAAGGATTATTAATTGAGGACACACATCTTGTGTCATTTAGAAGTGTCATTAGGGGACTCCTTTGGGGAAATTTTACCCGCTGAATGGAGACCAAGAAGCTAACCAGCCGCACCAAAAGAATTCAGCCATTATATAGTCCAAGGTTGTTTGTCAAGCATTATCGATTTAAATTTCTGATTTTTTATTTTTTTTTGGTCATGTATGTTGGCGTGTTCAAACAACAATGATTTTCAAGGACTAGGGCGCGTTCAGCCTACTGTCGATGTATATTACTGGTTTCACGCAACACATACGATTCAGGACCACTGCATGTAAGAGGACAATGTATTGCCACCAGAGTCGGTCATAAACGCTTGAGTTTGTGGCTAGTTTAGGAAGCTACACTCTGTTTCCAAGAATTTACGTTTTGTAGACATTCATTAACGCTTGAGTTTGGGGCGAGTTTAAGAAGTTGCACGCCTTTTTCAAGGATTTACATATTGTTATATGTCCATTGTCAACGTCTCGTTTGTAGTCCGTACTGACATACTCGTTGCCATAGTTTCAGGAGTACCATCATTGATATGTACACCATATTTCAACATTGGACCCTCTTGGGCAGTGTCACTGAACATTTCTCATTCAAGACATTCTTACGGTAAAGTCTACGCCGCTTGCCGCATCTTGTACAGTGTCAGTGAACATTTGTAATTAAAGACATCCTTACGATAAAGTCTACTCTGCTTGCCGCATCCTGAGCAGCGGCATTGATTATTTGGAAACCAAGGCATCATTTCAGCAAAGTGATTCATCATTACAGCTCACTATCTCCTCCCTTGTGCATGAATACTTCTATACAGTGGAGTCTATGCTGCGTACTAAGCAAAGCACCATACAGTAACAATAATTATAGCCCCTTCAGTCATTACTGACTATGGGAATGCGACCCTCAGATGTTTATTTTCCTGGGCTCTTCTCTTCTGCTTGTTGTGTGAGCTTCTTTTCACCGAATCTGAGTTGGCGCCATAAATAGCATCGCCACTTAATGCGATCGGCAGTTTCATCCTCCCATACAGTGGCAGGCTGCTAAACAGATACTGATGATGCAACAAAGACAGAAGTCTCTGCTCCAGATGTACAGCAGCCATTGTTCTGCACTTCTATATAATTAGCTCAATGCTACTGGATGTGCACTATTGTCTGGTTGTTAATATAGAGGCGAATGATGTGTGGGAAGTTTAACTCTGGCATAGGATGGTGATAGTTAATGGTTGGTAACATTGAGTAATGGGTCAAAACAGCAGGACCAAACTGGCGAGGAACAAATGCTGGACTCGTAGGGAACATTGTCGATACAATTTACTGAGCACGAAACGTAGACAATCATTATCATGGCAGCAACATTTCGTAAATTTAGTTACATGTGGTAGGTATCATACATCAAACAATAAGCATAGATCTGGCCGTTGATTGATAGCACTGGCCGTTATAACATCATGGTCAACGGCTTGGCAGAATACATGGGTCTGGCGACTGGACCATGTTTTTCTCTACGTATATGTATTAATTTCAATAATAATCTGCTTCTGGCATCAGAGGGACACACTAACGGAAGGACACATCTGGTCCAGCCGAAGCTCTGCCATAATGCCGTAGGAACTCAAGTATCCGAGGCAGGATACGAGCCGTTTTTTACTGGCTAAATATTGTACTGGAAGGATTCTTGGCAAGGTTCTTTAAGAAATGGCTCCCTCATCTTTTAATTCATAATTACATTAACAAGTGTGTGTCTTCTCGTGACTTAGGGCAAAAACACAAAAATCACGTCTATCTCAGACGGAAAACATTCAGATCTGCCTCCAGCATCATAGCCATATGGCAACAAATCACCGCAACAAATCGCGCCATACCCGTTCAATGATAGTGCACGGTCGTATGCAAAAATAATAAAACATGTAATTAATTTAGATGCGCTCATATGTGCGTCCATAAACACTAGACTCACATGTGAGGATCTCACACACTTAACTCCCCGTTAAGATATAACGTAACACTTAACATGTCAGTGGTAGGCCGTGATCGAACGTTATTCCAATACATTTCAGAGTGTCTTGCCTTTTAATATCCTGCCCATTAAAAGTAATGGCTAGAAGATCTGCTTTTACTATGCCCAAGAAGCACCACATAACACATGCCTTGTTGGAATTGACCTTTGAGCTCGTTGCCTTGCACCTGTCTTTGCATGCAGTGTCTCATGTATGCTTGTGACCATTTCCTGCTGTAAAGAGTCATGTAGTCAGTCGTTACATTGTCCTGTGACATTCTTGCACTCTCTCCTGTGCCATTCTTTTTCATCTTTCTTAACTGAAATGTTTTCATGCTGATCGAGTTCCTTAACTACATCCTGATATTGACAGTAGTGCATGCGCAATGGACAGCATTGGTCAACCGTCTTTACTACTTCTTATAACTAGGCTCCCAGCCAGTCAAGCTGCATTTGTTATTACAGGAACCATTTGATTTTACATTAAATTGAATTGTTACTTAGATCACGTCTAGTTTCAGTTCTTATAGTACCATTTGGCCAGGAGTTTCGCACCTACTTGTGTAGGCTACTTACAAAACAAGTAGGCCTAGTCATGCACTGGATAGGACAGAGAAAAGAGAACACATCTGAACCAGTCTGTTGTCACGTTTTCCAGCACATCGACGTGTCATAAATTTTGATTATACCCATATATCATTTTCGCTGTAGATTCACCCCATTTGATACGATGGCACCGGAACAGTCATGAATGTCTGTGATTCTCAAATTGCTAATGTAAGGTGACCATATTTTCAAAACCCTAATCCGGGACAAAATAGTAGATTTGACCTATTTCAATGCAAAAAATCGGGACAAAAGGGTAAAGAAAAGGTCAAAAGTCGGGACATGTCCCGGAAAAATCAAGTTAATGCCAATTTAAAATAATATACATTTTATATATACATTTGAATAACATTGAATAACATACATTTTACTGTATAAGTTTAACTACTTAAACTAAAAAGAGAGAAAAACATCAATAATCCTTACTTAAGGTGAAGCTGAGTTACTGTACTTTTCAGATGAGTGGATTTTTATCAATAGGTCCTTCTTTGCAAGCAGCATCTTAAAAAACTCGACACATGTTTCCTCACAGTTCACTTTGGTTGTCAACATAGCTTTCAAAGTTTCAAAACCTAGCTGTTTTTTATCACTTGCCCATAAGCTGTTCATCAAAGAAAACACTTTTCTGTGGCAGCGTTTGTTCCAGGTAGACAGAAAAAAAACTCTGCCAACTTCTAAATATTTGAAAATGTCACATTATTATTTTTGAAGTGGGAAACCATTTCAATCCAATGTTGTGGTGGCAATGTTTTTTTGGCACTCCATTCACTAATTTTCTGAGAAGTAACAAACTGCTTCATATAGACATATTCGTCATAAATTTCAGTTTCTGTAAAGTGGGCTGAAGGTAATGTTTGAATCACTAGTGATGATGATATCTCAATATCTGCCCAAATTGGTATTCTGTTCAGCGTAACCCAGCTGTAGGATTCTAGGTTTTGAAAATTTTTTGCAGCCCATTTATTCATATAATTGAAAGCTGTTTCATAGAACGAAGAAACGCTAGCATGAAACTTTTTCACATCCTCCTTTGGAAGTCCTTCCATTTCCAGGTTTTCAAGGATTAGCTTAACTCTTGATGGCAAGAAACAGTTTTTCAGTTTGGACTTCAAAATAGTTTTCAACCTGTTGATGCTGTCAATGACTTCAAACACAGTGACCGTATGTCCCTCTATTTTTTGCACTGCTTCGTGGAATGGAGAGGCCTGACTGTGAAAAAAAACAAGCCATGCCTCAGATAGAGGATTTTCAAAGAATGTCTGTACAAAAACTGGGCATCTGTCTTGAGATTGAAAATATGATTTTAGAGGCAGGAACATCTAAAGAACCCTTTCAATAGCAGGCAGCAGAGCAAGACACCTAGTCTGAGCATAACCTAAGATCATCTGAAAGTCTGTTTCCACAAACTGGCAAAACTCCTTGAGTCTTTCAACTCGTACTGTGTATGATTTGAAGAGTAGATAAATTTTAGCAATAATCAGCTCGACATCAACAGGCAGTACATCTGCAGCTGTTTGAATAGTGTTGTGGAAAATATGACCTGCACACCCAACTCCTATAAGACCATGTCCAAGGTTTTCTTGCAGTTTTTTTTGAAAAAATTGTTCTGTCCTTTCCTTTCAGCACCTCCAAAATTGGAATTTGTGTTGTCTGCGCATAATCCAACTACTTTCCTGTCTAAACCATCTTCAGTTATGCAGTCATTAAGAAAACTACTCACAATATCAGATGTTTCACCTGGCAATGACTTTAACTCTAATATTTTAATTTTCACTCCATTACTGTGATCAAAGTATCTGACAAGCAAAAGAAAAATCTTGAATTCTTTGTGGTTGGATGCATCTGTCAGTACAGAAATAGATGTAGACTTTTCTAGGTCACACCTTAACTCATTTAGAATATGGGGTGCCAAGACATTTCGAATAATGGCTTCTGTTTTCGTACGTGCACATGCAAATTTTGGCTCTAAAGTAACCTGAAGTAATTTTGATGTGCAATCCATAGACCTGAAAGTATGATTGTGTAGCACTGTGCGGTATGCAAAGGCGCCTTCTATAGCAGCTAATTGCTCTTCTTGGTCACCAATTTTATCAGCTCTGAAGAAAGTGGTTAACGACGAGCTTGATGCAGCTGTAACGACGGCTCTCTTACGTTTCTCACTGCTTATGTGGTTCTTAATATCACCACGTCCACTATGGCTTATCGAAAACCCGGAGGCCCATATATTGCATCGTACATTGAAGTTTGATGTACTCTTTTTAATAAACGGATATTCCTTTTGTAAATCTTCAATGAAACTGCATTTACGCTTTGGTACCATTTTCTTACAACAATAACAAAATATGCACAAATAGTTCACCGTTTAGATTAAATAAACGTATACCGTACGCAAAATCTTGGTACTTTACCACTACCTACCTAAAATTACAAATAACTGCGAATATCACATTGGAACTACAAAACTAATTCTCGGTCCTGACAACCTCTTGTGCTGTTTCGGCGCCAGTTCACTAATAATTAAAAATTCCCTCAAGTCAGCCACGGAATAATAATTTTTTTTTTTTTAATCTGTGAGATTTATGCCAAATTGGCAAATTCGTCCAAAACCGGGACAAATTGGCGTCCCGGATTGCATCGAAAAAAAGTCAGGACAAATTATCAAAAATGGTCGAAAACCGGGACTGTCCCGGAAAAACCGGGACGTCTGGTCACCTTACTAATGCAGCAAATAAATTAACAAATTGAGCAGCAAAGAACAAAGAACAGATCAAAAAGAAATAAGAGAATAGCAAAGAAAAATCATGCAACTACTATTGGATCAGCTAACTACGACTGTCTCAGAAGCAAGTACTTTTTCATAGGTCCTGAAGCCACAAAGTCTTCCTTTCCTGGAATTAGCTTTGGAGAAGAATGACTTGGACATACATTTAAAGAGGCTGACTCATCATTTTGATGCACATGGGTTGATCGACAACAAGATGAAATGTCACTTTTTCTATCTTGGATAGGAACTTCCTTATATCAACCGGCACAGAAATTGTCTGAAACAGAATACCTATCTACTTTCTCATACGATGAGCTCACTGCAAAGTTTACCACACAATTTAAGCAGCGCACTCATTTCATTATTGCCCGACACAAATTCTGGCAATCGAGGAAGAAGTCTGACCAGCATACTCAAAGTGGATTGCAGAATTACGAGGTCTAGCAAATGACTGCAAATTTATCTGTCCTAAAGATGGATGTGACCAGTCACTGGTTGATGAAAGTGTTCATGATATGGTATTACAACATACACCTCATGAATGTATACGTTAGAGTGGTTTTATCTGAAGAAAATCCATCTCTACTACATGCTCTGCCACTGAAACTCTCAGAGGAGATGACACAATTCAGTCAGACAATCATATAATGAAGTCCCAGTATAGAAATACAAGGTCACAGTTACTCACTCGTTCAGCTTGAAAACACTACAGTTCCTCCCCAGCAAGTTATGAGCAGGGATCAAATCTGATGGGTCGACGATGCTTCATTTCTGATTGCCTTGTGTGAACTGGAACAACCACTGATCTGTCTTTTGTAATCTGCACCGGAACAGTTAGTCTCAAGTTTGGAGCTGCTGTGTTGACTTGTTCTAAGATGGCTCGATTTAGCAGAAAGTCATCGTAAGTATTATCAGTGGCTCTGCAGTGCTTGAGAATACTATATGGTCTCATCTGAATCTGATGTCGCTTAACAGCCTGGTGACTGTCCATGCAAACAAGATACACTATGCTTCCCAGTGTGCGTAAGACTTGTTCATGCAACCAAGCATGACCCTTGGGTGAAAATTTTTTGACGAGCACAGAATCTCTACTGTGGAACTTAGATACCTTATTTCCATTGGGCCTACTTTTCGGTATTGTCTGGGGCATTATCAGTGATAACTGTGTCCTGGGTTCACAATTGTGCAGTAATTCTGCAGATGATTGTTTCTGCAGTATTAACAACCTGGTCATTGGAGGAACACTTTTTCCACACAAGGAAGTGCACAAGTTAACATGGGAATCACCAAACGGACGAGATAGAAACCAGATAGATCATAAAATGATCAATGGCAGATGGAGACATGCACTAAAAGACGTGAAAGTAAGAAGAGGCGCAGATGTGGGAAGTGATCATCACCTAGTAGTAGCAAGACTGAAAGTGAAACTCAGAGCTGCTGGACCAGTTGCAGTCAAACAGAAAAGATACAACATCACGAAACTGAAGGATCCCCTCACCAGAAAAGCTTTCGTGGTCGACGTAAAGAGAAGATATGAGATTATCAAAAGCCAGGAAAGAACAGAGACCGATGATGTTGACCAGAGATTCAACACCATCTCAACAATATACAAGGAAAGCAGCAAGTCATGCTTGGGATTCCAGGAAAGAAAGAGCCAAGACTGGATAACACCAGATACGCTAAACACCATAGCGAAGAGAAAGGAATGAAAAGAAAAAAAACAGAAGCTAAGTCTCCCAGATTAAAGGCAATATATAGTGAACAGTACAGTCAACTGGACAAGGAAGTTAAACGTCAAACCCGTGCTAACAAAAGGACATTTCTTGATGACCTTGCAAGACAGGCAGAAGAGGCAGCACTGAGAAATGAACAAAGCACAGTATACAAAATAACTAAAATCATCAGTGGAAAACGAGGTGCAAACAATATTACATTAGTAAGAGATAAGCAAGGAAATCTCATCACAACAGTAGAGGGACAGGAAACAAGATGGGCAGAGCATTTCAGAGAAACTCTGAATAAGGAACCACCAGAGACACAATTGAATGTTCCTGAGGTTGAAAATGATCTAGATGTTAATACAGACATCCCACGAAAAGAAGAAATCATCACAGCAATCAAAGGGTTAAAGAATGGAAAAGCTCCTGGTCATGATAACTTAAATGCAGAGCTATTTAAGACAGACCCAGAGCTTGCAGTAGAACTATTAGAACCACTATTTGCACAAGTCTGGAAAACAGGGACAACACCAACAGAGTGGAGAAAAGGAATAATTGTCAAATTGCCCAAGAAGGGAGATCTTGCAGACTGCAATAATTGGAGAGGAATAACTCTTCTCTCAGTTCCCAGCAAAATACTAGGCAGGATAATTATACAGAGAATCTCAAAAGCAGTAGACCACAAACTGAGGAAAGAACAAGCAGGATTTAGAAAGAACAGAAGATGTGTAAATCATATATTTACCCTCGGAACATTATAGAGCAGTGCTCAGAATGGCAAAGACTGTTGTACATTAATTTCGTCGATTTTGAAAAGGCTTTTGACAGCATACATAGGGACAGTTTATGGAAAATACTGAGGGCTTATGGAATTCCAAGCTGCATAGTGTCAATCATAAAAAAGCCTTTATGCCAACTTTACGTGTAGCATTGGGCAGAGCAACCTAACCTTTGAAGTGAAGACAGGAGTACGACAGAGATGCCCCTTATCAACCACTCTATTTTTAACAGTCATAGACTGGGTGATGCGCCAGACAACAGAGGGCAATCCAAGAGGAATAAGATGAACTACATTTTCTACATTGGAAGATCTGGAATAAATCAGAGGCACATCTCCAATCCAACCTGCAAGTCTGGAAGGAAGAGCTGGAGAAGAGAGGGATGGTCATAAGCAGCTCTAAAACAAAATCCATGGTGATATCACGAGAAGAAAGAAGACATCAGATTAAGCTGGGAGAACAGGTCCTGGAGCAGGTCGACCACTTTAAATACCTCAGAGCTATTATAGACCGAAAGGGAGGCATCAAAGAAGAGTTGGCCACTCGAAAAGCAGCAGCTGGGAGACTTTTTCAGGCCATAAATCGAGGATTCCTCAGCAATAGAGAGGTTGGTAAGAAAACGAAGATGGCTGTATACCGCTCCACCTATGTCCCAGTCTTGACATATGGATGCGAGTCATGGGCAATGACTACAACCCATAAAAGCCAGATCCAAACCTCAGAAATGAGGTATCTGAGGAAGGTGGTTGAAGTAACAAGAAGAGACATGGTACGCAACCAGACGATACGTCAAGGCCTAAAATGCCACCCCCTACAGACCCAAGTAGAACAGCCCCAACTAAGATGGTTTGGCCATGTCTGCAGAATGGGAGAAGATCGGCTACCACGACAAGCATGGGAAACAAAGAGCCAAGGATCCAGACCCCGAGGACGACCCAGAGTCCGCTGGGAGGACAACATTAGACAATCTTTGAAGGACCGAGGACTAGAATGGAACCAGGCAAAGAGGAAGACAGCCGATAGAATAGTCTGGCGCTCTCTCTTCCAAACCTCTACACCTCACGGTAGAAGGGGAACGACTAAGTAAGTAAGATCTGGAATATGCAAATGACATTGCACTGCTAGCACATTCACATCAACACATCCATGAAAAAACGGATAGACTTAATAAGTATAGCCAGCAGGTGGGCTTGAACATCAACCTAAAGAAGACAGAGGTCATGACGCTCAATGTGAGCAACCCTGAGCCCATATCAGTAAGGAATCAGCAACTGGAACAGACAGATGCCTTCACATACCTAGGATGCATATGGATGGGTGTGAAAAAAAATCGAAAAAAGGTGATTCGTCTTACGAGGACAAAAGAATGGGAAAATAGCCAACGTTACGGCCACAAGGCCTTCGTCAGGGAAAGGAAAGAAAGTGAAGGTTAGATAGGACACATAAGAACCTAAAAAAATATAAAAATTTAAAAATAGGTACTTCCCTGAAGGCGGCAAAGTCCTAACGCTTATGGGCACGTGCCAGGAAAAGGAAATGACTGCCACCACTGGATGTACACAATAACATACTTAGAAACTAAAAAACGAAACTAAGCAGTAAACTACCTAAACGTAATAGAAGTGGGGACTGGAAATAGAAGGGAACAGAATGAGTCGAAGATAAATAAATAAAAAAGAAAATAAAAAATCTAGACATATTAAAAACAGTGTATTATATATTCATGCGTATAATTAGAGGGCGGCAGAAATAGAAAAATGGGATAAGAGTGGAAAGAGTCAAAGTAGAAAAGGAGAGGAAAGGGTGACCTCAGACAAAGGTGTGTAGAGTGTTGAGCCCAGCTGGTGTTAGACACCCCATGCGGTGGATAAGACGGTTCTCAAGCTGTTCTCGGCTAGCAGTGTCAGAGGAGGAGGATCTGATCGCCGTGACCTGGATGTCGATGGGACCCTGGTGGTCAGGGCCATTAAAGTGTATGGCAACTGGTGTGGATTTGTGCTGAGAGATGTCATTCAAGTGCTAGCTGAACCTGTCCCCAAGTCGTTTACCTGTTTGGCCAATATAGGTTTTGCAGCAACGTTTACATATGATCGTATAAATGACGTTACGCGACTCACGTGTGAAGCTACTTGTGATGGTGTACGTAGCCTCAGGAAAAGACACCTTGTGGGTTGAGATTACATACTTGCACGTGTTGCATCGTGTCCGACCACAGGGTAATGTGCCAAAGTGAGTCGCATTCTCCTTTGGGAGACGGCTGTGAACAAGAAGATCCTTCAGGTTCTTGTCGCGTCTATATGCTACGAAAGGTGCTTCACCGAATACTTCTTGGGTCACAGACTCTGCTTGAAGGATAGGTAGGTGGCGGATATACCCGGATATATATAAAGTTATATGACCTTAGAAGAATAGCTCATCGCTGTAAGCGTTGCACTGATAGCACTGGTAACCTGTGATCTTGAGAAAACATTGTTAACAAGGGTTTGTGGTCTGTCTGAAGTTCAAAGGGCTTTGAGAGTCCGTACAAGAATTTGTGAAATTTCTTTACACCGAAAATAATAGTCCTTCTTTTTCAATTTGACTGTAGTTTCTTTCAGCCTGAACCATTGTCGTTGATGCAATTGCAATAGGTTTTTCTGATCCATCTTGGTATCTGTTGACAAAACCGCTCCTATGCCGTTAGATGGTGCATCTGTTGCAAGGATGATCGGAGGATTTATAAGTGTAAGTTACACAAACCACTGAATTCTGATTTGTGCATGGGATACCCGGTTCAACTCTATATGGGTTACAATTTGGGTATATGGTGTTCCTTTTTCCATATAGTATCTTACATTTGTTGCTTTTACAGACTGTGAAATCTCTGGTGTTTGGTGAGCCGTTTTCTAAGATCTGTTGATGTATCTCTTCCCTGTGTTAGAGTATATCTCCCTTTACCTTATTGAGCCTTGTGATGGTTGGGCTCTGATTTATTGTATGCCACCTTCTTATTTATTGCCCTTAATATTAACTCTTATATTTATATTTGGAATACTCTGCTTTGTAATGTTTTGAAATTTATCTTACTCTTGTAGTGAATATTTGTGGTGAATATTTAATTTACGTATTTTGATTTACTTTAAATTTTCTCTTTTGCAATAGTACTTATATGTTAGTTTTTGTTTTAATAATATAACATTTTATTATGTTTTGTAGGTCCTTGGGTACGTCAAATTTTAGCACATTTTCTAGTGATAGTGAGTGTTATGCTTTCAAATATTCTTTAAGTGGTTTTCTTTGCTGTTCATATTTCTTACATGTTAGCACTTAATGAGCTATGGTATTTCTCTCAAAACATGCCTCATAATGGGGTTCCTCTATCATAAAATATCCTATTCATAGTTGTAGCGTAATTTAGCTTTTTATTGCATGGAATTGTTAGTTCTCCATTTATCTGACGTGTTCGTGTTAGATCTTTCAGCAGCTTATAAGCATGTCTAGCTTTCTGGCTTTGTATCCAATCCTCTGTCCATTCCGTTGCTATTAGACTTTTTATAATGCTTTCGATTTCTGTTTAGCCCAAACCTGTGTTTATATGGTTAAGGCTGCTTCTTCCTGTTTTAGCTTCCTTGTCTGCTACCTCGTTTCCTTCTATTCCCACATGTGAAGGTATCCAAGCTATTAGTACTGTGCAGCCTCTGATATTTAGGTGTGTGCTAAGTTGAAATCTTTCTTCTGCTATGTCTGGTTGGCTACATTCGTGTGCATTACTTAGTGCTTGTATTGTTGATAGAGAGTCAGTTTAGATCGTTAGATTATTGGGGGGGGGGGGTGCCTTGTCAGTAGTTATTTCCAGTGCTTTAGCTATTGCAACCATTTCTGCTGTGAAGGTAGATGTATTTTCAGTTATACTATAATTTTTCTTTAGCCTCCATGCTGGAATATTTAAACCTATACCTAGTTCTTCATTTTCTACTTTAGATCAATCAGTATATACTTTTAAGCTACCCTTAGTTATTTGATCTATATATTCCTTGGATATGTTTTTATACAGATTTTTCCTACGTTTGTATTGATTATTTCTGCTAAATGCAGGTCGATATCTCGTTTCTTGAGCTCCCATGGTGGTTTCACTGGGATGTATTTGCTACTATAGTTTATTGCATTAATTATATTTTGTTGCTGTTCTATTTCTTTCAGGCACTTCCACCATGTTGGGTATCTGGTGGGTGTTCCATACTGTTGAGCGATTCTTCACAAACACTGATCTGGTTGGGTGATTTTTATCTGTTAGTACCTTGGTCATATAATCTAATCTAAGTTCTTTTCTTCTCAACTTTAGTGGCATTATGCCTAGAGCTACCTCATGTGCTTCAAATGACGTTAATTTTATAGCTCCTGCAATTGTGCATAGTGCCTGGTGTTGTATTTTATCTATTTTTTACTTGTTGCTAGGTGCTGCTACTGGAGAAAATCAAGATGGGCAAAGCAGCAAGGCATGATGGTATAACACCAGAAATGGTTTAGTACATGGGAGCATCAGGTAACCTATTACTCTTTAAGGGTCCAACAGGCAGCGTGGTGCAATAAGACCATACCAAAGGATTGGGAGATTGCCATCATTACACCGATTTTCAAAAAGGGTGACAATCGACAATGTGGAAACCACAGAGGCATATCTCTTCTCAGTGTCCCTGGTAAAATCTACTCTAGAATCCTAGAGCAGAGAATCCAATACCTAGCTGAGCCACAATTGGATGAAGTCCAGTGCGGATTCCGAGCAAACCAAAGTACTCAAGACCTAATCTTCACACTCAGACAGCTGAGTGAAAAGGCCCTTGAGTATAAGAGTGAGATCCATCTTTGTTTTATAGATCTGGAAAAGGCGTTTGACAGGGTCCCCTGAAGCAAACGTTGGGACTGTTTGGCAATGAAGAGCAATCCAGCACCTCTGATTCTTGCTGTGGTGGTTTTAGATGTTATGAATGTTGGGGTTATATTTATAGTGTAACTGAGTGAGATCAAGCTGTGAAGGCCTAGAGTATAACAATTGATAAGGTGTGTTCTCAGGGAGCCATTCTGCTACCACCCTAAGATCTCACTCAGACTTATTTTAGACTAGTATGTCTGATAGCTACGTCTAATGTCTAGGGTAATGAAATTGTGGTGTAATGGTAACCCAATACTCAAGACACTCACAAATATTAAGTTCTATGATCAACTCGACTAACACTGTGTTTTAAGTTTGGTATTGGAAAATCTTTTTATAATTTTATTAGTCCTGAACCTAATATTCTTTTGGTCAGGACTGTCAAATCAAATGAACTCAATTTATATATATATCTAGATATTCAATTCAATTAAACAAAAAGGACAAACTGTCCAAGCACATACTTTAAATCTAATAATGAGGTTACTAAACCTATATTAATTCTTAATTTGTACTGGATGGCGGGTCGGGGTGTTCACATCCTACCCGGTCTGTCTTCATACAGTTTCTTTTCTCTTTGTACATGTTTATTGGCGGAAAAGTCTTTATTACTAATACAGTTCAGTTATTATATGGTGGATAAAAAAAAAGTTAGTTGCTTATCCTTTACAGGACGTGGCAATCAACCCCAGCTTTTATTGGCTGTTTGTGATTTTTCTAGGCAATTTTTTACATTCAGTAGTTTGCCATTGCTTTCTGAACGGTACGGCGCCTATACCATTGTTAAAAATCCACACAAAGCGATCTGCTACCAAACCGCCTGCAGCAGGTTTCGAACCTGGTATATCTGGATTATGAAACTGCGTTCATATCCATTAGGCCACAGACGCCGACCTATATGGTGGATAAGTTGATGAATTTCCTCGGACCAGGTTTGTTGTACTTATCTGGCCCTTGAAGATAGAAAATAGTTGTCTTTCCGGCCAATGGCCACTGCCTCACTTGTTCTGATGTAATATGAAAGACAGCGTGTATCAATATTACTACTCCAGTTGTAGAAAGCTTGTACCACTAGAGAAACATAGAGTCGTTCACTTCAGAACATCTGGCACTAGCACAGTGCCAGACAAAGAAACCCTACAACACGAAAATTATGTTCTGTCTTAACGTAATATCTAATCCACCAATTTTACAAACAATAATATATAATATATTTAAAATAACAGACATGGGTCAGCTCTCTCTGACTAACCCAGCTCATCCGCATAAATGATGTAACAAGTAGTACCAGTATCACATTCCTCTCCCCTAATGGCTGCAACACCTCTGCCATTATCAATGATCTTTTTCTATTAAATATGATAGGTGATATGATCCATGGTGACAACCTATAAAATAATTTAGTTCTAGATCTCTTGTAGCTTGTTATATGATGGATCAACCTCTAGGCCCTGCAGAAGTCGGCTAGGGACCTAGTCTATGTACTTACAGTCGTAATATTTGTCATATGGCAGTATCTCACACTCACATTTTTAAATAAAATATTAATAATTTGTCTTACAATAAATTCAATGAAAACACACAGGTACGTTGATTTGGCACAACTTCAGACGTGCCACTGGTTGGACTATGACGCCTTTTTTTATTTTACTTTAATATATATTTAATAAGGCAAGTCACACTTCACAGACTTTCAATCGTCCTGTTCAAGGGACAGTAATAATTCAAATGGCGTCGAGCCTTCAAATTTTCGTCTCAATATCAGCTAAGCTGGCCAATGGGATCGGAAGATTCCCAATTCTGACATCAATTTGAAAATAAAGCCAAAATTACAGCCAAATTGGTGTACCTCTGTCGGTCGGTCCGTCCGATCTTGGCAGCACAAGTTAAAAATAGACTTGCTTTTGGACTAACAAATGTGCCTCTCACTTACTCCTAGATTTCCCGCTTTTGGTTTTGCTTTGCCCCCTCCTGCCTCATTTCCACCAACGCGCGTCAAAAATGTCATAGATAGTGAATGCAAACACGAGGGTCTGTTCGACTGTCTGTACGAACCTATACAGTATTTTGTCAATATCTCTACTCTTAATTGGGCGATTTTGGAGAATAAAACATATTATTGCTCAGAAGATCATATTCTATCAAACTAACTAAGTTTTATGGTCCTAATCCTGGTAATAAAGATTTCCATATATTTTCCATATTATTTGGCAATTTCTACTTTTATATAAATCCACCATCTTTCCGACTCCTTCCCGTTGTTCAAACCGAAACTACAAGTTGGTTACGTCAGAAAATTACGCTACTTGGCAGACACTGCGCTGTGTGTGTGGTTATATATGTCCAACAGCGTGACTATCAAACGAACAAATATTGGCTTTTCGTTGTATTTTTAAATCTGCCGCTAGCGATATCGCGCGTTCGCTGACAATTTTGTGGTTCAAACCAACATCGTGCCAAAAGTATCATTTTCCGTCTCTCTCTCGCATTCCTTCTGGACGAATAAACCTTTCGTAGTAAATTGTTATAAATAGTTTTCCAAGGCATTAGAAAACGATAGTACTATTTATTCTACCAGACGGCCTGCTAAAATCCATACGATTGCTGGCGTGGGCGAAAACGAAACGTTACAACTTCACCATTATTATCCCTACATTACTTTGACTTATAAATACAACAAATTTTATAGGTGTATCAATGTATATCATCACACATGCTATACAAAGCTTCTACAAGTCTTGCAGAAATTATGTGAGGACAGCAAACTATAAGTCAGAAGAGTTCAGGACCACCACCGGTGTAAGACAAGGTGATATCCTGTCACCTTATCTTTTCATACTCCTCATGGACGATGTCATTAAGGCATGTAAGGAGAAAACAAAAAAGTATTCAGTGGGGTACTGGAAGATGACACCCGTGTGTTACCGGGGCCCCAAAGAGGTGCAAAGAATAGTAACACTGTTCCCTTCCAGGCATGTCGTAGAAAGTGACTAAGGAGGGTTGGGCATTGGGCTGGTTACCCCATCATGTAAAAAATTTAAACCACAAAAAACTTCAACAAATATGGACAAGTCAATTAAGGAAAATAAAACACAGCCATCCAAGACAGGGGAAGGTCCTCTCGCAGGGAGGCGTATGATGCAACACAGAGAAAGCCGAAAGGAGTCTGTGTTGCTGACTAACCTTCTTTCTTCTAAAAGAACTTCCAGATTTGGCACCTGGAATGTTCGGACATTAAACGAACAAGGGAAAGTGGCACAAGTAGCAGCAGAAATGAGAAATATAAAATCAAGGTTCTGGGAATGTGTGAAACAAAGTGGAACGGGGTAAACAGGAAGAAACTCATCACAGGGGAATTGGTGCTGTCCTCGGGACATGAAGACGAAAGTTCACACCACAGTGAAGGGGTAGCTCTTTTAATATCTAAAGAAGCACAGAAAGCACTCATTGGATGGGAAGCTGTTGGACCCAGAATAATAACAGCTACTTTAAAAATAGTTAAAAAGAAAATACATGTAAATGTCATCCAATGTTATGCACCAACTAATGACAAAGAAGAGTCTGTGAAAGAAGTATTTTATACTAGATTACAGGAAATTATGGATAAAGTAAAAAGAAGAGACATTACAATTTTGATGGGTGACATGCAAAGATAGGTTCAGTCAACACCAGATTTGAAGAAGTCATGGGAAAACATGGGCTAGGAATAATGAATGAAAATGGGGAACTATTCTCAAACTTCTGTGCTTCAAATCAACTGGCTATAGGAGGAAGCATGTTTTCACATAAGAGAATACACAAGGCAACATGGATATCACCAGACCATAGAACAGAAAATCAGACAGATCATATATGCATAAACAAAAAGTTTAGATCATCATTGCAGGATGTAAAGGTATATAGAGGAGCAGATTAGGAGTCAGATCACCATCTTCTGATAGCCAAAGTAAAAATGAAACTCAAGAGATGTGCAACAATGCAAAATTATAGACAACAATTTAATGTTGGACATCTAAGAAATCAAGAAACAAGAGACAAATTTGCGGTCACAGTATCCAACAAATTCCAAGTGCTCAAACAGCTGGAAGATGTAGAGAATACACAAGACTATTGGCAGCAGGTCAAAACTGTATGGAATGAGCCATGTGAAGAAATACTGGGGAAAAGGGAACGACAACAAAAAGCATGGATAACAACAGAAACCATCAATAAGGTGAAAGACAGAAAAAACAAGAAAGCAGATTTAAACACAAGCAAAACCAGTAGTTCCAAAGCCAAGGCTCAAGAAGTGTACACAGAAGCAAACAAAGAAGTAAAAAGAAGTATCAAAAGAGACAAGAGGAAGTATATTGAGGAATTGGCAAGAGAGGCAGAAGATGCTGCAGCCAAAGGAAATATGAGACAACTGTATTGCAGCAAAAAGAAGCTAACAGGGAAATACAAGCAAACAAGTTGCCTCATAAAAGACAAGAATGGAAAACTGCTCAGCAATATACAAGAGCAAATGAAGAGGTGGACAGAATATTTTGAGGACCTTCTCAATAGACCAGCTCCACAACCCCCCCCCCCCCCCCCCGACATCCAACCAGCAGAAGAAGAGCTACAAATTAACGGTCAAAGACCAACGAAGGAAGAAATAAAGAAAGCCATAAAGCTTCTAAGAGATGGAAAAGCGTCTGGACCAGATGGCATTCCAGCAGAGGCCATCAAAGCAGATATCGACACGGCTACAGAGATGTTATATAAATTACTTGGTAAAGTCTGGGAAAAGGAAGAGATACCAGCAGAATGGAAGGAAAGATATCTGGTTAAGTTGCCTAAGAAGGGAAATTTACAAGAGTGCACAAATTATAGAGGAATAATATTACTATCAGTGCCAGGAAAAGTATTAAACAAGATTATCCTTGAAAGATTAAAAGAGTCCATAGACAAGAAACTGAGAGATTTTTTTTTTTTCGTACGCCCGCTAATACTCTAGGCGAAATCTCAGGTTATTATTAATGTTTAACCTGACATTGATTTTACCTGAGTATCCCTTTTCTTGTACAGAGACAGGTTTCCCTCGCCATTCAGGCAGATACTCGCCGATTTCGGAGGTACCCATTAAAGCTGGGTCGGCTCAGGAGCCGCCAATCCCTGGTCGACGACACTCCTTCAAATTTCTTCGCCAGGTCTCGAGTTAATCCAGTCCAAATCCCGGTCGACGAAAAATCCCCAAATGCCGTCGCCCGGGTTTGATCCTGAATCACCCGGTCGCCAGAGCGGTGTTGTAACCACTACGCTAGCGCGGCTCCTACTGAGAGATGAACAAGCAGGTTTTCGACAAAACAGATCCTGTACAGACCAGATAGCCACTTTGAGAATAATAGTTGAACAAAGTCTGGAATGGAATTCACCACTGTACATCGGATTTGTGGACTAAGAAAATGCATTTGACAGTGTAGACAGAGAATCACTTTGGAAATTGATGAGGCATTATGGAGTTCCCCTGAACATCATTAATTTAATAAAGAAAACATATGAAGACACGACATGCAGAGTTCTTCATGAAGGACAGCTTACAGAACCGTTTGGGATAAGAACAGGAGTGCGACAGGGATGCCTCTTGTCTCCATTTCTTTTCTTACTAGCAATAGACTGGGTTACGAGAACATCGACAACACACAACAGAAATGGAATCCAGTGGACTCTCACTAAGCAGTTGGATGATCTGGATTTTGCTGATGACTTGGCTCTTCTGTCCCATAACCGTAATCAGATGCATGACAAATTGAAAACACTCGATGAGAGGTCACAGCAATTGGGTCTGAAAATACACAGGGAAAAGACAAAGATAATGAGAATAAATGCAGGTAATGATAATAGGGTTGAACTTGAAGAAACACCAATACAAGATGTAGAATCGTACACATATCTTGGCAGCAATATAGACAAAGTTGGAGGGACAGACAGTGATATCAAAATAAAAATACAAAAGGCAAGAGGAGCTTTCATTGCATTGGGAAATATATGGAGATCAAGAGAAATTGGATCCAACACGAAAATAAGAATCTTCAACTCAAATGTGAAGTCAGTCCTATTGTATGGCTCTGAGACATGGAGAACAACAAAGACAACAACCAAAAATCTACAGACTTTCATAAATGGGTGCTTGCGTAGAATAGAGTTATTAAAATGGTATGACAAGGTTACCACCGTGGAACTGATGACAAGAACTAGACAAGTGCCAGTGGAACAAGAGATGAGAAGAAGACGATGGCGATGGATAGGACACACACTGAGGAGACCTGTTTATAGCATTACAAGGCAGTCCTTGTTCTGGAAACCCCAGGACAAGAGAGGCAGAGGTAGACCAAGAAGCACATGGAGAAGAGAGCTGGAAACAGAGGTGAAAATGATGAGGAGAACGTGGAAAGAACTTGAGATGATGGCACGTGACAGGAGGACTTGGCATGTGTTTGTTGAAGGCTTATGCTCCTTTGGGAGTGGAGGGTTATGAATGAAACTGGAAGATGAGACAGGTCTGTATTTCAGAGCTGGCATTTGCTGATGATGTTGTCCTGATTGCTAAATCAGATGCACATCTCCAATCCAACCTGCAATTCTGAAAGGAAGAGCTGGAGAAGAGAGGGATGGTCATTAGCAGCTCTAAAATAAAAACCATGGTGATATCACGAGAAGAAAGAGTACATCAGATTAAGCTGGGAGAACAGGTCATGGAGCAGGTCGACCACTTTAAATACCTTGGAGCTATTATAGACCGAAAGGGAGTCAGCAGAGAAGAGTTGGCCACTCGAAAAGCAGCAGCTGGGAGACTGTTTCATGCCATAAATCGAGGATTCCTCAGCAAGAGAGAGGTTGGTAAGAAAACGAAGATGGCTGTATACCGCTCCACCTATGTCCCAGTCTTGACAAATGGATGCGAGTCATGGGCAATGACCACAACCCACAAAAGCCAGATCCAAACCTCAGAAATGAGGTATCTGAGGAAGGTGGTTGAAGTAACAAGAAAAGACATGGTCCGCAACCAGACGATACGTCAAGGCCTAAAATGCCACCCCCTGCAGACCCAAGTAGAACCGTCCCAACTAAGATGGTTTGGCCATGTCTGCAGAATGGGAGAAGATCGGCTACCACGACAAGCATGGGAAACAAAGAGCCAGGGATCCAAACCCCCAGGATGACTCAGAGTCCGCTGGGAGGACAACATTAGACAATCTTTGAAGGACCGAGGACTAGAATGGAACCAGGCCAGGAGGAAGACAGCCGATAGGATAGTCTGGCGCTCTCTCTTCCAAATCTCTACACCTCACGCTAGAAAGGGAACGACTAAGAAAGTAAGTAAGTAAGCTAGGTGCAGCTGAGTCGTATACTATACTCGCACATCCCCCTGACAAATGATCTGCACCCCATCCATTACCTTTTAACTATCTCATCATGTTAGTGAGTCCTCTGTAGCTCTCCACCAGATTATCTATATGCTTGTTCCAGTTGAATTGTTGGTCTAGTGTCATACCTAAATATTTTGTTGTTTTTACTGCGTTTACCTTTTTTCCTAGGATCTTTATGTCTATTATCACAATTTTTTATTACTCTGCCTCTACTGAATATCTTTGCTCCTTTTTTTAAAACATTTAATTGGACGCCCCCCTTTGTCATCTATTCTGAAACCTTATTTACTTGAACTTGTAGATCTTTATATATTTTTGGAAGAATTTTTCCAGTCCTCCAGATTGCTGCATCATCTTCAAATTGCGATAACTTGTTTCTGTTGTTCTAGTCATCTAGTGCAATTTTAAATTGTATATTTTGTTCTGCCGACTATTTCAGTGCTCTTTTGGCTGCTTGGTAAACTGGGCAACCAAGATATCTTGCGCTGTGGTTGCCTTGGCAATTTGCACATTTTCTGTTCCTGATGGCACTTTTGTAGTTAGTATCTTCCTTGGCTTTTATACATTGTTCATATGAGTATTTTCCTGCACAGTATCTACAGATGGGGTATCTTCTACAAGTGGAACCTGAGTGTCCAATTAATTGACATTTTGAGCTTTGAATAACTGGGGGGATGTAGAGCTCTGTGTGTTTTAATTTGTCATTGATCTTCAGATATTTAGGAATTGCTTTGCCCTCTATAGTTACTACTATTACTGGGGTATTTATTTTGTTTTTCTGGATTCTTTGTATTTTTGTTATTTTTGTACCTGAGTTTTCTTTGGTTATCATGTTCAGAATTTTGTCTTCGGTGAGACTGATATCTATACTTTTCACAGCACATCTTCTAGTTTCTCTGAGTATGTCAATTTCTATTTTAACGCCATGTGGAAGATCTGCAAGCTTTGGTTGCTGAATTTCTCTTAAAAATGGTTCTGTTTTTTTCTGTTTAATCCAGGCTAAGTATCCTACTAATGTCAGTTTTCTTGATTTTTGCAATTGACCGTTTATTTAAAACTGTATCCATGATGCTTATCATTTTATCATTAGGCAGCAGTGGTCCAACAATGGCCAAAACTCAAGAGTATCTAATATGGGCCTTCAAATGTGTCTACCTTTGCAAAAGATTACTCTTGGCAGAGTTGTAGATAGAAGGATAATGATGCTTCTATCTCAAGGTAGTGTTCAAAAGAAATTTCCGAAGTCAAGAACAATGCTGCATTGGCAGGGCAATTGTTAACTTATATCGGTCTGCCGCCTTTAATGAAGAAATAAGCAATGGTTTAGAACGTTCAAGCCCACCCTCCCCCCCCCCCCACCCCCCCCCCCCCGCTGGTGTAAATCCAGCGAAATTATTTTATAAGTATTTGCTCTATATATGTAAATATTTGTCCAGATGTATATATATTAAAGAGTCTTGCTCATAAGTTCGCTTTCATTCGTACAACAACTGAAACAACTATGATTGTTTAGTTTTAAAATAACATGTAACAAATTTAACAATCAATTAGTTTTAACAGGTTAGAATAGCGATGAAAAGATGATGAATGTAAATCAAATTTGTCTTCACTCAGACTTGGTTTGAGGTTTTTATAACAAAAACTTGTGTCATTTCGCTGTTTCCTTGTAATCAGAACTTAACTGATCTAGATGAGTCCTGCAGCAGTGGTTTCGTCAATTATTATGAGATGATGACAATTCAGTCTGATAGCTTCGTTCTAAGAACAGTCTGATAGCTTCGTTCCACGAACCCAAAGTAACTTTTGTTAACACAATCTCCTGGCACAGTTAGAATGGACATTAACAACTTAGGTTAGATGCTATCAAACCACTTGGTCTGGAAATTTGAGTATTCCTCTTAAGACGGGTGATCTGATTCCTTAGGTCTCCAGTCTTGGTATTTATAAATGTGGGTTTATTTTTTTTTAAGTTTTAAAGTTGGCCAAATACTTTGATCCTGGTCATTTAAGTTTCCAGTCTTTGTATTTATAAATGCAGGTTATCTTTTTTTTAAGTTTTAAAGTTGCCCAAATACTTCGATCCTGGTCCTTCAAGTTTCCAATCTTTGTATTTAAAAATGCGGGTTTACTTTTTTAGTTTTAAAGTTTCCCAAATACTTTGATCTGTCACTTATAATTTTGGAATTCTTTGTCCGCTCCTTCTCTATATGGCTCTGGTCAATTGCTAGCTTGACGGGTGATGCATTCTGATCTGTGACTCCGATTTCGCTAGATTATATTTCCAATTCTCAGTTCAAAATACCAGATTGTACTTCCGACGAATTTTCCAATGAAAGTCAATGTCTATTCCATCTCTCGAATCAAACCAGTCGCAAGCTCTTTAGCGCTATCTGGGTTTGGGTGTTTAAATAATAATACCCTGCGTGTTGTAAAAAAATTACATTTTAAAATTCCAACACATGACCCCTTTCTTATTTCTTGTCTAGATGCTTTGTCACCAATATTGTCTCCCCCAGACAGATTATCTGTAATATTGATACAGGGATGGACCAGCGGAAACGATTATCTAATTATCACCTGTGTCTTCGCACACCCCAGACAGCTCTCTCAGACAGACAATATGGCTTTTCTTTTCATCGCTCGTGAGCGACCATATTGTGTTAATAAAGATCGATTATATCAAATGTAGCCAGATGCCTAAGTGTCACAGGTAGGAACAGATTATGAATAGAGTATGCCTGAGTTCAGACAGATTGTGAATGCGAAGATGTGGAATAGATGAGAATAGAGTCACTAATGGAATTATGAGAAGAGATATGACTTCTGAAGAGTGGCTGGGCCATGTCTTCAGCCTCCTGCGACGCACTTTTCTAAGTCAATCTACTTCTCGATCTCTCTGAACCAATAGACTAATTCTAAAATGCAGTAAGAACATGCTTTTCAACATCTAGTGACAGTTAGCTTAGAAGAGATGTTTATTAACACACACACAAAAACACCACATGAACCAAGGGAAAAAAGAGAATGCCTTCTCGATCTCTGAAGGCTTGAAACGAAATCACAGTAAACGCACATTACCCCATCACTTAGATAAATCGCACACAAGCAGATTGCCTCACTCCACACCAACACCCAGAGAGTCTATCACTCATCCAGCTTTTTAACTAACAGGGACCCCAGTCTTCCGTCATGAAAGACGGCCTTTCCTGCCGTGTGTTAAAATAAATCCTGGTATGTAAGTACTCATAAACTCCGAGAAATCTAACACTGTTCCTTTGGATGTTGCTGTCCAATTAATGGAGGAGAAAAGCTCTCTGAGGAAAACAAGTGTCGAAAAAAATCCCAGCGTGCACTCACTATCCAAGCACGGGTGAAGGAAACGAGTAGTAGTGCGCTTATCCTAGCACAATTAATAAATCCTCTTAGCAGGTCACTAGAGACCTCAGCTGACGAATAACACAGCGAGTATACGTGACGGCTCAAACAGGAGACGCCTCTGATAAGAGATAAGTAGCCTGGAACCCACAGGTTCCCAGATTGCAAAACTGCACAGTCTTTTCTCTCCATCCACCCCAAAAAAAAAAAAAAAATACACACAACGTCAAAACACACTCCAGGCTCTTCCCGTTCTCGGGTTGTGGGAAGGTGCCTAGCGCTTATTCATAACACAGGTAGCCAGTCATGCGTGAAACTGCATACGCACGTTTTCTATTTCACACTCAGGCAATCTGACTCAGGCTAAAAGGCGAGGTTGATTTTAACACCGTTTATCATACCTGGTCATCTTGTAAAATCTTGAAATCGTACACAACTTCTTGAACATTTGCAACTGTTACTGGACTGCTGAATCATCTGTGCTAACTATCATGATGGTGAACCAAACGATTAAGGAACTAGGTAGGCAACAGAACATCTTTCTGTCATCACAGAAGCAACCAACTCACTGGCGTGTTCTCTCGGTGGCACCCTTTAATATCGCTTGTCATATCTCAGTAACTTTAACACTTTGGAGAGAAACCCATTTATTTTCTCTACTTACGCCTACCGTGTCTGGATCTAAACTGCCAAATTTTCTAACTTCGAGTTCCCATTCCAGTTTTTTTGTCCCAACCATTCACTCGCCCTGCCAAAAATCCCGTGTTAACTTCCTTATTTCAAACTTTCCGAAAAAACCACTCACTCAAAACCACCAAGGGACGTAATAATAAATCATCGCTGTTGCTACCTAAGTTTATTTTCACCCTTTCATATTCATAACCCTCCACTCACAAAGGAGCATAGGCCTTCAACAAACACATGCCAAGTCCTCCTGTCACGTGCCATCATCGCAAGTTCATTCCACGTTCTCCTCATCATTTTCACCTCTGTTTCCAGCTCCCTTCTCCATGTGCTTCTTGGTCTACCTCTGCCTCTCTTGCCTTGGGGGTTCCAGAACAAGGACTGCCTTGTAAAGCTATCAACAAGTTTCTTCAGTGTGTGTCCTATCTATCGTCATCATCTTCTTCTCATCTCTTGTTCCACTGGCACTTGTCTAGTTCTTGTCATCAGTTCCACACAGCTATGCTATGGACCCCTGAAGGAAAACGAAAGAGAGGCCGACCAAAAACAACTTGGCGGAGGACTGTGGAGGCTGAGATGCAAAGAATGAACCAGAGTTTGGGCACTGTACGAAGGATGGTCGCCGACCGAGCAAAGTGGAATCAATTTGTTGTTGCCCTACAAGACGCCACAAGGCGTAATGTCCACTGACTGCTTTGAAGGTCGGCGGCTAAGGATCAAAGAAGAAGAAGAAGATTCTACGAAAGCACCCATTTATGAATGACTGTAGCTTTTTGGTTGTTGTCTTTGTTATTCTCCATGTCTCAGAGCCATACAATAGGACTGACTTCACATTTGAGTTGAAGATTCTTTTTTTCGTGTTGGATCCGATTTCTCTTGATCTCCATATATTTCCCAATGCAATGAAAGCTCCTCTTGCTTTTTGTATTCTTATTTTAAATATCACTGTCTGTCCCTTAAAACTTTGTCTAGCCTATATTGCTGCCAAGATATGTGTACGATTCTACATCTTGTATTGGTGTTTCTTCAAGTTCAACCCTGTTATCATTACCTGCATTTATTCTCATTATTTTTGTCTTTTCCCTGTGTATTTTCAGACCCAATTGCTGTGACCTCTCATCGAGTGTTTTCAATTTGTCCTGCATCTGATTACGGTTATGGGACAGAAGAGCCAAGTCATCAGCAAAATCCAGATCATCCAACTGCTTAGTCAGAGTCCACTGGATTCCATTTCTGTTGTGTGTTGTCAATGTTCTCATAACCCAGTCTATTGCTAGTAAGAAAAGAAATTGAGACAAGAGGCATCCCTGTCGCACTCCTGTTCTTATCCCAAACGGTTCTGTAAGCTGTCCTTCGTGAAGAACTCTGCATGTCATGTCTTCATATGTTTTCTTTATTAAATTAATGATCTTCATGGAACTCCATAATGCCTCATCAATTTCCAAAGTGATTCTCTGTCTACACTGTCAAATGCCTTTTCGTAGTCCACAAATCCGATGTATAGTGGTGAATTCCATTCCAGACTTTGTTCAACTATTATTCTCAAAGTGGCTATCTGGTCTGTACAGGATCTGTTTTGTTGAAAACCTGCTTGTTCATCTCTCAGTTTCTTGTCTATGGACTCTTTTAATCTCTCAATGATAATCCTGTTTAATACTTTTCCTGGCACTGATAGTAACATTATTCCTCTATAATTTGTGCACTCTTGTAAATTTCCCTTCTTAGGCAACTTAACCAGATATCCTTCCTTCCATTCTGCTGGTATCTCTTCCTTTTCCCAGACTTTACCAAGTAATTTATATAACATCTCTGTAGCCATGTCGATATCTGCTTTGATGGCCTCTGCTGGAATGCCATCAGGTCCAGACGCTTTTCCATCTCTTAGAAGCTTTATGGCTTTCTTTATTTCTTCATTCGTTGGTCTTTCACCATTAATTTGTAGCTCTTCTTCTGCTGGCTGGATGTCAGGGGGGTTTTGTGGAGCTGGTCTATTGAAGAAGTTCCTCAAAATATTCTGTCCACCTCTTCATTTGCTCTTGTATATTGCTGAGCAGTTTTCCATTCTTGTCTTTTATGAGAAGCAGCGGCTGGGAGACTTTTTCAGGCCATAAATCGTGGATTCCTCAGCAAGAAAGAGGTTGGTAAGAAAACGAAGATGGCTGTATACTGCTCCACCTATGTCCCAGTCTTGACATATGGATGCGAGTCGTGGGCAATGACTACAACCCACAAAAGCCAGATCCAAACCTCAGAAATGAGGTATCTGAGGAAAGTGGTTGAAGTAACAAGAAGAGACATGGTCTGCAACCAGACGATCCGTCAAGGCTTAAAATCCCATCCGCTGCAGACCCAAATAGAACAGTCCCAACTAAGATGGTTTGGCCATGTCTGCAGAATGGGAGAAGATCGGCTACCACGACAAGCATGGGAAACAAAGAGCCAGGGATCCAGACCTCCAGGACGACCCAGAGTCCGCTGGGAGGACAACATTAGACAATCTTTGAAGGACCGAGGACTAGAATGGAACCAGGCCAGGAAGAAGACAGCTGATAGAATGGTCTGGCGCTCTCTCTTCCAAACCTCTACACCTCACGGTAGAAGGGGAACGACTAAGTAAGTAAGTCTTTTATGAGGCAACTTTTTTGCTTGTATTTCCCTGTTAGCTTTTTTGTGCTGCTATACAGTTCTCTCATATTTCATTTGGCTGCAGCATCTTCTGCCTCTCTTGCCAACTCCTCAATATACTTCCTCTTGTCTCTTTTGATACTTCTTTGTTTGCTTCTGTGTACACTTCTTGAGCCTTGGCTTTGGAACTACTGGTTTTGCTTGTGTTTAAATATGCTTTCTTGTTTTTTCTGTCTTTAATTTTATTGACGGTTTCTGGCATGTAAGGAGAGAACAAGAAAGTATTCAGTGGGGTACTGGAAGATGAGACAGGTCTATATTTCGGAGCTGGCATTTGCTGATGATGTTGCCCTGATTGCTAAATCAGAGGCACATCTCCAATCCAACCTGCAAGTCTGGAAGGAAGAACTGGAGAAGAGAGGGATGGTCATAAGCAGCTCTAAAACAAAATCCATGGTGATATCACGAGAAGAAAGAAAACATCAGATTAAGTTGGGAGAACAGGTCCTGGAGCAGGTCGACCACTTTAAATATCTCGGAGCTATTATAGACCGAAAGGGGGGCATCAAAGAAGAGTTGGCCACTCGAAAAGCAGCGGCTGGGAGACTTTATCAAACCATAAATCGAGGATTCCTCAGCAAGAAAGAGGTTGGTAAGAAAACGATGGCGGCTGTATACCGCTCCACCTATGTCCCAGTCTTGACATATGGATGCGAGTCATGGGCAATGACTACAACCCACAAAAGCCAGATCCAAACCTCAGAAATGAGGTATCTGAGGAAAGTGGTTGAAGTAACAAGAAGAGACATGGTCCGCAACCATCAAGGCCTAAAATCCCATCCGCTGCAGACTTAAATAGAACAGTCCCAACTAAGATGGTTTATAGAACAGAAAATCAGATTGATCATATATGCATAAACAAGAAGTTTAGATCATCATTGCAGGATGTAAAGGTATATAGAGGAGCAGATGTGGCATCAGATCACCATCTTCTGATAGCCAAAGTAAAAATGAAACTCAAGAGATATGCAACCAAAAGAGACAAGAGGAAGTATATTGAGGAGTTGGCAAGAGAGGCAGAAGATGCTGCAGCCAAAGGAAATATGAGAGAACTGTATAGCAGCACAAAGAAGCTAACAGGGAAATACAAGCAAACAAGTTGCCTCATAAAAGACAAGAGTGGCAAACTGCTCAGCAATATACAAGAGCAAATGAAGAGATGGACAGAATATTTTGGGGACTTTCTCAATAGACCAGCTCCACAAAACCCGCCGGACATCCAGCCAGCAGAAGAAGAGCTACAAATTAACGGTGAAAGACCAACAAAGGAAGAAATAAAGAAAGCCATAAAGCTTCTAAGAGATGGAAAATTGTCTGGACCTGATGGCATTCCAGCAGAGGCCATCAAAGCAGATATCGACACGGCTACAGAGATGTTATATAAATTACTTGGTAAAGTCTGGGAAAAGGAAGAGATACCAGCAGAATGGAAGGAAGGATATCTGGTTAAGTTGCCTAAGAAGGGAAATTTACAAGAGTGCACAAATTATAGAGGAATAATGTTACTATCAGTGCCAGGAAAAGTATTAAACAGGATTATCCTTGAGAGATTAAAAGAGTCCATAGACAAGAAACTGAGAGATGAACAAGCAGGTTTTCGACAAAACAGATCATGTACAGACCAGATAGCCACTTTGAGAATAATAGTTGAACAAAGTCTAGAATGGAATTCACCACTATACATCGGATTTGTGGACTACGAAAAGGCATTTGACAGTGTAGACAGAGAATCACTTTGGAAATTGTTGAGGCATTATGGAGTTCCCCTGAAGATCATTAATTTAATAAAGAAAACATATGAAGACATGACATGCAGAGTTCTTCACGAAGGACAGCTTACAGAACCGTTTGGGATAAGAACAGGAGTGCGACAGGGATGCCTCTTGTCTCCATTTCTTTTCTTGCTGGCAATAGATTGGGTTATGAGATCATCGGCAACACACAACAGAAATGGAATCCAGTGGACTCTGACTAAGCAGTTGGATGATCTGGATTTTGCTGATGACTTGGCTCTTCTGTCCCATAGCCGTAATCAGATGCAGGACAAATTGAAAACACTCGATGAGAGGTCACAGCAATTGGGTCTGAAAATACACAGGGAAAAGACAAAAATAATGCGAATAAATGCAGGTAATGATAACAGGGTTGAACTTGAAAAAACACCAATACAAGATGTAGAATCGTACACATATCTTGGCAGTAATATAGACAAAGTTGGAGGGACAGACAGCGATATCAAAATAAATACAAAAGGCAAGAGGAGCTTTCATTGCATTGGGAAATATATGGAGATCAAGAGAAATAGAATCCAACATGAAAATAAGAATCTTCAACTCAAATGTGAAGTCAGTCCTATTGTATGGCTCAGAGACATGGAGAACAACAAAGACAACAACCAAAAAGCTACAGACTTTCATAAATGGGTGCTTGCGTAGAATAGAGGGATTAAAATGGTATGACAAGGTTACCAACGTGGAACTGATGACAAGAACTAGACAAGTGCCAGTGGAACAAGAAATGAGAAGAAGACGATGGCGATGGATAGGACACACACTGAGGAAACCTGTTGATAGCATTACAAGGCAGTCCTTGTTCTGGAACCCCCAGGGCAAGAGAGGCAGAGGAAGACCAAGAAGTACATGGAGAAGAGAGTTGGAAACAGAGGTGAAAATGATGAGGAGAACATGGAAAGAACTTGAGATGATGGCACGTGACAGGAGGACTTGGCATGTGTTTGTTGAAGGCCTATGCTCCTTTGGGAGTGGAGGGTTATGAAATGAATGAACTAAGATGGTTTGGCCATGTCTGCAGAATGGGAGAAGATCGGCTACCACGACAAGCATGGGAAACAAAGAGCCAGGGATCCAGACCTCCAGGACGACCCAGAGTCCGCTGGGAGGACAACATTAGACAATCTTTGAAGGACCGAGGACTAGAATGGAACCAGGCCAGGAAGAAGACAGCTGATAGAATGGTCTGGCGCTCTCTCTTCCAAACCTCTACACCTCACGGTAGAAGGGGAACGACTAAGTAAGTAAGTAAGTAAGACGGTTTGTGTTGTCATCCATGCTTTTTGCTGTCGTTCCCCTTTCCCTAGTATTTCTTCACATGTCTCATTCCATACCGTTTTGATTTGCTGCCAATAGTCTTCTGCATTCTCTACATCTTCCAGCTGTTGGAGCACTTGGAATTTGTTGGATATTGTGACCGCAAATTTGTCTCTTTTTTTTTGAATGTCCTACATTAAATTGTTGTCTATAATTTTGCATATCTCTTGAGTTTCATTTTTACTTTGGCTATCAGAAGGTGGTGATCTGATGCCACATCTGCTCCTCTATATACCTTTACATACTGCAATGATGATCTAAACTTCTTGTTTATACATATATGATCAATCTGATTTTCTGTTCTATGGTCTGGTGATATCCATGTTGCCTTTTGTATTCTCTTATGTGGAAACATGCTTCTTCCTATAACCAGTTGATTTGAATCACAGAAGTTTGAGAATAGTTCCCCATTTTCATTCATTATTCCTAGCCCATGTTTTCCCATGACCTCTTCAAAGCTGGTGTTGACTGTACCTATCTTTGCATTCATGTCACCCATCAAAATTGTGATGTCTCTTCTTTTTACTTTTTCTATAATTTCCTGTAATCTAGTATAAAATACTTCTTTCACAGACTCTTTTTTGTCATTGCTTGATGCATAACATTGGATGACATTTACATTTATTTTCTTTTTAGCTGTTTTAAAAGTAGCTGTTATTATTCTGGGTTCAACAGCTTCCCATTCAATGAGTGCTTTCTGTGCTTCTTTAGATAACATAAGAGCTACTCCTTCACTGTGGTGTGAACTTTCGTCTTCATGTCCTGAGGACAGCACCAGTTCACCTGTGAAGAGTTTCTTCTTGTCTACCCCTTTCCACTTTGTTTCACACAGTCCCAGAACCTCGATTTTATTTTCCCTCATTTCTGCTGCTACTTGTGCCACTTTCCCTTGTTCGTTTAATGTCCGAACATTCCAAGTGCCAAATCTGGAAGTTCTCCTAGAAGAAAGAAGAAGTCAGTAACACAGACTCCTTTCGGCTTTCTCTGTGTTGCATCATACGCCTCCCTGCGAGAGAACCTTTCCCTGTCTTGGATGGCTGTGTTTTATTTTCCTTAATTGACTTGTCCATGTTTGTTGAAGTTTTTTTGTGGTTTAAATTTTTTACAGGATGGGGTAACTAGCCCCATGCCCAACCCTCCTTAGTCGCTTTCTACGACATGCATGGCAAGGAACGGTGTTACTATTCTTTGCTCCCCCTTCGGGCCTGGTAACACACGGGTGATTTTCACCCTTTATTTACGTTTAATCAGTTCATTAACCTCGCCCAAACAAAATTCCGAAACCATAATTTCTGACATGTGACTCCATTTTAGCTAAAACCTACCTTTCCTCAGGGGGCTCAATTAAAGATTTATCTCTCTTTGCCCACCAAACAACATGTAATATTTGTATCTACCCTCTGTAAAATACAATAATCTGTTAACTTCAGTATGCAAATTTTGTAAACCACATTTTCGATGGAAGCACTGCCTATCACAGAATCTTCTGTAGCAACCCTCCTCATAAATTGACAGTATTAACAGACTCACTTTCTGTTATTCAAGCTATAAGAAACTTACGAGAATGCAGTAGACCTGATATAGCAGAAGAGATATTTCTGTCAAATACTTACCTATGCTCCAGAGGATGTTCTGTTCTAATAGCTTGGATATCTTCACATGTTGGCATAGAAGGAAATGAAAAGGCAGATAAAGAAGCTAAGAAAAGAAGAAATATTAGAAACCAAATAAATGTGGGGATGAGTAAAACAGAGATCAAAAGCTTAAATAACAGAATAATAGCTGAGGAATGGACAGTAGTGTGGGATGGAAGTCTTAAGGGCAGGCATGCACATAAATTGTTCAAGACTTCAACAAGAACGTGTCAGGTATCTAGACAATATTCCTAGCAATAAGAAACTTCTTAGACTGCAAATAGGACTGGGCTATATTAGAATAGAAGAACCTTACTGTACAGAGTATCTAGAAAACAAAATATAGAACATTTTCTATTAAAATGTAGGAAGTATGAACAACAGAGAAAAGCAATGTTAGATTATTTACAGGCATGCAGTTTATAACAAATAGTACAGTTAGTGTTCTAAAACCATTGTGCACCAGTATAATAAAGACTATTTGTCCTTCAGATTCATTTAATCTGGAGAATAGCAGCCACGTCCTAAATGTGTAGCTTGTGGTGAGAAACTGGGAAACCAAACTATGGTTCCAAGTAAGCTGAAAAGACACCTTTACACAAAGTTCTCACATTTATCTGAGAAACCAGTTGAATATTTTAAAAGGCATTTACTGGATAAGCTCAACTCCTAGCATTCAGGGGGTTTGTTGGTAATGGAGACATCATTGAACAATGTTTATTTTGCAAACCATTTCCAGAAACAACAAAAAGCCAAGACATTTTCAATGTTGTCGACATTTATTTCAGTTCCCACAATTTTTCATTGAAATTATGCATCAGCTCCCTTTATGTCGGGATGTCTGAAACGATTCATCACTGTTACTGATGGGTTGTTTGTTAATATTCCAAAGACGCCAGTACATGTAACGCCCGAAAACGAGAGGTATAGCAATGGTATATATTTATATGGTCACACAGGCTAATTATCCGTATGTGTACTACTGTACTCTGCCCTGTGTCTGGAATGTTTGAAGTGCGTGTGTATTAGTATGTTCGCACACATCACACTAACGCACGTAAGAGTCATTGATCATTGAAAGCCTGGTGACGTTTTCTTGAACACTTTATTTATGCCCCGACATGACCACAATGACATAGATGAAATACAGTTACATTGAATCAAACAGCATCAGGTAAGTTCTATCAATATTCACCCTGCATATCAACTACAAGTTTGTACAACTCCCGGCCTCGACGTATTTCCAATAATTCTAATATATGTTCATGAATCCCTCAAGCACCAATATCTTTAATCATCAGCGCTATCTCTTCAGCAACTACTGGCATAGCAGTGCAAATAATATATGTCCATGGATCCTTCAAGCAATAATATATGTATGGCCTCAAAGTAACATCAGCGCTATCTCTACAGCAACTACTGGCATAGCAGTGCAATTAATATATGTTCATGGATCCTTCAAGCAATAATATATGTATGGCCTCAAAGTAACATCAGCACTATCTCTACAGCAACTACTGGCATAGCAGTGCAAATAATATATGTCCATGGATCCTTCAAGCAATAATATATGTATGACCTCAAAGTAACATCAGCGATATCTCTACAGCAACTACTGGCATAGCAGTGCAAATAATATATGTCCAAGGATCCTTCAAGCAATAATATATGTATGGCCTCAAAGTAACATCAGAGCTATCTCTATAGCAACTACTGGCATAGCAGTGCAAATAATATATGAAACACTGGCCTGTACATACCAAGGCCTACAGAACATCTCTTGAAATAACGTACTTTCTATCTTCAGATAATCACCTATAAATCTAATGGATAATCACACATAAATCCATCAGCAATAATCCCTGTACCAAAATATCCACTGGTACACCTCGAAAAAACATGGCTACCACATCTTCCCCGTACACTCGCTGGGGAACTCACTGTCTGTCCAAAATATCCTTTTTCCCAGCACACCCCAGCCAATCACACATGCCCCGGGCAAGCGAGCGAATATCGCTCAGCTCAAAAACAGCTTAAACAAATTCATCTCATAAGGGACTCGCCGTAGAGATGTTAGTAGCGATCATACGCTCTATTCTCGTACATACGAGTAAATAATAGATTTTTTTTTTTTTAAACAAATTAACCAGCAGACACAACCGCTGTCTAAGCGAGATAACCAAAATCCGGCTTGCATGTCCTAGACTTCTAACGATTAATTCCCTTAGACTAGAAGTAAGATAAAACAGCCTGCAACAGCTTACACCACCCCCCGGGGGGGAAAAAATGATAACATCATTTTTTTTTAAAAAGTCCATCACAAAATTAAGGGGTCAATGAAACTCTACTATCCAGTTACAAAAACAACATGCGTTAAGTCACAAAAATATCCCGGCAAAAAATATAAGCATCAAATGTACAGTAACAAATGAGGCATAGTAAATAGTCTCAGACAACGAAATCGGAATAGGCGAAACCATCACCAATATGACATGGTAATAATAAAGTTAAACAATACCTGGCATATAAAATAAATACAACAATCAGAAATAGCTACATCATATTCAGTCATATAATCTACCCAACCATACAACAGATGGCAGTATAAGTAGTGTAAGAAGAAAAAGTATGCAAATAGAATCAAGAGACACGCAGGCGAAACATGGAAGCATAAACCAAATGAACCGCTAGTGAGAAATCAATAGCAGAAATTGGATGCAATGAAGAACAATCAGTAAAACCGAATAAAAGCGAAGATATGTATGTAGAAGAAGATGGCAATAATACTTCCCAATTACCAAACAACATATTATACAAATACATACAATCATATCAAGAAAGTATAGAACACAAAAGCAATGTATGTGTGTATAACAAAACACAAAAGCAAGCTATAACTAAGTAAAGCATAGTAAGTAAGTTAACCAAGTTATCAAACTTATTCATAAGTAATAATGAATCATTATAGACAACATTCACATAAAATCAATAGTAACACCATTATCAATAAATTCCAACAGACGCACCATGAGGTGCTAAGTAAAGAAAAAAAATACATCATAATATCAGAAAAACATCTTTCAAATGTACCACCACTACTAAACATTATTACACCCCTAGCGCACAGTGGAGCATTGGGCAAAGAAACAGTATTACAATGGGAGAGAAATATTTTCTATAAAAAAAAAAATACAATACAAAAAGTTTCGTAACCCTAAGTTACATAAAAATAGTATATTTATTTCTAAGTAATTTAAAGCTATAATTAATATATCAAAAAATGACATCGATGTTAACAAAATGTATGACTTTTAACAAAAAATTCCTATCCTTAAGTAGACGCATAATAAGCGCATACTAATTTAACACAATTCGACACAGAAAAAATCCATGGGAAAAAACACCCCGTTATCTGCATAACAATCTTGTAAATACATAAAAGAATATTATGTATCTGAATAGCTGCTTTAACTAGACCTTTGGATCACATCGATTAACCAACAATATCAGCTATCACAGTTAATTCTCCATATTCAGTTTAATTTAACCTATAAGTAATGTAGGCTGACAATCTCGTTCAGCTCAGCTATAACTCTTAAAGGCCGGAACGACGCTGGTAGCGTACATCCGCAAAACCCCTAGAAGCCGAAACGACGTTGGGAACGTCACTTTTGTTTTCCGTGAAATTTTTTCCATATTTTCGTTATAACTCATGACTGAATACTATATGTAGAATATCACTAAAAATCCTTCATATTCTAATTCTACATTCATTTATCTTTACTGTGATGTATAATATGTGTGTCTTTGTTGTGTAATAACTCAGAAACTTTAGAATTTATAAAGGTACTGCTTTAAGGTACAAAAATAATTCTGGCAAAACTCGTGAAAAAATTCCGGCCTGCAAGAGTTAATGTTCCTAGCTGTAAATTTATGCTTTTCTCAACTTAATATGAAATACATTATAAAGAAATCCATAATCTATAGTTACAATTAATTAATTGCTCATGACATGAAAATATAAGAAAGGAATTAGATACTTAGGAACTCTCTGAAGACAACTACTGCATTATGCCTAGCCAAAGAGTTTGTGCATATGGCTGGCAATCTCATCTTGTATAAAATCTATTCTAGCAATCATAAATGCTGGAGCACATCAATATTTGATGTAGTTGCTATCGTAGCTCTAAGCTCACAATGGAGCATAAAGGTCAATCATATATGATCTAAATGCACATAGTCCTCTAACTAGCGTGTGAACTTCAAACCAGTATGTTACACCTCATTCCCTTCATAATATGTACTTAATGTTTATCACAACTACAACAGTGTGAAAATAGTTTAAAAATGAACTGGTGTGTAATCAAAAACACAGTCATATAAACAATAACATGGTGTTGTAATAATGCATAAATATAAACATACACGATATCTAATACAACACTATATAATGCATCATATTATACAATACAATCTATTTATTATCCTAAAAAACCAAATGTTAAATATAACACAACTCCCGCGGTGTAGAAAATTCAGTGCAGAAAAATCCATAAACTTGAAATGGCAACATTGTATAATATGGGATCTACATACTGACTGGCTTCACTTCATCAATCATACAGTCGTAAGGCGGCATACATTCTTCTCATCTAATGTGATACATGAGCACTGACTTTTATTTCAAAGCAGACGCTGTGAATAAATACAAATGAAAATTTATATTTTAATGAACGGTAGGATTTATTGAGGCAACACGGAAAATTAATGACACATTTACCATCATCCGTGGCTATGAAAACCTCCGGCCCCTTCATGGCTATCAAGAAACCTTCCTTCTTCACCTGGAGACGACACAGAAGGCTTGAGAAGAAGCTAATTGTAAGTCAAGGGCGTGCCGCTATAGGCTGAAACAAAGTTTTACAGTCAAAACAGCGAGAACAATTAGTAGTATTCCAGAAACTATTACCCTTATTATTACCTTTATTATTAATAACCTTAGGCTTTTGTTGAGCCAAGTAAATCTGGTTATGCAATATATCATTTAGAGATCTGTCACAATTATTATTTCTATTGAGAGCATTATTTGCTCTATTGAAAATATCATACTGATTTGAATCGCAGTTAGCGCAATTGCGATTATTATTCACTCTTTGTTTGGGAGCGATGTTATGTCTAGCATCCCAATTGGCATTGTTGTGCTTACTATCTCTCCTTTGACGAAAATATCTGCCAGATGGATTTTGTTGTCTTTTAGAACAATTATCATAAGATTGACAATCTTTAGTGTAATTATTTCTATCATATTTTCTGAAATCCTTAGAATTCGAATTTTGAGATCTGTTAGACTGCTTTAGATTCCTTGGAGAAGAAAAATTACAATTTGAAGGACTCCCTTGGCACTTTCTAAAATCTGAATTATCTCTCCTGTTAAAATTGTTTTTATTCTTTTCTGTTGCAGGATGCTTAACACCCTGATCAATAACAGGGATAATATAATCCTTATGCTTACCAACATAATAGGTTTCCTTTTTGGAACAAGTACTACTCTTTTTGTCCTTCATTATCAATTTATCAGAATTTCTGAAAGTAGATACTCGTTTGATCTTTGGAACTTTGACTTGCAATTTATCAGAGTTTTTTTTTTTGCTATCTACAGAACTGACAGTTATCGTAGAATTACCTCTGTTGGTCTGACGCCAAGAATAAGTATTATCAGTTGCTTGCAGAGTCAATGGAATATGGAAAATTGTATTTACCACGCAAGGATTTACGTCCATCACGTTTGACGTTAGTGTTGGTATCGAGTGTATGTTGCTGACTCGTTTCCTTTATGACGTGTTGATAGTCGTCTTTCTGTCTAACTTTGTCAACATTGACAGTGAACAGCACCTTGTTGCCTAAAACCACATCTACTAAACCATCTACTCTTCTTCTCAATTCACTGATCTCAACATTTTTAAGTGAAATCTCTTCCAATCTATTTTCCTCATTCTCCTCTTTATTTTCTCCCAACTGTGTCAACTCTAATTGAAGTACATCAATCTTATCATCATAACTATTCTTAATCTCATTAACTTTTTCTGGAAACACAGCATTCTTTTCTTTAAGTTGGCGACCGAGGATAATATTATAATTCAATAAACCAACAAGTGTTTTATTATAGGACTTTTCACGTTCCTTTTTATCTTCTATTTGAATTTCCAAGTCTTTAATCTTGCTTAATGCAGACTTCAATGCTGCTTGAGTGCCAGCAAGTTCTGAGTTTGATTTATGTAACTCACTTTTAAGTCTAGTCACTGTATCATGTAGTTCGCTGTCTTTAGCAACACTTTCTACAAAATTTTTCCTTTGCCGTAGAGCACTTTGTTTGATGACTTTCATTCGCTCCTCATCCTCTAACTCCCCTTTCTGGTCCTTATGAATGCCATCACACATTATCTTCCGCATACTCTTCAATATGTTATCCCGTTTAACATCAATATGATTATACAAAAACAGACGAAGGTCCAAAACCAGTACCCCGCTAAATCCTTAGCCATATTCAAATGAGGAACGGACTGAAACCTATCCTCAGCAAAATCTCTTAGGGCTCTCGACGCACCGACCAAAAATCTATCCATCACATGTTCTTCTAGTGCTGGGCCTTGCAAATTCTCAAAACTTCCACCTTCTTCAAATAAGTACTCCAACACAGACCTCATTTCCTCAGGATCTATATCAGAATCCATATCAGGATCCATAGTGGTTCAATCACTAAGTCCACTATATATATATACACCACTTATAATTATTATCAGTTTATGTCCCTCGAACCTTTGCAGCTCACAAAGCCAAATATCTTCTCAAGTAATTGAAAATATCAGTTAATCACTGTGTACCATCGGTTCTTGTACATCGAACCCTTATAAATTTATATGAATATGAGGGATAAATTTATATCCATATGAGGGATGTCAAAATAATAAGTCATATAGCCATTAAATACTTATGCACTAAAGTCCTACAATAAGTCACAAGCAACTAACATATGATATAGCCAGTAGGGATAACGATTACAAAGACAAGGTACTAGAGAACAAATGATAACGTTCGCAGAGGTCAACTGAACAATAAAGCCAAAGTAAAGTAAAAAATTTTCAAAGCATGAAATGATAACTGCGAATAATAACAAGTCAATAAACAGCACAGTGTATAAATGAAAATGTGTATAAAAAATGAAGGATAGGAAAGAGAGAAAGACACTCACGAACAAATTAATTGATAAACTAAGGAACAAAGAAAAAATACTACTATAACAACAATGATACGTTACGTCACACCTAAACACTTACTGTCGTACGCGACCACTAACGATCTAGCCTGCGGCAAGGTTTGTAACCTTAACCCGGAATAATCGTCGAACTGACACTTCACAAAATAAATCTTAAAGAATGCTTATGAAGCCCTGGGTAAACTGGGATGTTACCTTCATAAGACAACATGAAAGGTAGAATATTCAACATAAAACACTAAATAGGACAAATAAAGCATAAGATCAAGGAAGGCTTATTGATATACATAAAAAAGGCACAGTTTCCACAACAAAAGACCTCTTATCTTGAAAATAATCCCGTCCTTTTTGCTTGACAAAACGATAGGTATCAATGTCTGCTGGGGAAAACAATCAACTGCAGAGAGTCACTGGAGCTTGACGCCTCTCGCTTCGGATTCTTTGTCCTTGACACAGTATGATATGTGCTTGAATACAGCACAAGAAGACAGGACTGGATCACTGCAAATCATCTTTTTGAGTCACGCGTGTAGAATGACTGCAAACATGAACTTGAACTCCCTCTATAGTTGTATGGGTACACAGTGGTTGATAAATGTGAGTTGGTTGTCGTCATCATGTGTTGCAAAAGGAGGTTGATGCCATCACTGATAATGCGAGATAGTTCTTTCTTGACAGTGTTCATAAACATAACACATATGGGCATCAGTGTTAGTGTTTACAAAGATGATGATGATGATGCAGGAAATATATCTCTACGACCACACAGGGTTAATTATTGGAATGTAAATAAGCACCACACCGGTTTCTAACTGAAGTCACGGGCATCACAACCCATAAAACTTGTGACCATGAATAAAGGCCTCTCTATGGAGTAAAAGGCAGGATTCTGAAGTAAATATTGATGTTCCGATTACAGGCCACACCCACACAGGGCTATTTATTAACAGAGTATAATATTTCTTGACTCAGGAAGATTCACGCCCACCTAGGGCTATTAGCACAAATGTCATTGGTATCAGATCCAACTTGAATTTGCCACTTACTGTACCCTCTTAATCCATTGGGTTATTGATAGATATGTGATGCGGATGTCATAGGCATCACGCCCGAAAGCTGGCCACCACTGTTACTGAAGAGTTGTTTGTTAATATTCTAAAGACGCCAGTACATGTAACGCCCGAAAATGATAGGTATTGCAATGGTATATATTTATATGGTCACACAGGCTAATTATCCATATGTGTACTACTGTATTCTGCCCTGTTTCTGGAATGTTTGAAGTGCGTGTGTATTGGTACGTTCACACACATCACACTAACGCACGTAAGAGTCATTGATTGTTGAAAGCCTGGTGACGTTTTCTTGAACACTTTATTTACGCCACGACATGACCACAATGACATAGACGAAATACAGTTACACTGAATCAAACAGCATCAGGTAAGTTCTATCAATATTCACCATGCATATCAACTACAAATGGAAAGAACTTGAGATGATGGCACGTGACAGGAGGACTTGGCATGTGTTTGTTGAAGGCCTATGCTCCTTTGGGAGTGGAGGGTTATGAATGAATATCAACTACAAGCCTGTACAACTCCCAGCCTCGACATATCTCCAATAATTCTAATATTTGTTCATGAATCCCTCAAGCACCAATATTTTTAATCATCAGCGCTATCTCTTCAGCAACTACTGGCATAGCAGTGCAAATAATATATGTCCATGGATCCTTCAAGCAATAATATATGTATGGCCTCAAAGTAAAATCAGCGCTATCTCTACAGCAACTACTGGCATAGCAGTGCAAATAATATATGTCCATGGATCCTTCAAGCAATAATATATGTATGGCCTCAAAGTAAAATCAGCGCTATCTCTACAGCAACTACTGGCATAGCAGTGCAAATAATATATGAAACACTGGCCTGTACACACCAAGGCCTACAGAACATCTCTTGAAATAACGTACTTTCTATCTGCAGATAATCACCTATAAATCTAATGGATAATCACACATAAATCCATCAGCAATAATCCCTGTACCGAAATATCCACTGGTACACCTCAAAAAAACATGGCTACCACATCTTCCCCGTACACTCGCTGGGGAACTCACTGTCTGTCCAAAATATCCTTTTTCCCAGCACACCCCAGCCAATCACACATGCCCCGGGCAAGCGAGCAAATATTGCTCAGCTCAAAAACAGCTTAAACAAATTCATCTCATACGGGACTCACCGTAGAGATGTTAGTAGCAATCAAATGCTCCATTCTCGTACATACGAGTAAATAATAGATTATATTTTTTTTAAACAAATTAACCAGCAGACACAACCGCTGTCCAAGCGAGATAACCAAAATCCAGCTTGCATGTCCTAGACTTCTAACGATTAATTCCCTTAGACTAGAAGTAAGATAAAACAGCCTGCAACAGTCACACTGGCTAAGCATCTTTTCAATGATATCTCATTTCAATAATTGGAATAATAACAAATATGAATGTAAATTTTTAAAAAGCTTTCAAAATCTAGATCAATATTAATTTTTAAAAATAACACAGTGATTAGAATTTTAGCCATTGAACTGTTAAATACAATCTTAATAGATATTTTTTTTAATGATAAAATATCTCCTTAAAAAACTGATGGTTCCACTTGACAATTTTAGCACCTTGTTCAGTGTGCCATGAGCTGAAAAAGGTTGAAAATCACTGCTCTATAGCTTCCACTGTACTTGTGTTTATTTCATATATATAAGGAGTGGCCATAGCAATTAGGTATCAAAATGAACTGGAGGCACCACGGTTTGAACTTTCCTATGAGTCTGCTTTGGTCTATAATCTCCAGTCCTCTGGCTGTTGAACTACCATTATGCAACTTAATCAGGCATCATACGCCCTGCCAAGACTTTTAACAGGTTCCTCAATGACAGTATTGGTGCTCTTGATTCTAGTCTGTCAGCTTTCTCATTACCACATACTCCTGCATGACCAGGACAGTAGATCCAACACTTGCTTCTGCAGACTCAAAGCTTCTATGAATTTCTATGAAAAGTAATGACCTCATGTCTGAATGCATAAAGCTCTGTTTTTATTGAGTTGTCCATGTCTTTTTTAAGTTTCTCCATCATCTTTATCATAGAGCATTCAAGGATCGTTACCAACTCCTGACAGCAGCGTTTCTCTGCATTTGCACTGTTTCTCAGAAGTATTTTATTTTAGCACTCGCACTTCTTGACTGTTTTGTTCCCTACAGTACTTATTTGCTAGTAAATGTGTAAAGGGCGAGTGTGAACAAACATGTATGCTGTGATCAGATCCTGTCACTTGGGAAGTAACCCTGTTTTTGGAGCAGCATGGGTTTGTCTCCATGGCTGTTTGTACCTTACAACTGAGCGCTATCTTAGTTGGGTGTCCTGAATGCTGACTCCGAGGTAAAAAATCTGCCAGCGTGCAATTACGCCTTCACTAGTTTTGGTGGGGAAGATCAGCTGATGTGTGTGTGTAAAATCAGTAATATATAAATCATTGCACTTGCGTTCTGGATAAACACAGTGCTAAAATACTTTTGTATACTATAACTTTGAACTCTGTACTATCTTTGATTGAAATTTTATTTGTTTGGAATTATATTTGATGGAGTGACAGGCTTTTGAAAACAGCATCATCATTTGAGGAAATTCATACCAGAGGTAATGTATTTTTTCCTCCACCATGCAAAGGCACAACAGGCCAATCACCTGTTTGCTTTAAACTATGATTACGAGTAATATAAGAGAGAAAACCAGACTGATTCTAAAGGTGACGAACTGGAACAGACTACGGACTACGACCTATGGAACTTGGAACACAAGAAGTATAAATGGGAAAGAAGAGGAGCTGGTGGAAGAGATGAGGAAAGCAAAACTAGAAATCCTGGCTATTACCGAAACAAAGAAAAAGGGACAAGGAGTCATGGATCTCGATGGCAACATGCTGCTATACAGTGGTGTACCCACATCTGAAAGAGCTAAAGGGGGCGTGGGTTGCATTGTGGCCAAAAACCAAAAAGATAGTATCAAGGGATGGAACTTTGTCTCGGAGCACATTATGGTTGTAAAACTAAAAGAAGGAGAAACCATAGTCAACCTGGTCATAGTGTATGGGCCAAATGAGGATGAGAGAGCAGAGGTCAAGGAGGAATTCTTTGAGCTGCTTCAAAGGACAGTGGATGACTGCCTAGATGAAATTATCATGCTCGGAGATTTCAATGCCAGAGTTGGAAATGACCATGCTAGATGGGGTGGAGTTATCGGAAGATATGGAGAAGATACTCTCAATGACAATGGAAAGCGACTCCTTAGATTCTGCAGTGAGCAGAATCTGATCATTACCAATACAAAGTTCCCCCATAAGCGCATACATGCATACACTAGGTGTGAACTAACAAAGAATGAGAAGTCAGTGATCGACTATGCCATTGTTAGGAGGAGCTCATACAAATATGTCCGGGATGCTAGAGTCTGGAGGGGGCCAGAGATTGGAAGTGATCACTACCTGCTTACAATCAAAAGAACAACTGAAAGAGTTGCTCAGCCTAGGAACTGCCCAGCATCACGCAAGAAACCAAGTAAACGAAAGGAAGAAATGAGCATTAAGACCTACAAGCTGAGAGAGCCAGAAATTAAGACCAGATATCGGGGCTTATAGCTACAGCGGTGAGAAACACAGAAGAACAACCTGATGACTTGGAAACCCTCTGGCTTAAATTCAAGGACATCATAAAGACAGCTGCTGCAGAAGCATGTGGTGAAGTCCGACTTGGGAACAAGAGAAAGAGGACACCTTGGTGGACAGAGGAAGTCAAAGAGAAAATAAGAGAGAAGAAAATGGCATGGAAACAATACTTAGGAGCTAAAAACACAGCAGGACAAATAGAGAAATATAGAGAATATGTGATACTCAGAACAGAAGCAAAGAACAAGGTGCTAGCAGCAAAACATAAGTCCTGGGAAGAATTTGGAGAAAAGCTAGAAAAAGATGCGCAAGAAAACCAGAAATTGTTCTATAAGACCCTAAAGAACATGAGGAAGGAAAAACGATGCCCTCTCAAATTTATAAAGGACAAGCAAGGCAAATTGCTTACTGCCCCGAAGGAAGTAATGGAAAGATGGAAAGAATATTTCTCAGAACTCCTTGATGGTGAGCATGGTCAAGCATCAGAAATGATAACCACTAGCACAGAAGAGAAAACCAATGGTGATGAAGATGACATAAAGATGGAAGAACTGAAGCAGCACTGGAGAAAATCAAGATGGGCAAAGCAGCAGGGCATGATGGTATAACACCAGAAATGGTTAAGTACATGGGAGCATCAGGCGACCTATTACTCTTAAGGGTCCTACAGGCAGCATGGTGCAACAAGACCATACCAAAGGATTGGGAGATTGCCATCATAACACCAATTTTCAAAAAGGGTGACAATCGACAATGTGGAAACCATAGAGGCATATCCCTTCTCAGTGTCCCTGGTAAAATCTACTCTAGACTCCTAGAGAAGAGACTCCGACGCCTAGCTGAGCCACAGTTGGATGAGGTCCAGTTCGGATTCCGAGCAAACTGAAGTACTCAAGACCTAATCTTCACACTCAGACAGCTGAGTGAAAAGGCCCTTGAGTATAAGAGTGAGATCCATCTTTGTTTCATAGATCTGGAAAAGGCGTTTGACAGGGTCCCCTGGAGCAAACTTTGGGACTGTTTGGCAAGGAAGAATATTCCAGCACCTCTGATTCATGCTATACAGAGCTTCTGCAAGTCTTGCAGGAATTATGTGAGGACAACAAACCATAAGTCAGAAGAGTTCAGGACCACCACTGGTGTAAGACAAGGTGATATCCTGTCACCTTATCTTTTCATACTCCTCATGGACGATGTTATCAAGTCATGTAAGGAGAGAACAAGAAAGTATTCAGTGGGGTACTGGAAGATGAGACAGGTATGTATTTAAGAGCTGGAATTTGCTGATGATGTTGCCCTGATTGCTAAATCAGAGGCACATCGCCAATCCAACCTGCAAGTCTGGAAGGAAGAGCTGGAGAAGAGAGGGATGGTCATAAGCAGCTCTAAAATAAAATCCATGGTGATATCACGAGAAGAAAGAAGACATCAGATTAAGCTGGGAGAACAGGTCCTGGAGCAGGTCAACCACTTTAAATACCTCAGAGCTATTATAGACCGAAAGGGAGGCATCAAAGAAAAGTTGGCCACTCGAAAAGCAGCAGCTGGGAGACTTTTTCAGGCCATAAATCGAGGATTCCTCAGCAAGAGAGAGGTTGGTAAGAAAACGAAGATGGCTGTATACCGCTCCACCTATGTCCCAGTCTTGATATATGGATGCAAGTCATGGGCAATGACTACAACCCACAAAAGCCAGATCCAAACCTCAGAAATGAGGTATCTGAGGAAGGTGGTTGAAGTAACAAGAAGAGACATGGTCCGCAACCAGACGATATGTCAAGGCTTAAAATCCCACCCCCTGCAGATCCAAGTAGAACAGTCCCAACTAAGATGGTTTGGCCATGTCTGCAGAATGGGAGATCAGCTACCACGACAAGCATGGGAAACAAGGAGCCAGGGATCCAGACCCCCTGGATGACCCAGAGTCCGCTGGGAGGATAACATTAGACAATCTTTGAAGGACCGAGGACTACCTTGTAGAAGGGAACCAGGCCAGGAGGAAGACAGCCGATAGGATAGTCTGGCGCACTCTCTTCCAAACCTCTACACTTCAAGGTAGAAGGGGAACAACTAAGTATTGTTTTGAAACACCACAGACTTCTAGAACAGGTACCCGATACAATAGACGCCAAGATATTTGAGAATCCACAAGAGATACATGCAAACATTAGTACTATTAAGAACTTGAAGAGATTTGGTAGGAACTGGAAACAGGAAGAAGAATTAGAAGCTAAAATGAAAATTTTTCAGACATTTTTTTAACTTTGTGAGGATACAGAGGAGACAGATAGTTTTAAAGTTAAACTTGAAAATGCACAAGATGCGCTGGCCAAACTTCAGTTTCAAGATCTGTGTGCTAGATCTAGTCCAGTTTGCTCAAACTTGGACAAGGTACTAGCCAAATGCAAAATCATACCACAGTCTTATCCATAGCAGAGCATTCATAGGGAATCACTGCCACAGATATCTCACACAAAAAGTTTATAAAGATCTTACAAGAGCAATCATTACAAACACTGAAACTTACAGACAAACAAGATATAACTGACTGTAGCTTTTATTGCCCTAGAACAGTTCAACTCACTGAATGAAGCATTTGAGATAAATATATAAATTACAAAATAAAATGTTGAGAAATCAGTTTTATAAGTTAACGGTACACAGGAAACAAGGGATGTCCTGAAATGTCCACTGTTCCCTGTGTACCGTTAACTTGTAAAGCTGATTTCATACCATTTTATTTTTTAATTTATATATTTGTTTTTACCACTTTTACAGCAGCCTACTCATTCATGAAGCATTTGAGAAAGTACAGAACAACATATCAGACAGTAAACCTATTTGGAAAGAATCAATATAATGAATAACAGCATCAATAGAGACATATATGTCGTTGTTCAGAAAGCTTTTCCCCAAAAAGACAATTCCTAAACAACACAGAGAACAACATTGCGCAGACTGGATCAGAACTCATAGCTTTAGAATGGGCATGCATGGAGAGCAAGGAGGAGAATTTGTACATTCCATTATTTCCAAAATTGAAAGACACGCCGGTGGTTTTAAAAATATAACTTCACAATTAAAATGTATAATGTAAACTCATTTGTTACAAATTTCTCCATCAGTGAATGTGCAGATTCCTCCTATTAAAAAATAGGAAGTGTGAATGATAATGGGACCCAAAGATGCAACAATAGACAATGCAGACAGTGTCCCATAGCTTGACTGTTTGCGTCAGGGTCAGCAAACCAGAGCTGACCAAGACCCTATTCCACCTACAAGTGGTGGTCCTGGAAACAGGCTGCATCACTGCAGTCTGGCTGAGTGAGTAGGGATCAAAGAGGGAAGGTTAACCCAGTGCCAAAAAATGCTGTGTGGAAATTGGATGTGTCGGCCAAAAGGCGCAAATATAGAAGCTTCGCTGTAAACGGGCACAACGCAACCAATGTCCTTTTCAGGAAGAACGAGGAAGAAGAATGATAATTGGGCAAAATGTTGGGCAAATTATGGCAGTTGTTGCTTGAGAGTGACTGAATTAACAGAGTGTGGAAATCATTTAATAGGTGTATTTTTTATTTATTAAAGTGAACATTTTATTTCACTCATGACCATATTCTTTTTTTATGAACATTGTGAGGTATGATTGAGTATGACTGAGAGATAATTGTTAACTCTCATGTTTTTGGCACAATTGAGTGTGTTATTTTAAGGTAATAAATGATGACTTGCAATTTAACGTTTCAATAATTCGTGTTTGACGCATGAAATCAAAACAAAATTTTGATATTCTTTTTCTGCAGGTTTTCTACTTTTGATTGCTGTAATTGTTTATGCATGTTGAATGGGATCGTTTTAGTTTATTGCTTATGAAACAAACCATAAAAATATTTAAAAAACGTAAATTGTACACTATTTCAGACTATTATATCTTCTGTTCTAATTGTGATGAAATGTTAGTTCTTGTTCTAAAATTTACTCTAACATTTTTCTTCTTCTTCTTCCTCGTTCGTCCTGAAAAGGACGGTGGTTGCGTTGTGTCTGTTTGCGCCTAAGCTGTGATATCTGCACCTTTCGGTCGACACATCCGACTTCTGCACGGCATTTTTAGGACCGGGTTTGCCTTCCCATTGCGATCCGTGCTCGCTCAGCCAGCCTGCACTGCTGCAGACTGTTTCCAGGACCACCACGTGGAGGTGGAGTGTGGTCTTGACCAGCTCTGGTTCGCTGGTCCTGACGCAGGCAGTCAAGCTATGAGTCGCTGACTGCATTCACTATTGCTGCATCTTGAGGTCCCACTCTAACATTTTGAGTCTAGCTTAACGCAAAATTTAAACCGGTATTTATAATAATAAAGTAGCCTAAAAGCATTAATTAACCCCTGACGAAAGTAAGCACCGCCACATTCTTTCCCATTAGGAATTTGACCCCGTGACCTCTGTTGCACTAGCGCAGTCAGGTAAAACTAATTTGTCGCATGCAAACCGCAGTGTCTCACGCATACTGTGTAAGTTCTTTGGGGTATCTGCAGAAGTGGGGCCTGTACCATCCAGAGTGTGGTTGACACTGACTTCAGTGCGTTGGTCAAGGTGAAATTCTGGATTATTTGTTGTGGGTGTTTTTGCTATTGGATCATCAAGGGTTGGTGATGTTAATTAGAATAAAGGGACATTTTCATTGATTTTTATCTGAGGAAGGTGGTTGAAGTAACAAGAAGAGACATGGTCCGCAACCAGACGATCCGTCAAGGCCTAAAATCCCATCCGCTGCAGACCCAAATAGAACAGTCCCAAATTAAGATGATTTGGTCATGTCTGCAGAATGGGAGAAGATCGGCTACCACACATAGCATGGGAAACAAAGAGCCAGGGATCCAGACCTCCAGGACGACCCAGAGTTCGCTGGGAGGACAACATTAGACAATCTTTGAAGGACCGAGGACTAGAATGGAACCAGGCCAGGAAGAAGACAGCTGATAGAATGGTCTGGCGCTCTCTCTTCCAAACCTCTACACCTCATGGTAGAAGGGGAACGACTAAGTAAGTAAGTAAGAATCAGGGAAGTGGCGAGAAAAACACACCACGCAGAAATGACCAGAGGTCATTAGTGGGTGATGAGAGAGACCAGAGCTGGTTTGGTCATCAGTGTGGGATGAAGTGCTGAGAAGATCTTGAGCAGCGGGCAGACAAGATATACGTCGGTGGTTTACAGACAGGGTTTTATATGAGTATATACCTATGTCCAGCCAGTGTTATTCGATTAGGAAGATAGTTATAGATTCTGTGGTTCACAGATAGTGTATTTCAAAAGGAGATCAGCGATTATGCTGTATTGTAAGTATTGGATTGTGATTATATTTTGCACGAGGTAGAATTTTGTTTACAGGAGAGTTTTGCAGAAGCACGATTTTGACAAGTCGCTATGAGAACTTTATGACTATGTGTCCAGAAAACAGATGGTTATGAATATACAATGACTAGGCATAAAGTAACGAAAGGCTGTGAATTTAAGAAGAAAACTAGAGATATTGAGGAGCAGTGTTGAATAAAGTTTGAGCTGTCAAGAAATACATACGACTTTTAAGAGAAAGTGAGTGTCGACTTCTATATGAGAATCGCAAATATGCTCTCTCACATAAGTATCTAAATGGTGAACATATATTTATTATGCATGAGATGAATTTTGTTTCTAGGAACGGTTATAGAGACAGGTCTGACCAGTTCATCAAGGAAAATATATAAGTATATATATAATAAGTATGGAATACTAATTAGGAGCATAGGTACTACAAGTAAACAGTAACAGATTTGGGAAGACTAAGAAAGTCTATTGGAGATGATAATATGTTAAAGAGGAATATGTAAGTTCACGAGACATACAGCTCATGTATAAATATTTCTGATGTATAAAGACCAAGTTAATGATTATATGCTAGCTCTATCATTTGAATGACTCATCATACGTGTTGTATTATTATGGTATTAAAAGTTTTGAAGGATAAGAATGAATTTGATTTCATCTTTGAGAGCTGCTGAATGTAGGCCATGTTTATTTATACTACCACTATATGAGAAGTCACTACAACATTGATGAAGGAACTGAACGAACCTGGAATAAGAAAGGAAAATAATATCATCCAAGAATCGACATCACTGGCGGAGTTGGCCAGTAAAGATATATAATAATTAAAAACTTGGAAGATGAATAGTAGAAGATAAAGAAAGAACTTATTATAAGAAGTTTATAAGATATAGCCCACGGTTACATACCTCTAATGGATGCCGTAACCAGCCCTGTCACAGGTGCTTATTTTGTCCTCAACATAAGCATCTAGTTTATCAGTTCATGTTAAAATGATACTGCTTTGATAATAATTGAGACAAGCTTGCTTGAAATTTTCGTAGTGTTAGCTGTTGTGGAATGTGACAGCACAACACTGGCCTTTATTGCTTTGCTTTACAGTAAGGTGAGGGGTATTGTTATTTAGCCTATTATGTACCACCTTTTAATTGTTTAAGATATAGTTTTTAGCGATCGTCGAGGGATGTAGTCTGTCATCTAATACTGCTTTTAATGACTCCAGTACTATGCTTTCCTGTATGTGTTCATTTATGTCTTTGTAGGTTACTATTCTCAGTGAATGTTGCATTTCAAACATCACACTTGTAAGGTTTCTCTCCTGTATGTATTCTGTTATGGTTATTTAGATGATCTGTTCGAGCAAATGCTTTGCCACAAACATCACATTTGTAAGGTTTCTCTCCTGTATGCTTTCTGTTATGTTTATTTAGATAACCTCTGGTAGCAAATGCTACACCACAAACAATACACTTGTAAGGCTTCTCTCCTGTACGTATACTTTTATGGTTATTTAGTTGACCTCTGGTAGCAAATGCTACACCACAAACATCACACTTGTAAGGCTTTTCTCCTGTATGTATTCTTTTATGATTATTTAGTTGACCTCTGGTAGCAAATGCTACACCACAAACATCACACATGTAAGGCTTTTCTCCTGTATGTATTCTTTTATGATTATTTAGTTGACCTCTGGTAGCAAATGCTACACCACAAACATCACACTTGTAAGGCTTCTCTCCTGTATGCATTCTTTTATGATTATTTAGTTGACCTCTGGTAGCAAATGCTGCACCACAAACATCACATTTGTAAGGCTTTTCTCCTGTATGTACTCTGCTTTGGTTATTTAGATGACCTGTTTGAACAAATGCTTTGCCACAAACATCAGACTTGTAAGGCTTCTCTCCTATATGTATTCACAAACATCACACTTGTGACACTTCACTCTAGTATGTATTCTATTATGGTCATAAAGATGACGTTTTGTAGCACATGCTACACCACAAACATGGCAATTATAAGGCTTCTCTCCTGTATGTATACTTTTATGGTTATCTAGAGAATATCTTTGAGCAAATGCTATACCACAAACATCACACTTGTAAGGCTTCTCTCCTGTACGTATACTTTTATGGTTATTTAGTTGACCTCTGGTAGCAAATGCTACACCACAAACAGGCTTCTCTCCTGTATGTATTCTTTTATGGTTTTTTAGACTACCTCTTTGAGCAAATGCTACATCACAAACACCACATTTGTAAGGCTTCTCTCCTGTATGTATTCTATAATGGTTATTTAGATGACCTCTATGAGCAAATGCTACACCACAAACATCACAACTGAAAGGCTTCTCTCCTGTATGTATTCTGTTATGCTGCTGTAAGTTATCTTTCACTGTAAATAATACACCACAAATGTTACACTTGTAGGACTTATCTCTCTCTATTTTCTTGTAAGACTGAATGCGTAAATCACTGCAAGCAGCAACAGCTCTGTCACTCACACAAACTTGAACAGTTTTCTCACTGACAGGAGATATTTCACTACAGTTTATGTTACAGACTTCAGTTTTCAAGGCGAATGTTTTACCACCTAGGTTGTCACAAATTGTTGTTGTCCTTTCATGACTATGGATAAAGTTCAGTAATGGTTCATTACCTGAGAGTCTCAATTTGATGGTATCTCCTCTTATTGAATCAGCAGAGATTTTATATTCTCTTATTGCATCAGTAGAGGTATCATCTATTTTATTTACTGTTATATATATTTTATTTCCACTGCCCTGTGGTAAGACATCCTGAAGATCATGTTTATTATCAAACTCCCGGTGTCCATCATTGTGTACTGTTTTCATATGCTCATCCAGGACATCAAGTTGGAGGAAACCCGTGTTACACAGGGGACAGGAATATATGTCTGAAATGTTGAAAACAATGAGCACACATAAATTGTAAATTATGAAATGCAAGTTTTACATGTAATCAAAATGTTATAACATAAATATAAGCATAACGCACAGATAATTAAGTAATACGTATATATCCCGCAACAGTTTTGAAAATTTTGAAATGCTCTGAAATCTCTGTGAAAGGCCAAATGGCTGCTTAGTATTAAATATTATATAGTACCCACATTTAAATCACTTAAATATCACACTAGAAAAACTCTCATACTATATGTGTTCTTGTATGATATAAAAGTCTGTCCAAGGAAATCCTATATAAACAATATCAAACTTGTAAGGCCTTTCTACTGTGTGTGTTTTTTTCTGTCTTAATTCCTAAGATATTCGTACAATAAAAACATCAAACATGCTATGCATCTTTCATGTACATGTCACTTCATACAAATCAAGCTGTTCATCATGAATTTCTGGTTTAATTTTATTTCTCGCTCTGCTTATGATAATTCGTAATAATATTTTGGTCACACGACTCATAAGACTAATGATGTGATGTTCTTCATATTCCATGGCTCCATGTTTCTTTGGCAAAGCTTTGAATATGGATTTTAGCAGATCATCAGGTATTTGACCACTGTTGTAGATGTTATTTAACAGTAAATAAATATTACCTTTATGTGTGTGTAATATTTATTTGCTGTTTATTTATTTATTTCTTTATTTACTGTTTACAGGTCTTGGTTTCCTTTCTTGATGTGTTTAAAATGTTTTTTAACAGCTTTGTTATAACTTCTACTCCAAAATCTCACAAAGCTTTCATTTCCTTACATTTATTTACTGTTATATTTATTTACTGTTTATTTATTTACTGTTTACAGGTCTCGAGTTTCCGTTCTTTATGTGTTTAAAATGTTATTTAACAGCTTTGTTATAACGTCTACAAAATCTCACAAAGCTTCCATTTCCTGTACTGTTATATACTGTCATCAATTTCTTCTTTGCAGTTCTCTTTACTTCTGGTATGATTTGTTTTTGATGTATTGACTCCTTTAGCATTTCTCACTGTTCATCTACACTCTATTTTTTTCTATTGCATTGTACCTTTTCTGTATTGTAATGTTGAATCTTTCACTCACTTTATTATCTGATTTAGGTAAGGCTAAGTTCACTCTAATGGACAGAGTGGTTAGAATGCTGGTCTCTTGCAGCAAAGGTGACAGGTTTGAATCACTGCGCCGACACACTCCAGTCTACCCAGCTGTAAATGGGTACCTGACTTTGAGTTAGGGAAGGAGAAGGCAGTGAAGAAAGAAACTGGTCACCCAACCTGTCGATGCTAGACCTAGTATGGTGAAGTCTCTAACATTTCACTCCCCTATGGCAGTATCTGCTGTGGGACTACATTTAAGCTGACGACTTCTTCAATTTTATTCTTAATTTTTCTATTACTGGTACATGGTCACTGTTGTAGTCTGCTCCTGGCCTGGCAGGCCTCACAGAAGCTTCATAGAACCTTAAATCTATAGGAACTTGTGTGGATCTACTGTCCTGGTAATGCAGGGGTAAATGGTAATGAAAGAGCTGACAGACTAGCTTCAATAACACCCATAGTGGATGTACTGGATACAGATAAGGAAGAGATACTGAGGACAATTAATGATTGCATATTAGAAAATGACACAGTAATCAATGAATCATCAAGACTAAGATTGCTGGAATTTTTATCAAACGTAAGACTAGCTGGAATGAACATATGAGAGGATGCATCTGGCATCCTATACAACCAGCTAGCAACAGAAATGATTAACATTCATACTCTTTGACATTTTCTAAGGGAGAAAGCACTTATGGGTTTTCCCAGAGTGCAGTGAGTTAGATTTTGATCAACAATAACAAGTTGCCCTTAATAGTAAACCCCACACCATAGATAATAATGAAACACCCACAACCACCTTGCCAATAACTTGCGATGAATTCACGCTGGACGAGATCAAACAAGCTGTTAAAAGATTTAAAAATTTTAAAGCTGCTGGAGTTGACGAAATTTCAGGGGAAATGATTAAAGCAGTTATGACAACAACCTCTTGAGAATTTTAGATATTATAAATGAAGTATGGAGAGAAGAACAACCACCACAACAATGGAAAGACAGTATTATTGTAAAGTTACCGAAGAAAGGTGATCTATCAGACTGTAATAACTGGCGTGGTATATCTCTACTATCAGTACCTGGAAAATTATTATGTTGCATGATGTTAGAAAGACTTAAATTGCATGCTGACGAAAAGATCAGAGAAGAACAAGCGGGTTTCAGGCCAAAACGATCATGTATTGATCAAATATTCACTAAGAACAATTATAGAAGAATCAGTGGAAATGCAATCGCCACTTATTATCACCTTCGTCGATTTTCAAAAAGCCTTTGATAGTCTACACCGCCCATCATTGTGGAAGATACTTACAATCTATGGTTTTCCAACAAAATATGTGAATATAATCAAAGCGCTATATGACAATGCAAGATGTTGTGTTAGAACAAATAAAGGGAATACAGAATGGTTTACAGTAGAAACAGGGGTGAAACAAGGCTGTATTATGTCACCACTACTTTTTGGAATAGCTATTGATTGGGTTATGAGAAACTATACCCACAATGAACAATTAGGTATAAAATGGACAAATGGAAAATTCCTGGGGGACCTGGATTTCGCAGATGATTTAGCATTCTTAAGTTCAACACCCAGACAATCCCAAGAAGCAATAAATAATTTGTGTCATCTCTCGGTTAAAATAGGTCTCCAAATAAATGCCTCTAAAACTAAAGCTATTAACTTTTCTAACGAGACCTTTGATATCATCTTGAACGGGGAAAAACTACAGAAAGTTGAAAGTTTCAATTATTTAGGCAGTAAAATGACTCAGGATGGTGACACAACAAGAGAAATCCATACTAGAATTGCTTTGGCAGCTAGCGCCTTCAATAGATTATCTAACATTTGGAAATTACGATCATTGAATATACATACCAAGCTTCGTCTGTTTAATTCAAATGTTATCTCAGTGTTAACATACGGCTGTGAGAGTTGGAAAATAACAAAATCATTGGAGAACAAGCTGAATACATTCGAGAACAAATGTCTTAGAAAACTCATGAACATCAGTTGGAAAGAATTCAAGACTAATCGACAAATAAGAGAAGACTCTAGGCAGAAATATGTCTCCGACTATATAAGGAAAAGACGATGGTCATATATCGGTCATGTCCTACGAATGCAAAACAACAGAATACCACTACAGGCGCTCACTTGGGTTCCTGAGGGTAAGAGGAAAAAAAGGAAGACCAAAAGAAACACTCAGAAGAACAATAATAAGAGAAGGAAGAACGTTGGGCCTAAATAATGTGCAAGAGCTAAGAGGAGTGGCGTCACAACGAACAACCTGGAGAGCACTGGTTTCTGCCTTATGCGCCGTGTTTGGTGCTTAAAGAATTTATTATTATTTATTATAGATAACACACTAGCAATAGATAACACACTAGCAATAGATAACAACACACTAGCAATAGATAACACACTAGCAATAGATAACACACTTGCAATAGATAACACACTAGCAATAGATAACACACTAGCAATAGATAGCACACTAGCAAAGCTTCTCTCTAGTATGTGTTCTTCTACTGTATTTTAAACAAATCTTACCTGAGATATCCTACAAAACAAACACCATATTTGGGAGGTTTCTCTCATGCCTATATTTCTTGTTTAATATTTTAAGTCAGCTTCCCCAAAAAATTATATGCCACAATGATCACAGTCTTTATGTTTTTAATGATATTTTGAAGGAGTCTGTCTGAGCAAAACCATACACCACAAACATCACACATGTAAGGCTGCTCTATCTGTGATCATGATTTTGTAAAGTATTCTTAGTGGCTCTTTCCAAGTATATTCTACACAATAAACATTGTGTTTGTGAGTATTCTCTCTAACAAGTGTTATTCTGTGATATTTTAAAGGTCTGTCCAGGCATATAATACAAATCAAAGATCATATTTACAAGGCTTTTCTTCGGCATACATTTGTTGTATGGTATTGCAAGTGGCTGTTCCTAGCAAAACATGCAGCACAAACACAGTTGTAAAACTTCTCTTCTGTATGTTTTCTCTTATTTGAAGTGCTTTTCAAATTAAATCTTGCTTCAAATACATCACATCTGTAAGGCTTCTCTCCTGTTTGTGTTCTTACATGCCATTGAAATTGGTCTTTCCAAGCAAATCCTGCACCACAATCTTCACACATGTAAAGCTTCTCTCCTGTATGCATACAATGTACGATTTTTAATACTTTCAACAGTGTACGGCTGTACAAACATCGCTGTATGCATTTTCTCAACAACAACAAAAAAAGAAAGAAAGAAAAAAAATTTTTTTTTTTTTAAATCTAAAAATATTCTCTAACCCAGGTTTTCTTTAAATCAGGAAATATTTTCTAGCCCAGGTTCTTTTAACTCCGGGGTTTTCTCGGCATCTGTTTTTTTTTTAAAACGATATCTCTCTCAGCAACCAATCAAATCCTCTTCTGGTTTTGAATGAATTGTATGTCTGCACCCATGTGACTCATGTTATGTTTAACCTTTAGCACGCTGCGGGCGACACATGTCGCCCGCAGAAACATATGTTCTGAACGCTGGAGGCGACATGTGTCGCCTTACGGATTTCATCGTTTCTAGCATTAGGACTTGTGTACACGTGATTTCAGCCCCGGATGTTAAGTTGTATTGTTATTTGCAAGAGAGTTAGCTTCCGCTTCCGATCTTAAAAAAGTGATGGGTGTATCCGCGTTTATTTTTTGTAAATTTTTAAAATCGAAATGAATCGGCATCGAACACGCGGCCATTTTCGCTCTAATTTTATTGGATTCTGACGCCATGCGGTGGGGATGAGATTTTTGTCTTTATAAGCGCTGATATCGGTTCTCAGAATATGTTTGATGGCTGAGATGGAAACGAAAGTAGAATGGCATTGCTAGTATGTATAATTTTAGGCGTTAGGACTAGGAATATCGGAAAGGTTTAGAATTTCGGCCGAATGTCACTACTGACGAGAGCGTTTGTTGCTTTGCTACTGATGATGGGTGTAACGAAAAGATCGTCATTTGATTTGTATTGGTCTGTTGGTCAAATGACTTTCATTGAGATGCAAGGGATATGGACTCTTCGTGTGTTGGTTATTTTTTAAAAATTTTTTAAAAATTTTAAAATTAAAAAAAATTATTTTTTATTATTTTAATTTTTTTTTTTCGTTTTTTCATCTTTCCTTTCCTCTCTTCCTATCACATCTAACATGTACACAAACAAATTTTATATCATCAGATTCACCATTCATTTATTTATATAAATTCCAAAAATGATAGCAATTGACCAAGAAACACAAAAACTATAGACATTACAAGTCACCCACTATAAAAACGGGACGCTGTGAAAAAGAATGCAGCGGCAGGCGACTATTTTCGCCAAAAGAATGCCGCGTGCTAAAGGTAATTAAACCTGCACCCATATTGTGTTAAGTAACCTAAACATATACAGCAATGATGTTTGCCCCCTATTAAAAGTCGCTATGTTAGTTCTGAGCCTGTTTGGTTGACCCAATTTCTCGCCAATGAGGTCACAGCTTTTTCTGCAGCGGGAAATATCTTATTTACTTACTTAATCATTCCTCTTCTATCGTGAGGTGTAGAGGTTTGGAAGAGAGAGCACCATACTATCCTATTAGCTGTCTTCCTCCTGGCCTGGTTCCATTCTAGTCCTCAGTCCTTCAAAGATTGTCTAATGTTGTCCTCCCAGTGGAGTCTGAATCATCCTGGAGGTCTGGATCCCAGGCTCTTAGTTTCCCATAATTGTAGTAGTACCCGATCTTCACCCATTAGGGAAATACCAGTTGATTTTATTCTAACAAAAGCGTGAAACTTAAATCTTCGTACGCGCATTCCTGTTAATTTTAGCATTAAAATAATTTTGTAAAAAGTCTGAAAATGCATGCCGTTCACAGAGAGATGTTAGTGGCATATGCACACTATCCTTTGTGCATTTTTCTTTGGTAAGTATTACCTATTTTGAGGGGAGTATTAACAAACCAAAATATTTGTTTTACATCTGATGTTAAACAAAGTCTGAACATACACGCCATTCACATGGCGCATGCACACCAAACTTTGCACACTTTTCTTTGGCGAATGTTACTATTTTCAGGAGCATTACGAACAGAAAGAATGACAGAATGAGCTGGGAAACTATATATATTTTTTATTATATATATGTATATCATCACCACATGCAAGGAGGCAAATCTAGAGTCATCCTTACATGACCACCAGCTATGCATAATGCTACAATATATGTATGTGGAAGTGAACCTATGTATGTCAGGCTAATTACATCCTTATTGACTCTTGAAATCATCCAAACACTTCCAGGGATTCCCCCTGTGGTGAAAGTTGTTGAGAACCCAGCATTGCACACTAAGCTTGGAGAAGTCACTTGAGCCCTGGGCATAATTCTTTGGCTTTGACTTGGTTGGCTGCATGCAGAAGGATCTCACTATGTGCCCAGTGATAGGCAGGGGAAGCTGAGAAGTGGCTCTGTGCAGGACGTGACAATTCCTTGGAAGAGCCCAGAACTACAGTACAGTATTTCAGCTCTGCATAGTTGGAGAGCCTTGTTGGATGGCGGAGAATGCACATTAACACTTGCACTTCTTACTCCTAGCTTGGGACAAGATGTGATGATCCTTTAAATGGAAGCCAAGCTGTAGAAACTGGAGCTCATGGCTTCAAACCAACACATTTTGGAATGGCAGAAAAGCCAGAGGAAAAGCCTAGATCTACAGTGTAGTTAATACCAAGGAGTCATCAACTTGGTATTGGCTGCTAAAGAGTGAGAAGCTCTGCAGCCCTAGTTACACAACAACAACAAAATATCCTCATCACAATTTTAATCTGATTTCTGTTATAAAGTTATTTATTTTGCTGATGCATTTTACAAAACTAACACAAACATCACCGTGTTATGAAGGCTGTGATAACTTTAACTCTTTGAGTCCAGACCAGACCAATGCTCTGAGCGTTGCAAGATTCAATGCGCGGTGCCAGAGTAATGCTCAGAGCGTAGTTTTTAGTTTATCACGAATAAACCCTAAAAATCATTCGCTTAATGGAGTTCATATTTTAAAACTCATAGAATGGCTTCCACTACTATTTAAACAACTAATTTGACTGTAGTTAAGCAGCACATGTGCGTGTTTTGATGTTATTATCACTATTTTTTTATGATTCACGTGTTTGCATTTTTCGTTGTAATTGCTAGGGAAATATGTCTAACTTACTTAGTCGTTCCCCTTCTACCGTGAGGTGTAGAGGTTTGGAAGAGAGAGCGCCAGACTATCCTATCATCTGTCTTCCTTCTGGCCTGGTTCCATTCAAGTTCTTGGTCCTTCAAAGATTGTTTAATGTTGTCCTCCCAGCAAACTCTGGGTCATCCTGGGGGTCTGGATCCCTGGCTCTTTGTTTCCCATGCTTGTCGTGGTAACCAATCTTCTCCCATTCTGCAGACATGGCCAAACCATCTTAGTTGGGACTGTTCTACTTGGGTCTGCAGGGGGTGGGTTTAGGCCTTGACGTATCGTCTGGTTACTTCAACCACCTTCCTCAGATATCTCATTTCTGAGGTTTGGATCTGGCTTTTGTGGGTTGTAGTCATTGCCCATGACTCACATCCATAGGTCAAGATTGGGACATAGGTGGAGCGGTATACAGCCATCTTCATTTTCTTACCAACCTCTCTCTTGCTGAGGGATCCTCGATTTATGGCCTGAAAAAGTCTCCCAGATGCTGCTTTTCGAGTGGCCAACTCTTCTTTGATGCCTCCCATTTGGTCTATAATAGCTCCAAGGTATTTAAAGTGGTCGACCTGCTCCAGGACCTGTTCTCACAGCTTAACCTTTAGCACGCTGCGATCGACAAATGTCGACGAAGGTAACGTATGTTCTCCAGGCTGGCGGCGATACTTTTAGCCTTGCGGCTGTCATCGGGAAACTGATGTTTAATGTGTGTGCACGTGATCTTAACCCCGGATGTTAAAATTGACTCTTCTGTGAAAGAGATTTCACTGTCTTTTCCGGTTTTTATTTTAGTGATGGCTATCTGCGTTTATTTTCTGTGAATTTTTTCAATCGAAATGAATCGGCATCGAACACGCGGCCATTTTCGCTATAATTTTATTGGATTCTGACGCCGATGCGATGAGGAGGAGATTTTTGTCTTTATAAATGCTGATATCGGTTCTCAGAATATGTTTGATGGCTGAGATGGAAACGAAAGTAGAATGCCATTGCTAGTATGTATAATTTTAGGGGTTAGGACTAGGAAATTTAGAATTACGGCCGAATGTCGCTGCTGACGAGGATGTTTGTTGCTTTGCTACTGATGATGGGTGTAACGAAAAGATCGTCATTTGATTTGTATTGAACAAATGACTTTCATTGAGATGCTAGGGATATGGACTCTTCGTTTCTTGGTAATTTTTTTTTAATTTTAAAATTAAAAAAAAAATTTTTTTTTTTTTTAAAATATTTTTTTCGTTTTTTTCATCTTTCCTTTCCTCTCTTCCTATCACATCTAACATGTACACAAACAAATTTTATATCATCAGATTCATCATTCATTTATTTATATAAATTCCGAAAATGATAGCAATTGACCAAGAAACACAAAAAGTATAGACGTTACAAGTCGCCCACTATAAAATCGGGGGGTTGTGAAAAAGAATGCAGCTGTAGGACAAGTTTTCGGGAAAAGAATGCAGCGTGCTGATGACTTCTTTCTTCTTGCAATATCACCATGGATTTTGTTTTAGAGCTGCTTATGACCATCCCTCTCTTCTCCAGTTCTTCCTTTCAGACTTGCAGGTTGGATTGGAGATGTGCCTCTGATTTAGCAATCAGGGCCACATCATCAGCAAATGCCAGCTCTTAAATACATACCTATCTCATCTTCCAGTACCCCACTGAATACTTTCTTGTTCTCTCCTTACATGCCTTGATAACATCGTCCATGAGGAGTATGAAAAGATAAGGTGACAGGATATCACCTTGTCTTACACCAGTGGTGGTCCTGAACTCTTCTGACTTATGGTTTGCTGTCCTCACATAATTTCTGAAAGACTTGTAGAAACTCTGTATAGCATCAATCAGAGGTGCTGGAATGTTCTTCCTTGCCAAACAGTCCCAAAGTTTGCTCCAGGGGACCCTGTCAAACGCCTTTTCCAGATCTATGAAACAAAGATGGATCTCACTCTTATACTCAAGAGCCTTTTCACTCAGCTGTCTGAGTGTGAAGATTAGGTCTTGAGTACTTCGGTTTGCTCAGAATCCGCACTGGACTTCATCCAATTGTGGCTCAGCTAGGTGTTGGAGTCTCTGCTCTAGGATTCTAGAGTAGTTTTTACCAGGGACACTGAGAAGGGATATGCCTCTGTGGTTTCCACATTGACGATTGTCATCTTTTTTGAAAATTGGTGTTATGATGGCAATCTCCCAATCCTTTGGTATGGTCTTGTTGCACCACGCTGCCTGTAGGACCCTTAAGAGTAATAGGTCACCTGATGCTCCCATGTACTTAACCATTTCTGATATTATACCATCATGCCCTGCTGCTTTGCCCATCTTGATTTTCTCCAGTGCTGCCTTCAGTTCTTCCATCTTTATGTCATCTTCATCACCATTGGTTTCCTCTTCTGTGCTAGTGGTTATCATTTCTGATGCTCAACCTTGCTCACCATCAAGGCGTTCTGAGAAATATTCTGTCCATCTTTCCATTACTTCCTTCGGGGCAGTAAGCAATTTGCCTTGCTTGTCCTTTATAAATTTGAGAGGGCATTGTTTTTCCTTCCTCATGTTCTTTAGGGTCTTATAGAACAATTTCTGGTTTTCTTGCGCATCTTTTTCTAGCTTTTCTCCAAATTCTTCCCAGGACTTATGTTTTGCTGCTAGCACCTTGTTCTTTGCTTCTGTTCTGAGTATCACATATTCTCTATATTTCTCTATTTGTCCTGCTGTGTTTTTAGCTCCTAAGTATTGTTTCCATGCCATTTTCTTCTCTCTTATTTTCTCTTTGACTTCCTCTGTCCACCAAGGTGTCCTCTTTCTCTTGTTCCCAAGTCAGACTTCACCACATGCTTCTGTAGCAGCTGTCTTTATGATGTCCTTGAATTTAAGCCACAGGGTTTCCAAGTCATCAGGTTGTTGTTCTGTGTTTCTCACCGCTGTAGAAATAAGCACCTGATATCTGGTCTTAATTTCTGGCTCTCTCAGCTTGTAGGTCTTAATGCTCATTTCTTCCTTTCGTTTACTTGGTTTCTTGTGTGATGCTGGGCAGTTCCTAGGCTGAGCAACTCTTTCAGTTGTTCTTTTGATTGTAAGCAGGTAGTGATCACTTCCAATCTCTGGCCCCCTCCAGACTCTAGCATCCCGGACATATTTGTATGAGCTCCTCCTAACAATGGCATAGTCGATCACTGACTTCTCATTCTTTGTTAGTTCACATCTAGTGTATACGGAGCGAAGGATTCAGGCTTTCGAGCATAAATGTTATAGAAGAATTTTGCGCATTTGCTATAAAGAGCACAAAACAAATGTCTATGTTAGAGAGAAGATAAACACCTATGCAGGCCACCAAGAACCACTTTTGTCAACAGTGAAACGTCGAAAGCTTGCCTGGTTTGGGCATGTAACTCGTCATGACTCCCTTTCGAAAACGATCCTTCAGGGAACAGTCGAAGGTAAACGGAGAAGAGGAAGGCAGAGAAAATCCTGGGCTGATAACATCAAAGAATGGGCAGGACACGGTTTTTCCACACTTGTACGCATTGCTGAGGATAGAGAGCAGTGGAGGACCCTGTCTGCTGATGCTTCCACCATGGCACCCCTACGACCCATGACGGGTTACGGGCTGAGATGAGATGAGAGAGTATGCATGTATGCGCTTATGGGGGGGAACTTTGTATTGGTAATGATCAGATTCTGCTCACTGCAGAATCTAAGGAGTCACTTTCCATTGTCATTGAGAGTTTCTTCTCCATATCTTCCGATAACTCCACCCCATCTAGCATGGTCATTTCCAACTCTGGCATTGAAATCTCTGAGCATGATAATTTCATCTAGGCAGTCATCCACTGTACTTTGAACCAGCTCGAAGATCTCCTCCTTGACCTCTGATCTCTCATCCTCATTTGGCCCATACACTATGACCAGGCTGACTATGGTTTCTCCTTCTTTTAGTTTTACAACCATAATGCGCTCCGAGACAAAGTTCCATCCCTTGATATTATCTTTCTGGTTTTTGGCCACAATGCAACCCACGCCCCCTTTAGCTCTTTCATATGTGGGTACACCACTGTATAACAGCATGTTGCCATCGAGATCCATAACTCCTTGTCCCTTTTTTCTTCATTTCTGTTATAGCCTATATCCAGGATTTCTAATTTTGCTTTCCTCATTTCTTCCACCAGCTCCTCTTCTTTCCCATTTATACTTCTTGTGTTCCACGTTCCATAAGTCGTAGTCCATTCCAGTTCGTCACCTTTAGAATCAGTCCGGTTTTCTCTCTTGTAGTTCACGTAATCATGTTTTAAAGAAAACAGGTGATTGGCCTGTTGTGCCTTTGCATGGTGGAGGGGCTGCCTCCTTACAGCCTCCATGCAGGCCGCCCTCCTCCTTTTTCAGCTGGGCTTGGGACCGGCCTAGGCGGAGTTCGGAAATATGTCACGCTTTATATTTACAAATAATTGTGTCAAACTACTTTGAAACATTGCTGACATTGATGATGATTGTTTGGTAGTCACAGTTTGTTGTCAAAATATGGAATCTGTGCAGAAAAACTAGACACACTAGATTAAGTTGATGACTGGTCGAAGTCATATTCTGGCCGATCAAAAAGCAACAAAACTAGACCTACCGTAACATCTAATCACTAGTTCTTGGTAAACGATGAGGCTAGGGATACTATTAAAACATTAAACAAGAGTAAAAAAGTTTTTATATGACGTTATTCTTCTTTATTTGTTTGAAAATTACGTAATGCATGATTTCATAATTTATTTTTTTCTTACAAGGGACCACAGAAAAACTGGTGTGAATAAAACTAAATGTACTAATTGTGGCCATAAGCATATTTTTTTGCTTTGTATATGTATTAACTTGATGTTTGAAGACTAAAAAGAAAGTTTTATTGTCTACAACAGTAATTTGTCCTTGGTAAGATCGTATTCTACAGTTAACTTTTTAGTGTTTTTCAATTTTACATGCAAAATGTTTTAAGTATAACGAACACACTTGTGTTAAATACTACCAAAAGATGTTATATATACAATTCTCTATCCATTTCCCTACAGTTTGGTATATAATATGTACATGTTCACAGACAAAGATTTACATAAAATTTACACTAAATGTCAGTACACTTCACTATTTAGAATTCTTCAAAAAATAATTATGCCCCAGGGTGGAAATTAATTATGGAGTCAAAGAGTTAAGGTTTATGACATGCATTTTAAATGATTATCATTCACAGCATTTCTAATAGCCTACATGTATAGAACAGCATGAGACTTTATTAATATGTTTATATCACACTATTTCAAATATTAAATTAATTAGCATTCATCATTTTAATATATTTTTTGCAAGAGGTTTTTTGGGCATTTGTAAGGTTTTTACTGGTCTGGCGTATAGGTTTTTGTCTCAGGAGTTTGACAGGTATGTGTATGTGGCATTTCATAGAAGAATCTGCACCACAAATATCATTTTTGTAAGGCTTCTCTCCTTTGCTTTTTCTCTTATGGTATATTAAATAGCTTTTCAAATTAAATCTTGCATCACGTACATAACATTTGAATGTCTTCTCTCCTGTATGTGTTCTTGTATGGCATTGTAATTGGTCTTTCCAAGTAAATCTTACAATACAAACATCTCACCTGTAAGGTTTCTCTCCTGTATGTGTAAGTATATGGACTAGAAATGGGCTATTATGAAAAAATCCTATTCTACAAATGTTACATACATAAGGCTTCACTCATGTATGTATTTTTAATGGTATTGAAAGTGGCTCCTAATAGGAAATCCTATACCACAAACATTACACTTGTAAGGCCTCTCTCCTGTAACACACTTGTAAGGTTTCTCTCCAGTATGTGTTCTTATATGGTAATGTAATTTGTCTTTCCTGGCAAATCCTACACTACAAACATCAGACCTGTAAGGCTTCTCTCCCATATGTGCCCTTATGTGGACTAATAAACGGCTAGTATAAAAAACCTGACACTTGTAAGGTTTCTCTTCTGTATGTGTTCTTTTATGATATTTTAAAAGTTTTTGTAAGCAAATCCTACACAAAAAACATTGCACTTGTAAAGTTTCTCTCCAGTATATTTACTGTTCAAATGTTTCAAGTGGTTTTTATTAGTAGAGTCTACTTTATACACATTGCACTTTTGGGGATTCTCTCTTGCATGTTTTCTTTTGTGATTTTCTACGCTTGCTTTCTGAGCAAATCTTACATGAATAGCATCACAGATGTAGAGCTTCTCTCTCGAGTGTGTGCTGTATTATATTAAAAAGTTCACAGTAGAATACGAGCCTAACCAAAGACAACTTTTCTGTTGCAGGCAATTAAAACTTTCTGTTTAGTCTTCAAACATCGGGGTAATCCATTTACGAAGTAATAAAACACTGATTATGGCCACAGTTAATATTTTTACTGTGGTCCCTTATAGGACAAAAAATGTATGCGATATTGTATTATGTAATTTTTAAACAGCGAATAAGTGAAGAATAAAATCATATAAAAACTTTTTACACTATTTCAGGTTTTAATAGTATCCCTATCTTCCTCTTCTACCTACGACTAGTGATTAGAAGTTTCACTGTAGGTCTAGTTCTGTTGCTTTTTGATTGACCTGAACTAGGATGGCCAAGCCATATTCATCAGCTAAATCTAATGTGTCATAAAGCCTTTCTGCACCGATTCCATTATTTGACAACAAACTGTGACTACCAAACAATCACAGTCAATGTCAGTAATGTTTTTAAGTAGTTTGAAACAATTTTTTGCTTAGAAGGCTTAGAAATTGTAAATATAAAGTTTGATACATTTTTGTAGCAATAACAGTGAAAAACACAAAGACACGAATAGTCGCACAAATTGTAATAACATCTAAACGTGGACACTTGCTGCTTAACTACACTCAAATTAGTTCTTTAAATAGTAGTGGAAGTCAATTTATGTGTTTTAAAATATAAACTGCATTAAACGGATGATTTATTGGGTTTATTCGTGAAGAAATAAAAACAATGCTCTGAACTTTGTTTTGACATTAGCATCAAATCCGACCAACGCTCTGAGCATTTTTATGGAGTCAAAGAGTTAAATAACAAAATATATTTGTTTTTATTTTTACCTTCATCATGTCCACATGAACCAGGCTGTTCTTCCTTTACCACTCCTGGCAATTTCAAGGGGACTGTAATCTGTATCTGATTATGAATGCAGTTGTTACCTAAATTAGTCTGCAACAAAGTATGAAGTCAAAAAATTAGAGGAAATTATTTTCTACAAACTATGAATATTTGCCTCTCTCTTAACACTGATATACTTCCACCACAGACACAAAGATGTACACACTGCTAACATAAATAATAGTAATGTACGCACATGCACACATGATTCCATAATAAATAACATGTACACACGCACAATACTTTCACCATCAATAACACAAATATGTAAACATACACACTTTTACACATGGTCTATTCCTGCAGGGAACACATGGTTCTGTTACTGACCTACATAACAGTTTGCAGTTCTTTGTTTCTATTGTTAAATCAATCAGTCAATACCCTTTAGCTCCTGAAAGAGTATAGGCCTTCAACAAAACACACACCAAGTTACTACTGTCATGTGCCATCATCTCAAGTTCTATCCATGTCTTACTCATCAATCTTACTTCTCTCTCTAGTTCACTTCTTGATATGTTTTTTGGTCTACCTCTGCCCTCTCTTTACCAGGGGATTCCAGAACAAGGACTACCATGTAAGGCTACATAAAGTTCTGTTATTAACTGTTGGTATTCACTTTGTGGTGTCAAGCAGCTTTGATTGATTAATTTTTATTGGAGTTTTTGCATCACTTTGCATTCCAAACTTTATGCATGAAATTACATGAAAGGGAAAGAATGATGATAGTTGATTGTTTATAATGATGATGGGGATTGAATGGAAGAGGGCAGTCTGTTCTGCGCCGTGTGCATGGAAGGTTTGTTTAATTTATGTGGCAAAGCTACTTGTGAAGGTGTGGTCTAGCCACTTTTATACATGAAGTCTGCTTAACACTATTGTGGTGTCTGAATACATCCAAACACTATTGTGGTGTCTGAATACATCCAATTGTTATTGTTATACAGAATTGACATCATTGTACTCTGGGCAAACTCATAGGAGCTCAGTCTCCATCAGTATATGTTGAAGAGTGTGAATGCTAACTGTTCCTGTAGTTCGCTGGTTGTAAACACGATGGATGCATCCTCTCATACGTCCATCTCTACTAGCTTTACGTTTGATGCCAAATTCCAACAGTCTTAACCTTGATGATTCATCTTTTGCAGAATCATTCTCTAACAGGCGATCATTAATTGTTCTCAGTATCTCTCTCTTATCCATATCTAGTGTCCCCACTATGGGTGCTCTTGATGCTAGTCTGTCAGCTCTTTCATTACCACATACCCCAGCATGACCAGGACAGTATATCCACACCAGCTTTTGTAGACTGGAAGCTTCTATGAATGTTTTCCATTCATGCTGCAACCAACCACTTTGAACCTTCCGAAGCATGGACTGAGAGTCTGATACAATGATAGCCTGTGTTAATGAAGTTTCAGATATCCACTTTAAGGCTGCAGTAACAGCCTCTACCTCCATTCTCATGCTGGAAGTTGTTATCATGTAAGCCCCGCTATGTTCGGTGACGATTCTGTGCTGCACTCGAGCAGAGAAGCCCCAACAGGATTTCTCACCATGGATCACAGACCCATCTGTATAAACAACGGCATCATCATTGCCAGAATGATCATGTATCAGTTGATTAATTTCCAATTCTGCTTTTCCATTCCCCCAATTTCTACACTCTCTGCCAAGGCTGATGATGACGTGCTGGTAGTTAATCCAGTTCTCATCTGACATACTTCACTCTTTCCCCTTGAATATATTGTCGACTGTGGCCACCTGTTTGATCGTTGTCTCTGCCTGTGCCATCCATGACATTTTTCTCTTTATTCTTGCTCCCCCTTAATGTCAGCTATGTTACCATGCAGAGGGTGCCATCTGTCTGTGGATACTCACAAATAGGCTTTTGCTTGGGCCATCACTGATCTGGATTTAATCGACAGCACTCTAAGCATATACCTCATTATCACAGTGGAGTATCTTGCGTACATCCCAAGACTATGTGCATCTATTCATTCTGAATGCGTTCTAGTTATCCACATTGTGTTACTGACAGCGTGAGTATTCCCAGCCCATACTCAATGACCGATATGACTAGCTGTTGTTAAAGAAGAAATAGTAATCTCTGCTCCAGATGCGCAGCGGCCATTATTTTCAGGGCCGCTAGACCTCTCCTACATTTCTGTGTGATTTGCTCAACATGGCACTTATACATCCAATTACACATTTACAATGCAGCCTCACCACTTAAGGGGGCATATACACCCAGAAATAGACAAAAAAGGTTATTTTTGATTTGCATATAATAATTGTGTTTTAAATATTTATAAGCCTTTTTACTTCGATATTCTTTTTGAATTATATGTTTATCTGTAATAGTTTATGAGTTATCAATGTTCAAAGAGAATGAGTGTGTTCCAAAAATTACTGACTTTTAGTCCCAAAATATGCTTTTTTGCTAACCTTCATATTGGAAGGTATACCAAATAATAAACACTCCCTAGAAAAAATATACTCAATACAATGAATACTCCTTTTTCATCCATCATGGCGATAAAAAAAATAAAAACATAAATGTGATTGAAACTTTGAGTTAATTTGTGGAAATATGTGAATATATTTGTGATAATTATGCCTTCAGACAAAAAGTTTGGTAAAGGTATATCAAAGAAGCGTAAATTTCATCGCAATCAACATACAGCTGAATGAAATGAAAGGAAAACAATCCTACAGAATGCATCGACATTCGGTACTGAGCCATGCGTTCATAGTTCAACACCATAGATGCAGACTGAATGTTTTGATATTGGAATGAAATGAAATGCCACGCCCCTTTCACGATCAGAGCAGAAAATTCTGGATAGTAGCAACCTAACACATGACTCTGATGAGTATGTTTGAGCGAAGCTGTGACACAGATTCTGCAGAAACTGACGAGGAAGGTAATTATAATGTTAATGATACTGATTTGCTTGAGGGGCACAGAATTGTTGACATGGGTCTTCTTGATCAGAACATTGCTGAAAAATTGTTGTGTACCTTTTGCCAAAGTTCTGTACAATTAGTTGAAGTCAAAAGGCAAGGACTTGGGAGTGAATTTGTATTTCATAGTAACAGTGCAAACTGTCATGAACAAAACATTTCCCTTCAAGTAGTCAGCTCTCAGTAGGGAATGCAAAGATAAATCTTATCAATCGGCGTGCAGCTTTTGCCATGCGCTGTATTGGCTGCAGTCACACCGACTTAAACACTTTCTGTGGTATAATGAATTTACCACCCCCAGTTAGACACAGCAGCAATGCTATTATACAGAAAGGAATGGAGGATGCTGCTACTAGGGTGCAAATTATTAGCATGAAAAATGCTGCTGTTCAAGAGTATGGGAGTGCAGAAGAAGGTGACAACAAGTTCCGAGACATTGATGTATCTTGTGATGGTACCTGGATGACCAGAGGCCATTCATCTATTGTTGGTGCCACAACTGTAATTGGCTTGCAAACTGGAAAGGTAATAGATACTCAGACAAAGAGTAAAAAGTGCAAATCTTGTCAGTACTGGGAGAAACAAAACCACAACACAGACAAATTTCAACAATGGAAACAAAGTCATGCTGAGGTTTGTACGATGACCCATCACGGATCCCCAGGGTCAATGGAAGCAGCAGCAGCTTGTAACATTTTTTCTTGCTCAGCAGACAAGTATAATCTCAGGTATACAAAGTTCATTGGGGATGGAGACACTAACAGTTTCAAAAAGGTGTTTGAATCCAAGCCTTATGGAGAGGATTGTCTGATAGAAAAAATTGAATGTGTGGGTCATGTTCAGAAAAGAATGGGTACTCGGCTGAGAAATCTTAAGAAACTTTCTAAAGGGAAGTCTTTGCCTGATGGTAAATCCATAGGTGGTAAGGGTAGACTAACAGATAGTGTCATTGATAAGCTGCAGGTATACTATAGAAATGCCATACGAGCTAACAAAAACAACCTTTGCAAAATGCGAGAAGAGGTTTGGGCGGTGTATTTCCATAAGAAATCAACAGATGATAATCCTGTTCATAACTTTTGCAACATTGACTGGTGTCCCTACAAACAGGCTGTCAGAGATGGCATAGTGAATGACTTTAAGCACAAGGGAAACCTTCCAATTGCTGTCATGGAGGCTATTAAGCCCATATTCAAAGACCTCTCCAAGACAGAATTACTGAGAAAGTGCCTGCAAGGTTACATTCAAAATTCTAATGAATCATTGAACAGTTTAATATGGAAATTTTGCCCTAAAATAAAAAATCAAGGACTTTCAACTGTAAATACAGCTGTTGCAATTGCTGTGTGCATCTTTAATGATGGAGCTAACAGCCTGAAAACAATCCTTCAGGAATGGGACATTCAGCCGGGAAAATTTATGCATACATTCTGTGTAGAAAAAAGACAGTCTTCGCATAAAACATTCACAAAGGAAAGTTAAAGCTGCTTCTCTTGAAGCAAGAAGAGCCAAGAGACGTAGGAGGCTTGTCCTGGATGAAGAGCAGACACAAAGAGAGGATCAGCCGTATCTTCCTGGGGGATACTGAGCTCTTATCAGATAAGTGTTTTAACATTTTAAAAACTAAACTTTAATGAAAACAGGGCCTGCGATTCACAGTTTCAGTGATATTTTCTACAATTTTAAAGCTATAGCCTTCAAATTTTGCACACTTATAGCCCATGTTATCCTTTATGGCACGAACCTCCACTTTTTTTCTTACATGTTATAGAAACAGAGATATTGCTATACAAAGTTCTAAATTTGTGCTATTTAAAAGGGTCATATTGCAAGAGCCATATCTACAAAGCTCATTGGGGTAGACATTTTGAGGTAGACATAGGTAGGGATGTTATGCACATCATCTGCTGGTTTGGCATTCTTTGCACTTTTTATGTGAGTGAAATTCATTCCCAGGTGCACTGGGGGTTGTTACCAACAGTTTGGGGCATAAGAAGAGATCGTAATATTGTCCTGCTGCTGGGTAAATGTCTGTGGTGGTAGCAGATCACTGTGGGCGTTGAATGTGTTTCAGGGTGGTGTGTGTATAATGTGTATATCCATGAGTGCGAATGTCGTAAGAAGGTTCTAGATTAAGTATCCATAGTAATCACACACACCATGGCAACATTGGGTCAGGAAACAGTGGAACTCGTTCTGACTCGTACATAGTTTATTAACACCACAACACAGTCATGTTGACATTGTAGAAACACAGTTCATAGCAAATCATGAAGCATCAAATACAAAATATCCATGGAAAAATAGATTGCAGAACATGGTATCAAATATCTGTCACATCGGTTGCATAAACCACAATCCTCAGCACAGTACACTGTTACAATAAATATCCCTCAGGAACAAACTTCCAACATCTTAAATTCTAGTAAGTAAATCCAATGGGGAAAAAATATGCTGTGTAACAAAGCAGCTCACAGTATCTCTCATTTCATAATAGACCATGGTAAACATCCATTAGGAACAAAGGTTTGTATGAATATCTTCATCAATAATAATAATCGCAGGCGGTATACTCCATGGCCTCGAAAAGATATCTTCAATATCACAAAATTCTCCCCTTTACAAAAGGAGACACCCTGGAACGCACTAGCGAGATGGGACCGCCATCTCGAAGCCCTGCCAGCTACACACTGTCACGAGATTACCGCTTCTCAGCACAGCTCAGTAAAAATTACTCATGCCAACTAACCGTGTGAGACTATCGCTCAGCTCACCCGTCTCTTCCCAAAAACCTCACTAAGAACATTCAAAAACTTTATCTTATTTTTAAAAAACAAACTAACAACCACTCAGTTGAGCTGTGTTCAAAAATTACTGAGCCTAAAGCCCCCAACTAAAAAATCGTCTCATCACAAAGAGCGTGCTTACTAACGTGTGTACAAAAATCCGACCCATACATACAAATCTTTAACACCTAACTCCCATTAATAAAACATGACTTAACAGACTACACCGACCCCCGGGGAAAAAAAAATTATATCATCAATTTTTTTTTTTTTAAATTACATGGAACAAAAATGCGAGGTCGATGAAAGTCTAATATCTACCACAAAGAATTGCATTATGTTAAGTCATATAATTAACCTAACAATAAAGGGATGGAAGTGTGAGTAGAGTATGAAGAAAAAGTATGCAAACAGAATCAAATGCAGACACAGATGAAGTATGCAAGCATAAACAAAATAAGAACCAATAAGTAGAAAGCAAAAAGAAAAAAATGAAATAAAATGAAGAATGACCAGCAAAGAAAGAAAGTAAAGATATGTGTGTAATGAAAGAAGGTACAGATACATCATGATAACAATTGAAATTAAACACTACATTGCATGTAAAATAAATACAATTATGACAAAACAGCATAGAACAAAAAGGCAATGTATATATATACTGCTCAAAAAAAGTTAAAGGCCACTTTCAATTTTTAGGTCATTTCAACTAAGCTGTTTTTTTTAAACCTGAACACTCAGTCAAAAAAAGTTTTGCTGCATTTTGTTGCATGCTTAAACAATGTTTGTTAATCTGACAATAAATCAAATCTGTGTTACGTGTGTGTACCTCCAAGGTCAATCAAATGTACGTGGTGGAAAGGGAAATAATGCATGTTTGAAAATGCTTCCTATGGCAAAGCCTGTTGATAACATTGCTGAAATTTGCTTTTCACGTGCAAGTCGTGACTATAGTGAACACATGTCACCCACTTTTCGGAAGGAACAGGCAATGGGTATGTTGTGATTGTTCTTTGTCTGAGAGCCAATACAACAACAAATGTGTCTTGCCGTCTTGTGGTAGACCTTGGACGTCCTGACCTGCGTTGTTCTGCAGCACTGCCGGTTGCATTATAACGATCACGCAGAGTTTGTACGACAGAGTGGGCAACTCCTAATCTCTTAGCAACTTCTCGCAGCCCTACATCATCCTGCAGCCATGCCATCGCTCTCCATCTGTCAACATTGGTCAAGCGTCTTCGCTGAGCACATGGCTAAAATGGTAAATGTTACAAACATACCCATTGCCCGTTCCTTCCGAAAAGTGGGTGAAATGTGTTCACTATAGTCACGACTTGCATGTGAAAAGCAAATTTCAGCAATGTTATCAACAGGCTTTGCCACAGAAGCATTTTCAAACATGCATTATTTCCCTTTCCACCACGTACATTTGATTGACCTTGGAGGTACACACACGTAACACAGATTTGATTTATTGTCAGATTAACAAACATTGTTTAAGCATGCAGCAAAACTTTTTTGACCGAGTGTTCAGGTTTTAAAAAAAAACAGCTTAGTTGAAATGACCTAGAAATTGAAAGTGGCCTTTAACTTTTTTTGAGCAGTATATATATCAAAAACATAAAACATCGACTAAAAAAAAAAATTTAACAATACCGTTATAAATAGTTACCACTGGCGCACAACTAAGCGCTGGGTAAAGAAAAAAACATTACAATGTCAGAATAAAAAAATAACTTTTCTCTTGTCTTCATTTTTTTTACAGAAAATGTACAATACCGAAATGTATCGTAATGATAAGTTAAGTAACAATAGTATCATCATTACATTCGTCACCCGCTCAACGTCTATCAAAACACAGTAGTATAAGAATAATATGGGAATGAAATGGTGCATTATCAGAACACAGTCATATAATAATAACATGGCAATGAAATAGTGCATAACGATGAACCAACATAATATGTTAAAAAAGTTATACCATATCCTAATACAATACTATCTAATATATTATACTATACTAATATACAATACTATCTACTATCCTAAAGAAGTTACATGGTAAGGAAAACTCCAGTGGTCTTGAAACATCCTATGAACATGAAGAGGTAAAATCATCCAATATGGAGTCAACATGCCAACTGGCTTCACTTGAACAGCAAAACTTGCGCAAGGCAACAAATACATCAGGTTGTACAGTAACAGCCTAATCAATCAACAAAGCAGCTCTGATTTTCATCGAAAAACCGTCGCTGTGAAAAAACACAAATGAAAATCCCTATTTTAATAACGGTAGGATTTTATGATAGACAACAGTTAACTTCAAATTTAACCTACCGCATGTGGCTGTGTAAACTTCTGACCACTGTAAGATGTTAATCAAACCTTCCTCCATTACTTGAGAAAGGTTAACAGAGAAAGTAGCACAGACTAATCAGAAATCCTGATTTAAATAGGGTCATAAAAGTGTTCTATCAGTGTGCGATAATGTATAACAGAGTCGTGAACATACAAGTGATACCGAAATCTATGAGCAAATCTAGAAGATGGTAGTGATGACTAAGAGTGTCATGATGGCTGACAATCTGAGATTTTGCGCAAGACAAAGGAAATGCAGTAGACAACGGCGTACATCTCAAAGGCTGAACTGAAGTCATAGCCTGTGTACTGGGTACAGAAAAAAGCAAGAAATATATCATAAAGGTGTAAAAGCAGACAGTAGTAAACTTGGACCTACATCGAAGTTTAAAAGAAAAGCAGTAAGTACGACAAAAACTCGTAAAAGACGAAGATACTGATCTAACCGGCCCAGTAAGAAAGGTAAAGAAACTCATAAGGTATAAATATATACTAACAATTAAGTCCGTACCTGTGACAAAGAAAACGTTAGTCATTGCAGCAAAGAAGTTGCAATCAACGTGACAGGATGTAGATTCAGTCGTAGCTATAAAGTTAGTGTGTGTGTCAGACAAAACTGAAGGATCTTCTTCTATAATAGTAGTTAAAGAAGAGTCAAAATTAGAATAATGACGTACTGAGGTATGTCGAACTGGGTTACAAGAAGCACTAAAATTAGCATGATGAACAATCGTATCATCAACACTGCAAGATTGCACAAAATTAGAAGAATGTATTGCGTTAGCAGAATGTACTTGGTGATAAGATTTTGGCATAGTGGCGGCAGTAAGATTATGTTGCCGTTCCCAAGCAGCAATTTGTACCGGCGTACATATCTTTATACCATGTATCTGTCAGACAGTCAGGTCAGCAATAGGTGCTCTGAGCATACATGCGTGGATATGTCCCGTAAAAAAGGGAGTGGCTATGTGGACGATAGCAGTTGGAAAAGTCTCAAATGTTCCACCGAATGTCACACATTTCACCACATTACCAGTTGCGCAAGATGGATGAACTAGAGACTGTCTGATCCCAACAGTCGTGCATCCCGAATTAAAGAGTACTGAGATGGGATTACTATTCACAAATCCCTTGTGTAGGGTAAGAGACCCTCTTCCGTCATGTGCAGATAAGGCAGGAAGCGTGGGTAGAGGATGACTGCAACTCAAGGTAGTCACCGCTGTAGGTTGGAACAAAGTTGTGCACTCAGGGCACTGAGATGCTCTCTCGAAATAGAAAGCAGCGCAAGCAGTAGCATTTGAGACACTATCATTATTGTTACCTTGATTATTAATAACCTGGGGCTCTTGTTGAGCAGAGTTAGCATGGAGATGCAATCTATCATTTGGGGATCTACCATCATATCACGATCTATCGCGACTATTATCTCTATTAGAAGCATTGTTATTCGCTCTATTGAAACTATTGTTCTGATCTGAACCCCAGTTAGCATTGTTGCAATTACTATTTCCCCTTTGATCAAAATATCTATTAGATGGATTTTGTTGTCTCTGAGAAAAATTATTGTAAGGTTGATAATCTCTAGTGTAGTTACCCCTTCCAAAATTTCCATAATTGTTGGAACCAAAATGCTGAGGCCCATTAAATTGTCTCCAGTTTCTTGGAGAAGGAGAATTACTATGTGATGGACCCCCTTAGTACTGTCCAAAATCACGATTATCTCTCCTACCAAAATTGCTATCAGCACTTTGAGATCTATGGCACAAATTAGGACCATATGGTATTGCCAAAGCCACGGGTAAACCCTCTCTGACTTGAGAGTGGCTAACAGTCACATTTGGGTGTGCCGTGATGTATTGGCAACAGTATTGTTTCATATCTTTCAGGTTCGTAGGCTTTCGCTCATGTAGAAAGGAAAGAAAAGAAGTGTTAACTGATGACATGACTTTGTCACGAAGCAATAAGTCCATAAGGGCTTCATATGTGTGTTTAGTTTTTCAAAGTTCAATCCAACGTGAAAACGTAAGACGTATATTTGCTATAAACTCTGAAAAATCTTCCCCAGTCTCCGGTAATAGAGTCTTAAAGTGCAGACGATAACCGTCTTCATTAAGCTGATATTTCTTTATCAAGGCAGCCCTGGCAGTATCATAGTTATTCTTGTCAGACCTCTCCAACCTACTTACCACATTCATTGCTTCACCCGTAAGTAGTTCCATAAATCATGCACAATATTCCGACTTATCTATTTTCTGAGATTCACATGTAAGTTCAAATCTATTCAGGTAAAATATGATATCATCAGAGGTAGGTTTAAAAGCAAACAATCTGAGCTTATAAGAATTAGTATTTGTCTTATGAGAAATAGTTTGAGTGTCTGTAGGATTTTGTGTATTAACATTATTCATCACCTTTAATCTCTCCAGCTCTATAGACAACACCTTTTCCTCGTGCAGCCTCATATTTTGTTCAGCTTGCATCTGAAGTTTCCTCTCTTCCATTTGCATTTGCACTTGCTGTTGAATTTTTCTTTCTTCAGCCTCTAATTTCTGTTTTTCAGTTTCCATCTGAAATTTTCTCTCTCGGCCTGCATTTGCAATTTTCTATCTTCAGCCTCCATTTTCTGTTTTTCAGCCTCCATTTTCTGTTTTTCAGCCTCCATTTGAAGTTTCTTCTCTTCTAGTTTCTGAGCCTTGTCATATTCGACAAGTGTGAATTCCTTTACTTCATCAGTAGTCATAACGAGGGCTTTCCCTTGTTTAATGAAATAGTCTAAATTAGACATTATGTCTAATTTTATAAGATAGGTAACTTATGTAAATATACCTGGAGAAGCTCACTTTATCCCAACTCAGTGGGTGGCGAGTCCTTGCTTAAGAACTTGAATAATTACCTTTCCAACTATTAATAATGTTATAAATTACTTATTAACCTTTAGCACGCTGCATAAAAATTCAGAAAACTTGCCCTGCAGCTGCATTCTTTTTCACAACCCCCCAATTTTTATAGTGTGCGACTTGTAATGTCTATAGTGTTTGTGTTTCTTGGTCAATTGCTATCATTTTTGGAATTTATATAAATAAATGAATGGTGAATCTGATGATATAAAATTTGTTTGTGTACATGTTAGATGTGATAGGAAGAGAGGAAAGGAAAGATGAAAAAAACGAAAAAAAAAAATTAAAATAATAAAAAATAATTTTTTTTTAATTTTAAAATTAAAAAAAAAAATTTTTTTAAATAACCAACACACGAAGAGTCCATATCCCTTGCATCTCAATGAAAGTCATTTGACCAACAGACCAATACAAATCAAATGACGATCTTTTCGTTACACCCATCATCAGTAGCAAAGCAACAAACGCTCTCGTCAGATGTGACATTCAGCCAAAATTCTAAATCTTTCCGATATTCCTAGTACTAACCCCTAGCATTATACATACTGGCAATGCCATTCTACTTTCGTTTCCATCTCAGCCATCAAACATATTCTGAGAAACGATATCAGCGCTTATAAAGACAAAAATCTTATCCCCAACGCATGGCGTCAGAATCCAATAAAATTAGAGCGAAAATGGCCGCGTGTCTGATGCCGATTCATTTCGATTTTAAAAATTTACAAAAAATAAACGCGGATACACCCATCACTTTTTTAAGATCGGAAACGGAAGCTAACTCTCTTGCAAATAAAATTACAACTTAACATCCGGGGCTGAAAATTACGTGTACACAAGTCCTAATGCTAGAAACGGTGATATCCGTAAGGTGCAACATTGCGCCTCCAGCATGGAGAACATAGGTTACGTTTGTCGCAACGTTGCGTCCGCAGCGTGCTAAAGGTTAAAATATGCATCATAATATCTGATCATAACAAAAATAGACAATGTAAACAAGAATGACAAAGACAAGATATAAAGAACAAATAACTACGTTCGCAGGAATCAAATAAGCAAGAAAGCAAACTAAAGGAAAAATATTGCAAAAAATGCAATGACACTGCAAAATGAGTGATAAGACACACGACAACACAGTGTATAAACACAAAATTTGTATATAAATAAAAGACAGCCAGGAGAGGAAGACACCCACAAACAAATTAATCAAAAAACTAAGGAACAGAGAAAATACTATGACCACAACAATGAAACGTTTCGTTACACCTAAACACATATGTCATGGATTACCAAACACAGTGGACTAAACTGCTTCTGCAAAAACTCGCTGGAAAATTTCCACAGCGGGAAATCCGTAAGAATGTCCCTACAGAATGTTTACGTAGGCCCTGGGTGAACTGGGATATATCCTAACGTAAGTCTCCACCCAACCAAACCGGCTTAAACATGGAACATTCAATAGAAGAAATAATGCACAACATAGGAAGGCTTGTTAACATATAAAGTGGTACAGTTTACGAACAAACAGCCACTTATCTGGAAAAAAAAGAAAACTCCCGGCCTTCCCGCCAAAACGATGGGCATCAGTTGTCACAAAATCTGAAGAACTGTAATGGTGGTGGGTACTGGAACTCCAACGTTGCAAGGTACAGGAACAGGTACTTTTCACTTCTCAGATTCTTGAAAATACTGTATGACGTGTACTTGAAAACCGGCATACGAAAAGGAGAACAGGAAACACTGTAAGTCTTGACTTGTGGCATACGTAAGGAAGGACTGGAAACACTGCAGATCTATCACTTGATCTCCTTGTAGTAGTAGAGGTACAATGTCAAACACACCACTGTATGTTAGTGGTGTGTCTGGGGAATACTGTTCAAGTACTATAGATGAGATAACCCCATATCACTGGCTCACCACTTTATGTTACCACCAACAGTTTGGGGCATAAGAAGAGAACGTAATATTTTCTTGCTGCTGGGTAAATGTCTGTGGTGGTAGCAGATCACTGTGGGCGTTGAATGTGTTTCGGGGTGGTGTGTGTATAATGTGTATATCCATGAGTGCGAATGTTGTAAGAAGGTTCTAGATTAAGTATCCATAGCAATCACAAACACCATGGCAACATTGGGTCAGGAAACAGTGGAACTCGTTCTGACTCGTACATAGTTTATTAACACCACAACACAGTCATGTTGACATTGTAGAAACACAGTTCATAGCAAATCATGAAGCATCAAATACAAAATATCCATGGAAAATTAGACTGCAGAACATGGTATCAAATATCTGTCACATCGGTTGCATAAACCACAGGCCTCAGCACAGTACACTGTTACAATAAATATCCCTCAGGAACAAACTTCCAACATCTTAAATTCTAGTAAGTAAATCCAATGGGGAAAAAATAGGCTGCGTAACAAAGCAGCTCACAGTATCTCTCATTTCATAATAGACCATGGTAAACATCCATTAGGAACAAAGGTTTGTATGAATATCTTCATCAATAATAATAATCGCAGGCGGTATACTCCATGGCCTCGAAAAGATATCTTCAATATCACAAAATTCTCCCCTTTACAAAAGGAGACACCCTGGAACGCACTAGCGAGATGGGACCGCCATCTCGAAGCCCTGCCAGCTACACACTGTCATGAGATTACCGCTTCTCAGCACAGCTCAGTAAAAATTACTCATGCGAACTAACCGCGTGAGACTATCGCTCAGCTCACCCGTCTCTTCCCAAAAACCTCACTAAGAACATTCAAAAACTTTATCTTATTTTAAAAAAACAAACTAGCAACCACTCAGTTGAGCTGTGTTCAAAAATTACTGAGCCTAAAGCCCCCAACTAAAAAATCATCTCATCACAAAGAGCATGCTTACTAACGTGTGTACAAAAATCTGACCCATACATACAAATCTTTAACACCTAACTCCCATTAATAAAACATGACTTAACAGGGTTTTCCTTTCATTTTTTTATCACTTCATGTTAATTAATTATTTTCACATAAAACATTAAAATTTATAAAGTAAACTTTGTTCATCATAAAATATAATCTCTTGTAACATGTGGCCAAATTTTATGTCAACAAGTTCGTTAGTTATTTTTCTGTTAATTATTTAAAAAGATAACCCATTTTTTGCCTGGGCGTGCCCCCTTAAGGATTTGTGCACTTTTGCACTTACAGTGTGCATGTTTCATAAGGTGAGCAACCTGTTTATCAGTACATCAGTAAATGTGGCGCAGTGGGTTCAGCTCACAGGCATGAGAGGAAGTTAAGTCCATGGTGACAGAGGTGGGGGTAACCTAATGGTTATCACTTGGGGCGTCAGCTAGCCACAAGGTGAAAAGGGTGCAGTTTCATAAGTCTATCCTTCCTGGTTTCTATGGAATTTCATACAAGACTTCTGCCATACATCCTCATTGTGTGCCACAGATAACAGCCCCTCTCGGGATCTGAACTAAACTGGCAGAGCATCTTGGAGCCAGTGGAGCCCTAAAGATGTGGTGTGCAGAACTCACTGATGAGTGGTATATGCTCTGACACCCATCAATCCACTCCCAAATCATGGGTCAAATGATAACTGAGTCATCAGCAAATCATGGGTCAAATGATAACTGAGTCACCAGCGAATGGCTCCAAGTCTAAGGTGGACTTATGTGCCGAGAGACTGAATGGCTGCTGGGTAAGTAGTCACGAACATTGACTGTCTGGAGGGTGAGCAGGGCGGCACTAGGCAGATGGACTCCGTAAGGACATCCCTTGCCTCTTCCCTGGAATGGTGGCTCTACCAGGTTGACTGAATATTTCCACCATTTAGTGCAAATACACCATGAGTATTTTAACTATCCAGAATCATCGCAGCAGCTATGGAGATTGTGCTCTGTCGTCAATACCTGCAGCAAATGAAATGAGGAGATACAAATGCAGAAGGAGAGGTAGGGGAGAGAAGTTGAGAGAAAGAGAAAAAGAATAGCAGGAAAGAGAAAGTTCAGAAAGAAAGCAGATTGCCTCTTGATGAAATATATGCGTATGGGATACTGGAATTGTTGAAGTGCCAATCAATGGGCAGTCATTATACAAACAATCATCTACAATTTCAATATCCTCATGATTCAGGAGACAAATTTAAAAGCTAAGAGTGTTATCAATTGCCTAGGCTACAGATGATGCACAAATCCACAGACGAGGCAGCTATATATGTGAAACATGTCCCTCATACATGGCTGGATACAAGTTCCAAACTAGTGAGGATGTAGAATTGCAGAGGATAGCTGTGCACATAGGCGGTCAGGAGTGGTGAGTCTACAATTTATGTGCTCATGTCTACCATATACAGAGAGTAGTTGGAATTTTCTGGCAGAATTGTCTGAAGATTCTAACATAAGGCATTTTATTGCTGGTGATTTCAATGCTTGATCCCAGGAGTGGGGGAACATCACGGAAAATAAGCAAGGAATAGCTTTGAGCCAGGCTTTACTTATAATGAACCTTACCATCTTGAATGATGGACACTCAACTAGACTGGCAACTAAACCTGTGGATACAAATGGTGACAAAGATCTGGCATTCATCTGTAGTACTGCCACCACCATGGCACGCTGGGATGTATTAGGTGCACAGGAAAGTGATCACCTACCTTGTGTCATACGCATTGCAAAGGGTAGGACCACTAGACACAGGAAACCTAAACAGACCTTCAAGTATCCCACAGGCCCACTCAACTGTAACAACCCTCTACACACAATGAGTCAAAATGGCAAACAAAAGATAGCCAAGAACACCTCTCACCCAAGCTCAATGGTGGAATAATACAGTGGAGGAAGCATGGATAGAAAATGAAAAAAGCAACAAAGGAATGGTGTAAAGCTCAAAACAGAAGAATGATGAATGAGGAACAGGTTGAAGAGATGAAGGGGAAAAAGTAAAGAACCGTGAATAGATTCAGAGCTTGGCAAGGGAGGTCAAAGATAAAGTGTGGGAGGACTTTGTGACACAGGTGGGTACGGAAAAAATACCTACAGAAATTCTGGTTCTTACATCAAAGAATGAATAGGAAAAGTGCAAGCCAACCCATCCCTAATATCAAAAGCTCTACAGGACTATGCTTGAAGACGGATGAAGAGAAGGTAAGAGCATTATTCAATTGATATGTGGAGCAAACGGAGAAAGGTGACAAAAGTGCTTGCCTGAAAATAAAGGACAGTGTTCTGGAAAATGCCCTAAGGGACAGATATAATTCGATCTAATTTCTAAAGAGGACATGGTGTATACATTGAAAACCAGCAGAAACACTGCTCTGGGTCCTGATGGTGTACAGTAAGGTAAACGAACCCGTTACACGCCCACTGAGGCATATTGGGAATATGGTGTTAGGCCCATATTATCTTGACCGTTGGCACACTAGGGGTGATGTGGTTGGCATCACGCCAGCCACCTTAACCTTCCCAGAGTTGCTCTGGTACCCATTTGGGGCTGGGTCGACCCAGGAGCCATTTACTTACTTACTCATTTCCCTTCTACCGTGAGGTGTAGAGGTTTGGAAGAGAGAGCGCCAGACCATTCTATCAGCTGTCTTCTTCCTGGCCTGGTTCCATTCTAGTCCTCGGTCCTTCAAAGATTGTCTAATGTTGTCCTCCCAGCGGACTCTGGGTCGTCCTGGAGGTCTGGATCCCTGGCTCTTTGTTTCCCATGCTTGTCGTGGTAGCCGATCTTCTCCCATTCTGCAGACATGGCCAAACCATCTTAGTTGGGACTGTTCTATTTGGGTCTGCAGCGGATGGGATTTTAGGCCTTGACGGATCGTCTGGTTGCGGACCATGTCTCTTCTTGTTACTTCAACCACTTTCCTCAGATACCTCATTTCTGAGGTTTGGATCTGGCTTTTGTGGGTTGTAGTCATTGCCCACGACTCGCATCCATATGTCAAGACTGGGACATAGGTGGAGCGGTATACAGCCATCTTCGTTTTCTTACCAACCTCTTTCTTGCTGAGGAATCCACGATTTATGGCCTGAAAAAGTCTCCCAGCCGCTGCTTTTCGAGTGGCCAACTCTTCTTTGATGCCTCCCTTTCGGTCTATAATAGCTCCGAGATATTTAAAGTGGTCAACCTGCTCCAGGACCTGTTCTCCCAACTTAATCTGATGTTTTCTTTCTTCTCGTGATATCACCATGGATTTTGTTTTAGAGCTGCTTATGACCATCCCTCTCTTCTCCAGCTCTTCCTTCCAGACTTGCAGGTTGGATTGGAGATGTGCCTCTGATTTAGCAATCAGGGCAACATCATCAGCAAATGCCAGCTCCGAAATATAGACCTGTCTCATCTTCCAGTACCCCACTGAATACTTTCTTGTTCTCTCCTTACATGCCTTGATGACATCGTCCATAAGGAGTATGAAGAGGTAAGGTGATAGGATATCACCTTGTCTTACACCAGTGGTGGTCCTGAACTCTTCTGACTTATGGTTTGCTGTCCTCACATAATTTCTGCAAGACTTGTAGAAGCTCTGTATAGCATGAATCAGAGGTGCTGGAATATTCTTCCTTGCCAAACAGTCCCAAAGTTTGCTCCAGGGGACCCTGTCAAACGCCTTTTCCAGATCTATGAAACAAAGATGGATCTCACTCTTATACTCAAGGGCCTTTTCACTCAGCTGTCTGAGTGTGAAGATTAGGTCTTGAGTACTTCGATTTGCTCAGAATCTGCACTGGACCTCATCCAATTGTGGCTCAGCTAGGCGTCAGAGACTCTGCTCTAGGATTCTAGAGTAGATTTTACCAGGGACACTGAGAAGGGATATGCCTCTATGGTTTCCACATTGTCGATTGTCACCCTTTTTGAAAATTGGTGTTATGATGGCAATCTCCCAATCCTTTGGTATGGTCTTGTTGCACCATGCTGCCTGTAGGACCTTTAGGAGTAATAGGTCACCTGATGCTCCCATGTACTTAACCATTTCTGGTGTTATACCATCATGCCCTGCTGCTTTGCCCATCTTGATTTTCTCTAGTGCTGCCCTCAGTTCTTCCATCTTTATGTCATCTTCACCATCATTGGTTTTCTCTTCTGTGCTAGTGGTTATCATTTCTGATGCTTCACCATACTCACCATCCAGGAGTTCTGAGAAATATTCTTTCCATCTTTCCATTACTTCCTTCGGGGCAGTAAGCAATTTGCCTTGCTTGTCCTTTATAAATTTGAGAGGGCATTGTTTTTCCTTCCTCATGTTCTTTAGGGTCTTATAGAACAATTTCTGGTTTTCTTCTGCATCTTTTTCTAGCTTTTCTCCAAATTCTTCCCAGGACTTCTGTTTTGCTGCTAGCACTTTGTTCTTTGCTTCTGTTCTGGGTGTCACATATTCTCTATATTTTTCCATTTGTCCTGTTGTGCTTTTAGCTCCTAAGTATTGTTTCCATGCCATTTTCTTCTCTCTTATTTTCTCTTTGACTTCCTCTGTCCACCAAGGTGTCCTCTTTCTCTTGTTCCCAAGTCGGACTTCACCACATGCTTCAGTTGTTCGTTTGATTGTTAGCAGGTAGTGATCACTTCCAATCTCTGGCCCCCTCCAGACTCTTGCATCTCAAACATATCTGAATGAGCTTCTCCGAACAATGGCATAGTCGATCACTGACTTCTCATTCTTGGTTGGTTCACATCTAGTGTATGCATGTATGCGCTTATGGGGGAACTTTGTGTTTGTAATGATCAGATTCTGCTCACTGCAGAATCTAAGGAGTCGCTTTCCATTGTCATTGAGAGTATCTTCTCCATATCTTCCGATAACTCCACCCCATCTAGCATGGTCATTTCCAACTCTGGCATTAAAATCTCCGAGCATGATAACTTCATCTAGGCAGTCATCCACTGTCCTTTGAAGCAGCTCGAAGAATTCCTCCTTGACCTCTGCTCTCTCATCCTCATTTGGCCCATACACTATGACCAGGTTGACTATGGTTTCTCCTTCTTTTAGTTTTACAACCATAATGCGCTCCGAGACAAAGTTCCATCCCTTGATACTATCTTTTTGATTTTGGGCCACAATGCAACCCACGCCCCCTTTAGCTCTTTCAGATATGGGTACACCACTGTAGAGCAACGTGTTGTCATCGAGATCTATGACTTCTTGTCCTTTTTTCTTCGTTTCCGTTACAGCCAGGATTTCTAGTTTTGCTTTCCTCATCTCTTCCACCAGCTCCTCTTCCTTCCCATTTATACTTCTTGTGTTCCAAGTTCCATAAGTCGTAGTCCGTAGTCCGTTCCAGTTCATCGCCTTTAGAATCAGTCCGGTTTTCTCTCTTGTATTGCTCGTAATCATAGTTTAAGACAAACAGGTGATTGGCCTGTTGTGCCTTTGCATGGTGGAGGGGCTGCCTCCTTACGGCCTCCATGCAGGCCGCCCTCCTCCTTTTTCATCCGGGCTTGGGACCGGCATTGGCGGAGTTCCCAGGAGCCATTTGTGGCCTAAAATTCCCGCCTCATCTGGGGATCGAACCCTAGACTACTGTGCTAGGAAGCCAGTGCACTAACCACTATGCTACCGTAGTGTACAGTACCACCACATAAAACAGCTCGATGACACAGCCATTATAAATATGGCAAGTGATTTCAATACCAGCATACAGAATGCTGAGGTGCCGGAAGCCTGGCTACACAGTTACCTCCGGCCACTTCCTAAACCTGGCAAAGACCCCACACTGCTCAGCAGCTATCAAATTATCATACTATAGAATGTCTATGGTAAATTACTTGACAAGATAGTTGCATGACAAGTAATGAACCACCTTGAAAATGCACACATCCTTCAAGATACCCTGGGTAGTTATAGGCCTATGAAAACAACATGGGGTAAAGCTGGAACATTTGCATATGATGTGTATGAGGGATTCCAGGGTATAAGAGAAAGAGAAGCTTATAACAGTGTAGACTTTGCAACCCTAACAGACTATATAATGGCATGTGGTGTAAACCCTTGGCTCACCAAGTGGATAGCAGCTGCCTTAATCGAGAGATCAGTTGCATTTTGCTTGGGAACATGGGCATCAGAACCAATGCGCATTTGCCCGGGACTACCTCAGGGTTCTCCACTATCACCAGGGGTGTTTAACATCTACACAGCAAAAGTAGCAACCTTTCAACCAACAGGACTGGGATGAACATTAACTTTTGCATATGACTTACTCATGTACAGAACTGGCTCAGACAGACAGGAAATGGTCCAAGGCATACAAGAGGCACTACAGGCAGTTTCTAAATGGTGTGAGGAAAGCGGATCAAAGATCAATCCCAATAAGGCCTGTGTGAATTGGTGCTCTTTGAACAACTCCATAGGGAAATCAGACCTTCCAGACATCACTTTCAATGGGCAGAACATTGAATGGCAAGACAAGCTGAAGTATCTGGGAGTAACGTTTGATCGTAGGCTATTGTTCAAGCATCATATCAAACTGATATTACAGAAGTGTAAGTGAGGACTGTCATCCTTAAAAACAATGGCTACTGCATGCTTGGAACATATTCAGCTCCACAGATAGCTTAAAGGGAATGAATAAATAGAAGACATGCCAGGAATATCAGCTGAAGCTGCAACCTAAATAATCTGAGATGGACTGATGACAAAGTTTTGGTAGCTCAGAGAGAGGAAGGACTACAAGAAATGCTGGATACAGTAACAAAAAGAAATAATACTAAGTAAAATCCACTTCAGCTTTGCCAAATTGATGGACAGGTGCTTGTTCAGATATCAGGTACTGACCATAGACCAATAAAGCTGGTAATAAATACAGAATGTTCCCCAAGAACTAAAACCATTACCCTGTTGGAACAACAAATGAGCTGACTAGAACAGATTTGCAATGCTGGCAGACATGTTTTTTGAGACCATAAATACACAAAACAAAGTATAAGTATACAATATTTAAAGTCTTAACAAAACGAAATACCAAGCAGCCACCAAGTCCATCCCTTGAGGGGTAAAGATGAATTACAGACCATACAGGACTGAAGATTTTTAAAAGTTCTAGAATAAAGTTATACATGCCAAAAACACGTGGAGGAGAATAAACAACTGAAGCAAACAACTTATTCAAAGTGATCACTACAAAATACAAACAATGAACATTAAATCAAGCAACAAGAGACTGCTCATTGAGAGAAACCAGATGAAAGTATGGCAATCATGAAACAAATTGCCAGCACAACTTAGGGAGCAGATGAGAGAGTAGTAAAGAAGCTATACTACTGGACAAGTGAGACTGGTAATATTAAACTTTAATATAAATTAATCGACTCTAAAACCAAGCAATGCCTTGTGTAGTTCCTGGGAAGACAAGGAAGAATAGGATGCTTGCATGTTGTACAAGACAACTAATAGGACTAGTGCATGTTGTACAAGACAACAAATAGGTTGTGCATGTTGTACAAGACAACTAATATGTTGTGCATGTTGTACAAGACAACTAATAGGTTGTGCATATTGTACAAGACAACTAATAGGTTGTGCATGTTGTACAAGACAACTAATAGGTTGTGCATGTTGTACAAGACAACAAATAGGTTGTGCATGTTGTACAAGACAACTAATATGTTGTGCATGTTGTACAAGACAACTAATATGTTGTGCATGTTGTACAAGACAACTAATAGGTTGTGCATATTGTACAAGACAACTAATAGGTTGTGCATGTTGTACAAGACAACTAATAGGTTGTGCATGTTGTACAAGACAACAAATAGGTTGTGCATGTTGTACAAGACAACAAATAGGTTGTGCATGTTGTACAAGACAACTAATATGTTGTGCATGTTGTACAAGACAACTAATAGGTTGTGCATATTGTACAAGACAACTAATAGGTTGTGCATGTTGTACAAGACAACTAATAGGTTGTGCATGTTGTACAAGACAACTAATAGGTTGTGCATGTTGTACAAGACAACTAATAGGTTGTGCATGTTGTACAAGACAACTAATAGGTTGTGCATATTGTACAAGACAACTAATAGGGCATGTTGTACAAGACAACTAATAGGTTGTGCATGTTGTACAAGACAACTAATAGGTTGTACATGTTGTACAAGACAACAAATAGGTTGTGCATGTTGTACAAGACAACTAATATGTTGTGCATGTTGTACAAGACAACTAATAGGTTGTGCATATTGTACAAGACAACTAATAGGTTGTGCATGTTGTACAAGACAACTAATAGGTTGTGCATGTTGTAAAAGACAACTAATAGGTTGTGCATGTTGTACAAGACAACTAATAGGTTGTGCATGTTGTACAAGACAACTAATAGGTTGTGCATATTGTACAAGACAACTAATAGGTTGTGCATGTTGTACAAGACAACTAATAGGTTGTGCATGTTGTACAAGACAACTAATAGGTTGTGCATGTTGTACAAGACAACTAATAGGTTGTGCATGTTGTACAAGACAACTAATAGGTTGTGCATGTTGTACAAGACAACTAATAGGTTGTGCATGTTGTACAAGACAACTAATAGGTTGTGCATGTTGTACAAGACAACTAATAGGTTGTGCATGTTGTACAAGACAACTAATAGGTTGTGCGTGTTGTACAAGACAACTAATAGGTTGTGCATGTTGTACAAGACAACTAATAATAGGTTGTTGTGTACAAGTGTTGTATGATGTTTGTGCATGTTGTACAAGACAACTAATAGGTTGTGCATGTTGTACAAGACAACTAATAGGTTGTGCATGTTGTACAAGACAACTAATAGGTTGTGCATGTTGTACAAGACAACTAATAGGTTGTGCATGTTGTACAAGACAACTAATAGGTTGTGCATGTTGTACAAGACAACTAATAGGTTGTGCATGTTGTACAAGACAACTAATAGGTTGTGCATGTTGTACAAGACAACTAATAGGTTGTGCATGTTGTACAAAGACAACTAATAGGTTTGTTGTGCATGTTGTACAAGACAACTAATAGGTTGTGCATGTGGTACAAGGCAACTAATATAGGTTGTTGTGCATGTTGTACAAGACAACTAATAGGTTGTGCATGTTGTACAAGACAACTAATAGGTTGTGCATGTTGTACAAGACAACTAATAGGTTGTGCATGTTGTACAAGACAACTAATAGGTTGTGCATGTTGTACAAGACAACTAATAGGTTGTGCATGTTGTACAAGACAACTAATAGGTTGTCTTGTACAAGCATGTTGTGCATGTTGTACAAGACAACTAATAGGTTGTGCATGTTGTACAAGACAACTAAATAGGTTGTGCATGTTGTACAAGACAACTAATAGGGTTGTGCATGCATGTTTGTACAAGACAACTAATAGGTTGTGCATGTTGTACAAGACAACTAATAGGTTGTGCATGTTTGTACAAGACAACTAAATAGGTTGTGCATGTTGTACAAGACAACTAATAGACTTGTTGTGCATGTTGTACAAGAAAACTAATAGGTTGTGCATGTTGTACAAGACAACTAATAGGTTGTGCATGTTGTACAAGACAACTAATAGGTTGTGCATGTTGTACAAGACAACTAATAGATTGTGCATGTTGTACAAGACAACTAATAGGTTGTGCATGTTGTACAAGACAACTAATAGGTTGTACATGTTGTACAAGACAACTAATAGATTGTGCATGTTGTACAAGACAACTAATAGGTTGTGCATGTTGTACAAGACAACTAATAGGACTAGAGCATGTTGTACAAGACAACTAATAGGTTGTGCATGTTGTACAAGACAACTAATAGGTTGTGCATGTTGTACAAGACAACTAATAGGTTGTGCATGTTGTACAAGACAACTAATAGGTTGTGGATTTGGCTGGCAACCTCATCACATAAAACATATTGCTACAGAAACCACTACAGTAAAAGCATGTGATTGTTTGTTGGAGGCTTCCTGTATGGGGACCAGCTGTAGTGGTAGTTCTATGCTCCATAAGGTGTAACAAATGATGATGATCAAAACCAGGCAACGAGAATCAGAACAGGAGACATGAGGACAACACTTATTTAACAACTAGAGATTACATATCTCCAACCAATGGAGGATAGAAGACACAGCAAGATTGGCAACAAGCTGGAAAATTCATGAGGATGACAGACCACTCAAAGTATCAAAGATTAAATAGCACTGGGGGAGATGCACTGATGCAATGGTTACCACACTGCGCTGGTGTAATGGTTACCACACTGCGCTGGCGATCGGGCAAGAACATTTGAATGAGTGTCGTCGACCGGGACTTGGACTGGATTAATTTGAGCCCTGACGAAGACATTTGAAGCAATGTCGTCAACCAGGGACTGGTGGCTCCTGAGAGGCAGATACTCTCCGAAGACGGCAAGTATCTGCCTGAATGGCAAGTGGACACCTGTCAGTGTACAGGAAAAAAAGGGATACTCACATTAGATATACTAACTGGAGATTCTTGCCTTGAGTAATAGCGGGTGTACGTTAAAAAAAAAAAAAAGCACTGGAAGGGGAAGACTCAGAAAAGCAACTTTGTAGAATTTACAAAACGTGAAGATGAGAACACATCTCTTATATGCTGTAACAACAATACATCTATCAACACCACACAAAAGCTCCATGTATGAAAACAACAGTGCTTCCCAGAGATGACAAAAAACATTTTTGATACTGAGAGAAAGAACAGCCACGCTGAAACAGAAAAAAGAGGCCTTACTGAAAAATACATGTTAAGAAACATTGCCCCAAGCAACACATGTGGATGCACATATGGATCAGCTACTAATGTACCCAAGCAACATCTAGACCATGCATTCTCAGATGAATCAGTGACTTATCCAACAGAAAATGGAGGCAGAGGAATCTTTTAGAGTTCACGTAATGGTTACATATTTTTGTTTAAAAGCAGCCAGTAGCAAACAGAAACATTTTCAAGTAACTTCAAAGCAGAGGCAGAAAACTAAATCAGAAGTCACCACTGTTGCCTCTCATCAAGTATGTTCATTGTGTCTTGTATAAGTTCACATATGATGCCATGATGTGAATATAATGTAGAACTAAATAACATAAGATCCATACTCTACAAGCTATGTCAGTGATTCAAAAGAGTTGTGACATAGTGGATCCCATCGCAACATTCCCAGCTGTCGTGGGGTAAGATAATGATCTCCTCTCTCCAGACACTCCTCTATCCTTTCATTCAGACTTGCATTCCTCAGCAAGAAGAGTTTCTATATCTGTCAATTTTACTAATGACTGCCTCTCCTTTGTCAAAAGCACAATAGGGAACAGGTCTGACACAGGTCATTGAGGCCACACACACAAAATGAGGTATATTACCAGCGAATCAGAAATGAATAAGTGGTAATGTTGAGACTCTGCACAGGCCACAACAAATTGAGATACCATCTCTTCAACAAGCTAAGAAATGAACTACTAATAAATGTAACCATGGTACCAATAAAACAAATGCTGTGAACATCTACCACAATGAGGCCAAATATACAAGGAACAAAAAAATGCACAAATGCCATCAACTTACCAATCCTGGACAAACTCTATGGAATGCCAATAACCTTAGATTGACCATTTCTTTCTTTAAATATACTCAAGTTGATGTCTTAAAATAACAAAATGAATGCATATATTAGGAACAAACATTTCAAATATTCCGTTAGTTACATTACTCTGAATGTATAAGAATATTGAGTGTTTGCTAATACTTTATAAGAAATAAACTTACTTCATAATCTGACTTTATTTCATGTTTTATTATTTCGTGTAGGAATGGAATTTGTACTTCCATCCTTCCTGGGTTCTGAAAGGAACAAAACAAATTACTAATATCATTAAAACTTTCATGGAATGATGCTGCTAGTATCTCCTAAAGTATAATATCACATCTACATTGTAGCAGATGGTAACAGTGTAAAGTAGAGGACTACTAAATCCGGTAAAATATAGTATGGGCTTACTGTGAGGCTGTTGTGCTAGCCTCAAAGACTTATACAAAAGAATCTAAAAAATGTTGGCTAAAGGGGCTCTAGTGAAACTTTGATAGTCCAGCAAGGCAGCAGTAGATTTCATATTCCTCTAAGAGAAGCAAAGGCTAAAATTAAACAATGATAAAACTGGAATCAGATATTGAAACACAGAAGGGACAAAAAACATCATTATAATAACAATGCAATAAAAAGGATAGTAACAATCTATTTCCAAATTGATGCTTATCAGATTTATACTGTAAAATAAAGTAGTTAATGATAACGTAAAAGTAAATTGCTCTAACAGAATTATATTTGATACGAATGTCTTCATTAAATAAAGGTCACTAAAGTCTACAATAATCTTACAGCTTTTAAATAAATGAAAGAAAACTCACATACCTCATAGTTTAGCTCCTGTTTTATTTGTGGGTTATCGTTTTCATTCATGTTTGAGTTTTTGGTCCAGAATGGATTTTCTAATACTGAAGAAAAAATGAAAATGTTTTAAAATAAAAACAACTCCATCTCTGATTTGGAACAGGATACTTCACTGAAGAAAACTCCAGTAAGAAAGTTACCATAAATAATAATATTCACCTTATTGTTCTGTTGTGGTTGAGGGGCTTGAGTGTTTAAGGGACCACAAAAACTATGGCTAGTGGTGGAAACAGCTAATAGAATGTTCTCGCACACCTGAACGGTGGAAGGAAATGACTAAAACCAGGAAACATACTTTCAACCTTTCTGGTTACATGGTTTGTGTTAGACCAGTGACTCATCCATTTAGAAAAAGAGAAAAGCAGCTTCATAAACATAAAAATACCAATAATGAGACAAGATAGCAGAATAAAGTGTTTTACATAAACTTAAAGTTTCATATAAACATAATTTTAAATTTTCATATAAACATAATTAGAAAGTTTCATATAAACATAATTTAAAAGTTTCATATAAACATAATTTTAAAGTTTCAGATAAACATAATTTTAAAGTTCCATATAAATATAATTTTAATGTTTTATATAAACATAATTTTAAAGATTCATATAATTTTAAAGTTTCATATAAACATAATTTTTAAAGTTTCACATAAACATAATTTTTAATGTTTTATATAAACATAATTTTAAAGTTTCATATAAACATAATTTTGAAGTTTAATACAAACATAATTTAAACGTTCCATATAAACATAATTTTGAAGTTTCATATAAACATAACTTTGAAGTTCTATATAAACATAATTTTTAAAGTTTCATATAAACATAATTTTAAAGTTTTATATAACATAATTTAAAGTTTCATATAAACATAATTTTTAAAGATTCATTAAAACATAATTTTTAAAGTTTTATATAAACATAATTTTAAAGTTTCATATAAAAAATTATTTTGAAGTTTCATATAAACATAATTTTAAAGTTCCATATAAACATAATTTTAAAGTTTCATATAAACATAACTTTAAAGTTTCATATAAACATATTTTTAAAGTTTCATATAAACATATTTTTAAAGTTTCATATAAACATATTTTTAAAGTTTCATATAAACATAATTTTAAAGTTTCATATAAACATAATTTTAATGTTTCATATAAACATAAATTAAAGTTTCATATAAACATAAATTAAAGTTTCATATAAACATAATTTTTAAAGTTTTATATAAACATAATTTTAAAGTTTCATATAAACATAATTTTAAACTTTCATATAAACATAATTTTAAAGTTTCATATAAACATAATTTTGAAGTTTAATACAAACATAATTTAAACGTTCCATATAAACATAATTTTGAAGTTTCATATAAACATAACTTTAAAGTTCTATATAAACATAATTTTTAAAATTTCATACAAACATAATTTTAAAGTTTTATATAAACATAATTTAAAGTTTCATATAAACATAATTTTTAAAGATTCATTAAAACATAATGTTTAAGTTTTATATAAACATAATTTTTAAAGATTCATTAAAACATAATGTTTAAGTTTTATATAAACATAATTTTAAAGTTTCATATAAACATTATTTTGAAGTTTCATATAAACATAATTTTTAAGTTTCATATAAACACAATTTTAAACTTTCATATAAACATAATTTTAATGTTTCATATAAACATAAATTTAAAGTTTCATATAAACATAAATTTAAAGTTTCATATAAACATAAATTTAAAGTTTCATACAACATAAATTTAAAGTTTCATAAACATAAGTTTAAAGTTTCATATAAACACAAATGTAAAGTTTCATATAAACATAAATTCATCATCTTCCTTCAGCTCCACATGGAGCATAGGACTTCAACAAACTGACACCAGGTCATCCTGTCCTGTACCATCAGCTCAAGGTCTATCCATGTTATCTTCATGTCTATCCATGTTATCTTCATGTCTATCCATGTTATCTTCATGTCTATCCATGTTATCTTCATGTCTATCCATGTTATCTTCATGTCTATCCATGTTCTCTTCATGTCTATCTCCAGTTCTGTTCTCCATATGTTCCTTGATCTCCTCTACATCTCTTACCCTGGAGAGTCTAGAACAAGGTAATACTATCAACAGGTTTCCTCAGTGTGTGTCCTATCTATCTCTAGCATCTTTCTCTCATCTCTTTGTGTCCAGGCATGGGGTATAGGCATGAGGAAATGAGGTCTTCAGTAGTTTGGGGGCTGGGCACACATTAGCTGCAGCTGCGGCAGAGAATTTATCTAGATGTTTTATTTTTTGGATGAATACCATCACCAACCAGAAACTGCAGTCAAAAAGATATGCACACTATTATTACGGGCAGACACTGCAACTGGGTTGGCCATGTCCCTAGAAGAGACCCTGACATCATCACAAGAACTGCTATGCTATCAACCATTGAAGGACTGCCAAAGAGAGGCAGACAAAAGACAACCTGATGGAGAACTGTGGAGGCTGAGATGCAAAGCATGAACCAGAGTTGAGGAACTGCATGAAAGATGGCCACCACCCGAGCAAGGTGAGAACAGTTTGTTGCTGCCTTACAAGATGCCATTATGGGCATGATGGCCACTGACCACTTTGTTAGTCAGGGACTAAGGACCCACGAAGAAGATATACAAATATATATATATAGTAACGATGAATTAGCTTTAATATATAACAGCTGCCCAGCACCTTCTCCTAAGATGTGAATGCCTTTAAATAGTCCTTCATTATTTTCTGCATTACTAAACTCTGAAGTTGCCACAGACAGTGATATTTTTTTTAATTTATTCATTATTGTATGTTATTTCTGCATTACAGAAAGAAGCTTGTGGTGACTCTACCTTTGGGTTGTAGCCCTACCTAAGATTAAGAGAACAGAAATTTGTTAAACAGAATTAAGACTGATAAACTGTGCATAATTAAATCTACAGTGTGCAAGTTTACAACAACATCTAGATACAGAACTCTACAGTAAGTTACAAAATTGTGTTTTTTAAGAAAGTTAGTGATCTTTTATTTATTAATTTTGCCTTAAGCACCACAAATGGGATTTATTTCTGATTCTCTGCAGGTAATCAGTCTAATGTTCCATCATGAAGCATTTTTTTAATGATGTCTGCTATCCTCTTGATCTGTCCTGAGTTCCTACAGATTTAATAAAATAAAATTCCAAGATTTCTCAATAACAATTTTGGATTGAAATGAAGAACAGTGGGCCATGTTCTTCAATGTCATCCTAGTAAATCATCAACGTCGCTAGGGTTAGGATTTAGGATATCTAAACCTAACCCTGACATTTGTAAATAGTTGTCTCTGATGGATCCTCTGTATAAGATGGCCAGATGTAATAACAAATATAGAGCTAAGGAAAAAATGTGGGCAATAGCCAATACATACGAAAATTAAGGTAAAAAAGTGGGGATGGATAGGACATACACTCGGAAGAGAAAAATCAAGCATAGCCAGAGTTGCCCTTGACTGGAACCCACAAGGAAAAAAGAAGAGTGGGGAGGCCAGAGAGAACTTGGAGAAGAAATGTTGAAGAGGAGGCTAGGGAAATTGGAATGACTTGGGCACAGCTGAAAAAGACAGCCCAGAATAGAAATCGATGGAGAGCAACTGTTTCTGCTCTATGTTTCACAAGGAACAAAGTTATATGATGATGATGAAACCTAACCCTTGCCCCTTTTTACTGCATCTCCAAGTTCTTTTTTTTTTAGGGCCGTATTGAACAGATGGCCCACTGTTCCTCATTTTAACCATGTATAATTGCATTCTTGCTCTGAATTCTAGCTTTTTAACAAGAAATATAGATTTACAGCATAATACATATGTTAGCGATTGATCATTAATAAATGTAAATATTGTTCCTGATGAAAACGTTAACTAACATTTCTTTGATATAAAGTATCTCACAGTTGAAGAAGAACGACTAAGTAAGTAAGAATGGTAAATAACAATTTTCTCAGACTCTCTGTCAGCTAAATGTAAAATGTGCAGCAAAACTATTATTTTAAACCTCAGAGTTATTGGTAAGACCTTCAAGAAAGGAAACAAACAAGTCTTTATAAGTTCTGACATTTTTTATATTTTGAGCTTCTAAAATTGTTAATACATATTGTCCTGGAATGTTATAAAATAGTCGCTGAAATGAAGGACAGTGGGCTGTGTTCTTTGATATCATACAAATAAGTTGCCAATGTCGTTAGGGTAAAGATTATGGGATTGAAACGAAGCACCATGGGCCGTAGCTTCCATTTTGCCAAAATCGATATCTTCTAATGGTCAATTAAGTCAGCCGCATCATTAGGAATTACACATGTCTAGATTTAGAAATGCTAAACCTAACACAAAAACCTAATCCTATAGAATGTTTGTGTTAAGTTTAACATTTCTAAATCTAAACCCAACTCTAATCTCAACCCCAAATTAACAACACAGCCACAGAATAGATATATTATAAGAGGTGTTAGGCACAGTTTCAGTTGCTAGCGCGCAGTGGCTAGCCTCATTGGCTTCGCGCAGATGTGTCCCTAGTTGTGTGCGACGGAACAAACGGAGTAATTTGTCTTCTCTTTGTTACTTTCACAATTGCCTCCACGGCTGACGGAGTTGTGGATTTTAAAGTTGCTACCAAAGTGAAATGGGTTCATTTTCGATACAAGACAACAGGAGGCTGAGGCACTTGAGAGTCATGACACAAGTGGGCTCGCCCCTCCTTAGAGTCTAAAGGAGTATACTGGGCCGAAAGACTTGTTGGATGGGGGGAACTGCTTCTGATGATCAGATTGCCTCCTGCTGTATCGCTCTGTAAAGAGTTTCCTATCACTATCCGGACTAGATTTATTGCACGTCATCTCTTTTTCATCTGCAACCATAACATGCCATACACTCTTACCATAAGCACATCCCACATTTGGTGCATCCGAAAAAGTGCAGCACATGCATTGTAACTCATCTACAGAATCGACTATACTGCATTTATAATAGTAATCTACACATAGGCCTACTACACTGCGTCGCATGTTTTGTTTGCGATTTCATCGTCAACAGTTAGAACTCACATAAACAATGATGTTACCTGGCCAGTAACATTTATTCGGAACCCTACTCGTTTCTCACCTTATTGATTTATAAGCCAAATAAATCCAATACTTGGTTGTCAGAGGCGTGTGCCACTGAAGTATTTATCTGCAGTGAGAGCTTATCCTCACTACAACTCCCGGCTGTAACAACCTTTGGCTCAATACCTTCCATTTACAGTGTCTACGCCACATCCTCGGCATCTTGTGGAAAGATAAAGTGACAAATGTTGAGGTGTTGTCACACGCTGGCCTTCAAAGCATGTATACACTGCTTAGACAGTGCAGACTATGCTGGCTTGGACATGTCCGCCACATGGAAGATGGTCGCATCCTGAAGGATATATTCTATGGACAATTAGCAGATGGCAAAAGAACAGTTGGGCTACCACTGCTGAGGTTCAAAGATGTGTGCAAGAGAGATATGAGAGCACTGGACAAGGATCCAACAACATGGGAGGATGAAGCGGCAGATCGCACTAAGTGGTGATGCTATTTAAAGCGCCACCTCAGATTGGGCTAAAGGAAGCTCACACAACAAGCAGAAGAGAGGAGAAAACGTCGAAAGAAGCACCAGGAAAATTAGCAACTGAGGGCTGTCACCTCAGGTGTGCATTCCCATAGTCAGTTATGACTGAAGGGGCTATTATTATTACTATTATAAATCCGATAAAACACAAACCGCAAGCCAACATCGTACGCTACGTTGTAAATAATGAACAATAAACTTCCAACTTGCCCATTATGAATCAGGAATGGAATTCAGAAGAATAGACATCTAAGCTAAAGAAGACCACACGGCCCACTGTGCTTCGTTTCAACCGGATTATGGTTGAGATTCCTAACAATCATCCTGAACCTAACCATTATCTCTTTTTACTGCATCTCTGAATTCAATTTTAAGGCCGAATCAAACAGACGGTCCACTGTTCTTCATTTCAACTGTTTATGCATAGACTTTAAACTTACAATCACTTTTAGTTGTGTTTCATGAATTTTACTACTGACAAAGAATGATTTTATTATGGAGACAAGAGTTGGCTGCCCTATAAATATCAAAATTAAATTAATGGATTGGATGTTCGCTCACTTCAATTACAAATTATCGTCTCCGTTTTCTAAAATTGACCTGTGCTTTCCTCTCTCTACTCAACAGACCTCCTCATACTTTCTTCCTTTCCCCGAACCCCCCCCCCCCCCCCCCCGTCTTTTACCACAATATTTGGCAAAGATGCAACAATAGAGAGTGCAGTCAGCGACCCATAGCTTTACTGCTTGCGTCAGGGTCAGCAAACCAGAGCTGACCAAGACCCTACTCCACCTCCATGTGGTGGTCATGGAAACAGGCTGCATCACTGCAGTCTGGCTTAGAGAGTAGGGATCGAAGAGGGAAGGCAAACCCGGTCCCAAAAAATGCCGTGCTGAAGACGGATGTGTCGGCCGAATGGCGCAGATATCGCAGCGCCGGTGTAAACAGACACAACGCAACCAACGTCCTTTTCAGGACGAACGAGGAAGAAGAAGAATTTGTAATCCTAACTTGTTTCGATCTTCAAACTGTAGTCCGAGTATCACTGTCGTAGATTTGTAATAGGTGATTAAGACTTAGATTGGTCCCTTTTGAATAGACATAGAAATAAGTGATAGCTCAGTGGGAGGTGATAAAATAGAAAAAGATTTCACGAGTGAGGTGGAGAAAATATAGTAGATTCTGTCTCTGACACTCGAGAAGCTTCTCTCAGTCAGCCTATCATCTACAAGAGAGTTAGATTAGTCAGACAAATCTAACATAATATATATTAATATATAGCCTATCTGCCATCAATGGTACCTTAACCTTGTAGCGGTATGGCAGCTTGTGTGCCCTGACAATCCCCAGAGCTATGCCAGTGGGAGTTTTACTCCTGGTAGGTTCAACCAAGCTGGACTGGTCTGCGTGGGTAGGGGTCAGACAAAAGCTGGTACCCTGGTCCTCCAGGTTGGGGGTTTTAGCACAGGGCCGACACCCCTGTCTATGTAAAAAATCGCACATGTTACGGAAATGGTAATAAATGAAAAAAACTTTGATGCGGGACGGACATCCGGAGTCTCAGGCTCGTATGACTGACAGATGTGAAAGACGAAAGGAAGCCACTGGCATGAAAACGGATGCCCAGACCGCAAAACACGAAATCAGAATTGGTTTTTGGAATGTCAGAACCATGAATGAGGCAGGAAAGCTGAGACAGATCACAGCAGAGATGAGGAACTACAAACTACATATCCTGGGAATAAGCGAGAGCAGATGGACAGGGATGGGAATAATAAAAACAGCTACAGTGGAAACAGTACTTTATTCTGGTAGAGAAGATGGTCAGCACAACGAAGGTGTAGCCATTATCCTGAAGAAAGGAATGGAAAGGTCTTTACTGGAATGGGAACCCATTAACAACAGACTAATAAGAGCAAGACTGAGAGGAAGATTCACCAACACCACAATTATACAATGCTATGCACCAACAAACGACAGCGATGAAGAGATCAAGGATGAGTTCTATCAACAGGTACAAAAGGAAATGGAAACTGTACCCAGGTACGATCTTATTATAGTAATGGGAGACCTAAATGCGAAAGTTGGAACAGACAATAATTATAACGAAAGAGTAATGGGGAAATGCGGCAGTGGAACAGTAAATGAGAATGGGGACAAATTAATAAGCTTCTGCAGTATTAACAACCTGGTCATTGGAGGAACACTTTTTCAACACAAAGAAGTGCACAAGTTAACATGGGAATCACCAAACGGACGGGACAAAAACCAGATAGATCACATAATGATCAATGGCAGATGGAGACATGCACTACAAGACGTGAAAGTAAGAAGAGGTGCAGATGTGGGAAGTGATCATCACCTAGTAGTAGCAAGACTAAAGGTGAAACTCAGAGCTGCTGGACCAGTTGTAGCCAAACAGAAAAGATACAACATTACGAAACTTAAGGACCCCCTCACCAGAAAAGCGTTCGTGGTTGACATAAAGAGACGATATCTGATTACCAAAAGCCAGGAAAGAACAGAGACCGACGATGTCGACCAGAAATTCAACACCATCTCAACAATATACAAAGAAGGCAGCAAGTCATGCTTGGGATTCCAGGAAAGAAAGAGCCAAGACTGGATAACACCAGAAACACTAAGCACCATAGCGAAGAGAAGGGAAATGAAAAGAAAGAAAACAGAAGATAAGTCTCCCAGGTTAAAGGCAATATATAGTGAACAGAACAGTCAGCTGGATAAGGAAGTAAAACGTCAAACCCGTGCTAACAAAAGGACATTTCTGGATGACCTTGCAAGACAGGCAGAAGAGGCAGCACTGAGAAATGAACAAAGCACAGTCTATAAGATAACTAAAACCATCAGTGGAAAACGAGGTGCAAATAACATAACGTTAGTAAGAGACAAGCAAGGAAATCTCATCACCCCAGCACAGGGGCAGGAAACAAGATGGGCAGAGCACTTCAGAGAAACACTGAATAAGGAACCACCAGAGACTCAGCTGAATGTTCCTGAGGCTGAAAGCGACTTAGATGTAAATACAGACATTCCACGAAAAGAAGAAATCATCACAGCCATCAAAGGGCTAAAAAATGGAAAAGCGCCTGGTCAAGACAATCTAAATGCTGAGCTATTCAAGACAGACCCTGAACTAGCAGAACTATTAGAACCACTGTTTGCACAAATCTGGGAAACTGAGACAACACCAATAGAGTGGAGTAAAGGAATAATTGTCAAATTGCCAAAGAAGGGCGACCTTGCAGACTGCAACAACTGGAGAGGAATTACCCTCCTATCAGTTCCCAGCAAAATACTAGGCAGGATAATCAACCAGAGAATTTCACACATTAACTACCGCAAGCCGCTGTCAGCGGCTCACAAAATAATCACATTTGGACTGCAAGCCGCTCAGAGCGCCAATCTAATTTTAGTAATGAAACGAATGAAAAATGTACTGAAACACTCTCTGATCTGGTTCGAGATTTTAAGTTGCCACCGGAAATCAAATTCCCAAAGCATGGTTGTTGTAGAACACTGGAAAATTGATATTATGTTCATATTTTTCAGCGTTTTGGGTAAGTTACCAAATCGTGTAAAACTGTTTACCGTGGCAACTAGTGATAGGACTACAAAAAATGCGTGTACATCTCGTCTAGCAGCTGAATAGGATAGAAATGTGTTTCAACAATTGACTGATAGATCTAGCGACGAGGGCAAGAGTGAAAACGGTGTGCACATTGATTGAAATTGTGATTTTGATAGAGATGGGGCGCAAGCAGTTATAATTGTGAAAATATTGCAAGTCCTCGGCCATTGGAGGGCCGTTAAATAGCAACAACCTCTATTAGAGTTACAACCGGTGTTTATTGTAATAGTACATTCATTTATCTTTAAAAAGACGTGTAATTCATAAAAATCTGTAAACAATTACGAAAACTACAGCTTACTTTGTGCAAACACCTACATGATGAAAATGGCAAAAAAAATTAATTCGGCTACAGTGTGTTTTTCAATTCGGTAGTTAATGTGTTCAAAAGCAGTTGACCATAAACTGAGGAAAGAGCAAGTGGGCTTCAGAAAGAACAGAAGATGTGCAGATCATATATTTACCCTTAGGAACATTATAGAGCAGTGCTCAGAATGGCAGAGACAGCTGTACATTAACTTTGTTGATTTTGAATAGGCTTTCGACAGCATACACAGGGACAGCCTATGGAAAATTCTGAGGGCTTATGGAATTCCCAGCCGCATTCTTTCCATCATAAAAAGCCTCTATTCAAATTTCACGTGCAGTGTTGGAACGAGTAATGTAACTTTCGAAGTGAAAACAGGAGTACGACAGGGATGCCCCTTATCAACAACATTATTTTTGACAGTAATAAATTAGGTGATGTGCCAGACAACAGAAGGCAGTCCAAGAGGAATTAGATGGACAACGTTTTCTACACTGGAAGACCTGGAATATGCAGATGACATTGCACTACTCGCGCATTCACATCAACACATTCAAGACAAAACCGATAGACTGAATAAGTATGGCCAGCAGGTTGGCCTGCCCCCCCCTCCCCCCCCCTCCCCGGCTCTCCCCCCCCCTGCCCCCCCCCCCGCCCCCCCCCCAAAAACATCAATTTGAAGAAGACAGAGGTCATGACACTAAATGTGGGCAATCCTGAGCCAATAACAGTAAGGAACCAGAAGTTAGAACAGACAGACACATTTACTTACTTAGGATGCGTAGTAACACCTGACGGCGGAACAAGCAAGGACATTAACAACAGAATGAATAAAGCGAGAACAGCCTTTGCTGTTCTCAACAACATTTGGAAGTCTTCCCAGTACAGCAAAAACACCAAATTAAGACTGTATGAGAGCTGTATACTTTCTGTGCTTCTCCATGGTGCGGAATGTTGGAGAGTAACAGAGAAGGAAATGTCGAAACTGTCCTCCTTCCACACAATCTGCCTAAGGAAAATTCTCCGAATCTTTTGGCCAAACACCATCAGCAACCAAGAACTACTTATTCGGAGTAGCCAGGAGAACATGCACACCATCATAGCTGGCAGACGCTGGAGTTGGGTTGGTCACGTCCTCAGAAAGGACCCTGATACCATCACAAGAACAGCTATGCTATGGACGCCCGAGGGAAAGCGAAAAAAAAGGCCGACCAAAAACAACTTGGCGGAGAACTGTGGAAGCTGAGATGCAAAGAATGAACCACAGTTGGGGCACTGTACGAAGGATGGCTGCCGACCGAGCAAAGTGGAATCAATTTGTTGCTGCCCTACAAGACGCCACCAGGCGTGATGGCCGCTGACTGCTTTGACGGTTGGCGGCTATGGATCAAAGAAGATATAGGCCTATGTTCCTCACATACCCACACACATAAGTGACGACCATAGACGCACTAACGTGAAACTATGACAATGAAAATATAGATATTTGGGATTGAACTGACCGCTACACTGATTAAGTTTAATTGAATTTTTAATTATCATAAGCAAATTCCATCACAACACATAAAACAAATTACATTTAAGCATATACAGATAGTCATAGAGTCAATGAATTTCTACAAGAATGATAGACCCATTGGTATGATCTATCCCCTCGATGTATAGCCCACAGTCCTGTTAGAAGAAAAGTGATAGCCCCAAAGAGTCACGGATACATATACTGAAGTCTTAGATTTCCCTTTAAAGGTATGGACAGACTTAGATACTCTAATCTATCCTAAGGACAATATTGTTAGCAACAAAACTTGCATAAAGAAATTACAAAGTGGGTGCATGTATCAAAAAAAAAAAAAAACCTCACTCAGTCTACTCTCACTCTGTTCTTTCAGCAGGGATCCCTGTCTCACTTTCTTACCTAATGTCTGGATGGTGTTCTCCGTCTGGCGCACTTTATGACACACCCAACTGTTGCAAGGGGCGTGGTTTTGCTCTATTAAATTGGGTCACTATTTATTGAACAATGTTCCATGTAATATGAATAAAGCAATTCTAAATTTCTGGCCATTGCATTGCTTTGGATATGTTAGTCTTTCATTCAGTTCTAGTGCATCGTGCCTTTCGATGGAAATTAAGCGAATGCGGGGTGGAAGATTTCGAACAATTCCATGAATTCAATTACGTACTAACCTTACTCATATCTCTTCACTATAACCATGGACTGACCCATGTCCATACTTGAATAAAATATAACTGTGCGGCAATACTATGCCCAACACTGGAAGGAGAAAGGACACGTCTTTACAGCTTGACGGTCAACACAAAAGGGTCCCGTCTCTTGGTCACGGTGCGTGACCTACCAACGCTAACACGTCATAGCGTTCAATAGTCTAATAATATTTTACATTATATTAAATGCTGTAACCCCTAAAATTGCATGCTGCCAACCTCTAGCAGACGATGCCAATTAAAATACCGTAACACCAACGTAAATCTGCCTTTCCTTCGATGAAGCGGATACCCAGCTCTGCAGATCTTGGTTTCATCCAATTGATCAAGGGAGCGTCCTCTTCATGCGATATTTTGTTCAGATTTAGTTATTGTCACTTTACTCAGTTCAGGTAAGAATTAGTTTTAGCGGGCCCACAATGTCAGAATCACGAGGTTTCCCATATTTAGGAAAATGACCGGTTGGTAACTTCTCTCAAAAAATAATTATTGTTCACACCACCATTTGTCAATAATCGTCGGAAAGTTAATGCTGGTAATATTTTTCGCCACAGAGGCTGCATGTACTTGATGTTTCATCAGGAAGAATTTAATCTGGCTCGGTAGGCGCAGTTATTCAATTTGTCTTAAAGTTTGTGAAAATGGGTACTCTGTCGTTCTGGATGCAAACACAATGCCAGACAGGTTTTACTTTGTACACCCACACGTCTTTAATTAAAAGAATGTTTAGTTCTTCACAGATATTTCTCATCAGTACTTAAACGCTGGTAGAGTTGGGCTACCCCAGTTTTCACTGAATAAAGAAAAACAAACATAAAATACTTATACATACTATTCCTCGGTTATAACTTACATTATAAACTGCAAGCGTAGAGCTTGTTTTTTCGTTTAAAATTCCCGTGAAATAAGTTATATTCATAAAATCAATCATCATGAATTAGAAATACGTACATATCTCGTCAATACTCAATGATGAATCAGTGCAGTTATAAGTTAGTTAAAATATTCTCGACTGATTACTGGCAATTTAATAAAATTTATTTATAGCTGCATGAGTTTAAGCTGGAAATTATAATTTATTCTGCTTTCCACTGTAACATGTCGACTAGCGAATATAACAGACTTATAAATTAATTTCTTCTGCACAGAAATCTAACTAGTAAAATGAAATAAGCGGTTATCACTGAATCACTCAATTCTACTAGATATATATATATATTTACCTCCACACAGAACTACAGATTAATACCACGAACTAGAATCCTTCAATATAATGGTAGTCTAGAACTCGGCAAAATGTTGCCAAGAAACTCAGAACTTTGCAACATACAAGATATTTCCTAGCACGAGTGATCTATCTACTGCAGATTTAGGAGGACTGAATGAAGTCAAGTTTCAGCTACTGGGTAGATATATGAAACAGACAAAGGATCCCACGTTATTTCGAAAATCCGAAATAGCCTCCCCTTCTCGTGTAACACTTCCCATAAACTCAGACGCCTGCCATAACCTGTCAATACGCGTCTTAACACCTCACGCTGAGAACTAGCCGTAGAAGCGTGAGTGTCATGGAAAAACGAGACGAATGTCTGCCATTCGGTCTCTCGAGAACGAATTTCTCACACTATTTCGTCTACTGCAGGGCCTGACACCTTATGAAATAAAATGCGTTTCTAAATTAGAAAAGAAACAGGCGAAAGTTTGAATGGGAAAGTAATATTTTGTCGCAAACGAACGAATGCGAAAAAACCCCAGGAAAAGGATAAAAGAGCGATAATAAAGTAGAGGACACGGGTAGAATCATAAAAGAATATAGAAAATTTATTGATCATAAATCTCTATGCGACAATCACACATCCCAGATTTGATATATTCTCACAAATATATTTTCCACATGCTCCTTTATTCTTGTTTGTGACTAATAAATATGATAATTGTTGTCTTGTTTGTCGTCGAAGTGATTCTTGATATTATACTATCCTGTTCTCACTGTTCTAGTCTACTATCATTTACTGGACACAGTATTAAGGTCCTAAGGGTCTTGTTGGATTCGGCCTATACTGCTTGATAGAAATACAACAGAAGTGATTGCGTCATTAATAGGCTGAACTGCCCATGGAGGACTTCTGGTGTCGTGTATTGTGGTTCGCACTATTGACCTGCCATTGAAACATCATTTTATGATGATGCGTAGATGGCAGAGCGGATAGTGTGATTCGCTTGCATGGCTAGGCGGGGTTGTCGCACGGAAGGTCCAGTGTTCAAATCCTGGGTAAGCCACTCATGTCTGTTGTTTTTCTGTTGTCTGGTGTTCTACTTCTTTATTTCCTGCGAGTGCCTGATAACATACCTTTATATTTGTTTCATATTAATTTATTATTTGATATTATTGCCATTTTAATTAGCATTTTGGTTATCTCTTTATTGTTCAAAACTTTTTACTTTGACTTCTTTCTCTGTTTTTACACGTCACCTAGAGCTTTGCATATTAGAGAACATACGAACAAATACAAATGCAATCGTAACATTCCTATCTAACAACATTTGGAATTCAGAGGGATTAGAGATTTCCATGTCCTCAGAAGAGACCCCGATGCCATCACAAGAACAGCTATGCTATGGACCCCTGAAGAAAAACGAAAGAGATGCCGACCAATAATAACTTGGAGGAGGACTGTGGAGGCTGAGATGCAAAGAATGAACCAGAGTTGGGGCACTGTACGAAGGATGGCCACCGACCGAGCAAAGTGGAATCAATTTGTTGTTGCCCTACAAGACGCCACTAGGCGTGATGGCCACTGACTGCTTTGACGGTCGGCGGCTAAGGATCAAAGAAGAGAAGAAAGAAGAAGGAATTCAGAAAAAAAATAGTAAGCCATGGAAAAATGGCAGTAGTTGCCCGATACTAAAACTAGAAAAAAAGTTTATAATGAGGGATTTCTTTAACTCATCAGCATGTTAAAAAATTAGAAACCACAATAAATAAAATATTAAATGGTTATTTGCAAAAGAACAGTTTATACAATCTAAACACTAAAGATTTTGGAAGAACAATTGTACTATGGATCAGTGTCACATTAAAATGATGATAATGATTGTGTGTTTGAAAGACAAATGATAACGTAAGGAGAGGTTGCTTGCGTGAACAGTAAATTGTTTGCGAGGCTGGGGAACCTGAGGACTTTCCTTCCAACCCGGTCAGGAGCTTCGCTCCTTACCATCCACAGAGGGTTTATCACAGGAGCCGTTCAGGTTATTCAGTCAAATTTCCGGCCGTAAACATTTCTTCAAACGCTGACGCCCGGGTTTGAACCATGAACACCTGGTCGCCAGTACAACGCCGTAGCCATTACACCAGCGCGGCGTGTGTGTATGTTAAGTGCGAATGAAAACTGGGCAGTCCGGTTTTACGTGAGTTAGTCTCGTGCGGGATTTGTGTAAAACAAACAAACAAACAACACGGGATAATAGTTCGGTGTGTGGAGTGTTTGTTTTTGGTTTGAAAAGGTGAACAAGAAGGATGCGTGCGGATAGCCAAAGGCTGGCTGTATAGTATTGCTGAATTGTGTTATTCTTCACCAAAGAAAGGATCGGGAATGATTAATTACTACATTCTGGTAACAAGATGATTATACGTATTTTCACATGATATGGATTTCACATGATTTCCATTATACTCTAGCGCGGAACTAAATTTCTGTGTGTTGTTATTAATCCACGAATGAATGTGTCATTTGTGATTTACCAAGACAGTATGTGGCATTTAAGGATTATTAATTGAGGACACACATCTTTGTCATTAAACATGTGTCATTTGGGGGCTCTTTGGGGAAAATTGTACCCGCCGAATGGAGACCAAGAAACTAACCAGCCGCACCAAAAGAATTCAGCCGTTGTATAGTCCAAGGTTGTTACTCAAGCATTATCGATTTATATTCCTGATTTTTTTTTTTTTTTTTGGTCATGTATGTTGGCATATTCAGACAACAATGAATTTCAAGGACTAAGGCGCGTTCAGCCTACTGTCGATGTATATTACTGGTGTCACGCAACACATACGATTCAGGACCATTGCATGTAAGAGGACAATGTATTGCCACCAGAGTCGATCATAAACGCTTGAGTTTGTGGCTAGTTTAGGAAGCTACACTCTGTTTCCAAGAATTTACGTTTTGTAGACATTCATCAACGCTTGAGTTTGGGGCGAGTTTAAGAAGTTGCACGCCTTTTTCAAGGATTTACATATTGTTATATGTCCATTGTCAACGTCTCGTTTGTAGTCCGTACTTACATACTCGTTGCCATAGTGTCAGGAGTACCATCATTGATATGTACACCATATTTCAACATTGGACCCTCTTGGGCAGTGTCAGTGCACATTTCTCATTCAAGACATTCTTACGGTAAAGTCTACGCCGCTTGCCGCATCTTGTACATATCTTGTACAGTGTCAGTGAACATTTGTATTTAAAGACATCCTTACGGTAAAGTCTACCCTGCTTGCCGCATCCTGAGCAGTGGCATTGATTATTTGGAAACCAAGGCATCATTTCAGCAAAGTGATTCATCATTATAGCTTATAGCTCACCATCTCCTCCCATGTGCATGAATACTTCTATACAGTGGAGTCTATGCTGCGTACTAAGCAAAGCACCATACAGTAACAATAATTATAGCCCCCTCAGTCATTACTGACTATGGGAATGCGACCCTGAGGTGACAGCCCTCAGATGTTTATTTTCCTGGGCTCTTCTCTTCTGCTTGTTGTGTGATTCTTTTCACCGAATCTGAGTTGGCGCCATAAATAGCATCGCCACTTAGTGCGATCGGCAGTTTCATCCTCCCATACAGTGGCAGGCTGCTAAACAGATACTGATGATGCAACAAAGACAGAAGTCTCTGCTCCAGATGTACAGCAGCCATTGTTCTGCACTTCCTCATAATTAGCTCAATGCTACTGGATGTGTACTATTGTCTAGTTGTTAATATAGAGGCGAATGATGTGTGGGCCGTTTAACTCTGGCATAGGATGGTGATAGTTAATGGTTGGTACATTGAGTAATGGGTCAAAACAGCAGGACCAAACTGGCGAGGAACAAATGTTGGACTCGAAGGGAACATTGTCGATACAATTTATTGAGCACGAAACGTAGATGATCATTATCATGGCAGCAACATTTCGTAAATTTAGTTACATGTGGTAGGTATCATATATCAAATAATAAGCATAGATCTTGCCGTTGATTGATAGCACTGGCCGTTATAACATCAAGGTCAACGGCTTGGCAGAATACATGGGTCTGGCGACTGGACCATGTTTTTCTCTTACTTACTTACTTAGTCGTTCCCCTTCTACCGTGAGGTGTAGAGGTTTGGAAGAGAGAGCGCCAGACCATTCTATCAGCTGTCTTCTTCCTGGCCTGGTTCCATTCTAGTCCTCGGTCCTTCAAAGATTGTCTAATGTTGTCCTCCCAGCGGACTCTGGGTCGTCCTGGAGGTCTGGATCCCTGGCTCTTTGTTTCCCATGCTTGTCGTGGTAGCTGATCTTCTCCCATTCTGCAGACATGGCCAAACCATCTTAGTTGGGACTGTTCTATTTGGGTCTGCAGCGGATGGGATTTTAGGCCTTGACGGATCGTCTGGTTGCGGACCATGTCTCTTCTTGTTACTTCAACCACTTTCCTCAGATACCTCATTTCTGAGGTTTGGATCTGGCTTTTGTGGGTTGTAGTCATCGCCCACGACTCGCATCCATATGTCAAGACTGGGACATAGGTGGAGCGGTATACAGCCATCTTCGTTTTCTTACCAACCTCTTTCTTGCTGAGGAATCCACGATTTATGGCCTGAAAAAGTCTCCCACCCGCTGCTTTTCGAGTGGCCAACTCTTCTTTGATGCCTCCCTTTCGGTCTATAATAGCTCCGAGATATTTAAAGTGGTCGACCTGCTCCAGGACCTGTTCTCCCAACTTAATCTGATGTTTTCTTTCTTCTCGTGATATCACCATGGATTTTGTTTTAGAGCTGCTTATGACCATCCCTCTCTTCTCCAGCTCTTCCTTCCAGACTTGCAGGTTGGATTGGAGATGTGCCTCTGATTTAGCAATCAGGGCAACATCATCAGCAAATGCCAGCTCCGAAATATAGACCTGTCTCATCTTCCAGTACCCCACTGAATACTTTCTTGTTCTCTCCTTACATGCCTTGATGACATCGTCCATAAGGCGTATGAAGAGGTAAGGTGATAGGATATCACCTTGTCTTACACCAGTGGTGGTCCTGAACTCTTCTGACTTATGGTTTGCTGTCCTCACATAATTTCTGCAAGACTTTGTAGAAGCTCTGTATAGCATGAATCAGAGGTGCTGGAATGTGCTTCCTTGCCAAACAGTCCCAAAGTTTGCTCCAGGGGACCCTGTCAAACGCCTTTTCCAGATCTATGAAACAAAGATGGATCTCACTCTTATACTCAAGGGCCTTTTCACTCAGCTGTCTGAGTGTGAAGATTAGGTCTTGAGTACTTCGATTTGCTCGGAATCCGAACTGGACCTCATCCAATTGTGGCTCAGCTAGGCGTCGGAGTCTCTGCTCTAGGATTCTAGAGTAGATTTTACCAGGGACACTGAGAAGGGATATGCCTCTATGGTTTCCACATTGTCGATTGTCACCCTTTTTGAAAATTGGTGTTATGATGGCAATCTCCCAATCCTTTGGTATGGTCTTGTTGCACCATGCTGCCTGTAGGACCTTTAGGAGTAATAGGTCGCCTGATGCTCCCATGTACTTAACCATTTCTGGTGTTATACCATCATGCCCTGCTGCTTTGCCCATCTTGATTTTCTCTAGTGCTGCCCTCAGTTCTTCCATCTTTATGTCATCTTCACCATCATTGGTTTTCTCTTCTGTGCTAGTGGTTATCATTTCTGATGCTTCATCATGCTCACCATCCAGGAGTTCTGAGAAATATTCTTTCCATCTTTCCATTACTTCCTTCGGGGCAGTAAGCAATTTGCCTTGCTTGTCCTTTATAAATTTGAGAGGGCATTGTTTTTCCTTCCTCATGTTCTTTAGGGTCTTATAGAACAATTTCTGGTTTTCTTGTGCATCTTTTTCTAGCTTTTCTCCAAATTCTTCCCAGGACTTCTGTTTTGCTGCTAGCACTTTGTTCTTTGCTTCTGTTCTGAGTGTCACATATTCTCTATATTTTTTCCATTTGTCCTGTTGTGTTTTTAGCTCCTAAGTATTGTTTCCATGCCATTTTCTTCTCTCTTATTTTCTCTTTGACTTCCTCTGTCCACCAAGGTGTCCTCTTTCTATGGTTCCCAAGTCGGACTTCACCGCATGCTTCTGCAGCAGCTGTCTTTATGATATCCTTGAATTTATCCCAGAGGGTTTCCAAGTCATCAGGTCGTTCTTCTGTGTTGCTCACTGCTGTAGCAATAAGCCCCTGATATCTGGTCTTAATTTCTGGCTCTCTCAGCTTGTAGGTCCTAATGCTCATTTCTCCTGCTCGTTTACTTGGTTTCTTGCGTGATGTTGGGCAGTTCCTAGGCTGAGCAACTCTTTCAGTTGTTCGTTTGATTGTTAGCAGGTAGTGATCACTTCCAATCTCTGACCCCCTCCAGACTCTTGCATCTCGGACATATCTGAATGAGCTTCTCCGAACAATGGCATAGTCGATCACTGACTTCTCATTCTTGGTTGGTTCACATCTAGTGTATGCATGTATGCGCTTATGGGGGAACTTTGTGTTTGTAATGATCAGATTCTGCTCACTGCAGAATCTAAGGAGTCGCTTTCCATTGTCATTGAGAGTATCTTCTCCATATCTTCCGATAACTCCACCCCATCTAGCATGGTCATTTCCAACTCTGGCATTAAAATCTCCGAGCATGATAACTTCATCTAGGCAGTCATCCACTGTCCTTTGAAGCAGCTCGAAGAATTCCTCCCCGACCTCTGCTCTCTCATCCTCATTTGGCCCATACACTATGACCAGGTTGACCATGGTTTCTCCTTCTTTTAGTTTAACAACCATAATGCGCTCCGAGACAAAGTTCCATCCCTTGATACTATCTTTTTGATTTTGGGCCACAATGCAACCCACGCCCCCTTTAGCTCTTTCAGACATGGGTACACCACTGTAGAGCAGCGTGTTGCCATCGAGATCCATGACTCCTTGTCCTTTTTTCTTTGTTTCCGTTATAGCCAGGATTTCTAGTTTTGCTTTCATCATCTCTTCCACCAGCTCCTCTTCCTTCCCATTTATACTTCTTGTGTTCCAAGTTCCATAAGTCGTAGTCCGTAGTCCGTTCCAGTTCGTCGCCTTTAGAATCAGTCCGGTTTTCTCTCTTGTATTGCTCGTAATCATAGTTTAAGACAAACAGGTGATTGGCCTGTTGTGCCTTTGCATGGTGGAGGGGCTGCCTCCTTACGGCCTCCATGCAGGCCGCCCTCCTCCTTTTTCATCCGGGCTTGGGACCGGCATTTGCGGAGTTATATGTATTAATTACAATAATAATCTGCTCCTGGCATCAGAGGGACACACTAAGGGAAGGACATCTGGTCTAGCCGAAGCTCTGCCATATTGCCGTAGGAACTCAAGTATCCGAGGCAGGATACGAGCCATTTTTTACTGGCTCAATATTATACTGGAAGGATTCTTGGCAAGGTTTTTCAAGAAATAGCTCCCTCATCTTTCAATTTATAATTACATTAACAAGCGTGTGTCTTCCCTTGATTTAGGGCAAGTACACAAAGATCACGTCTATCTCAGACGGAAAACATTCAGATCTGCCTCCAGCATCATAGCTGTATGGCAACAAATCACCGCAACAAATCGCGCCATACCCGTTCAATAATAGTGCACGGTCGTATGCAAATACTTAAACATGTAATTAATTTAGATGCGCTCACATGTGCATCCATAAACACTAGACTCACATGTGAGGATCTCACACACTTAACTCCGCGTTAAGATATAACGTAACACTCAACATGTCACCTGCGTGATAGGCCGTGATCGAACGCTATTCCAATACATTTCAGAGTGTCTTGCCTTTTAATATCCTGCCCATTAACAGTAATGGCTAGAAGATCTGCTTTTACTATGCCCAAGAAGCACCACATAACACACGCCTTGTTGGAATTGACCTTTGAGCCCGTTGCCTTGCACCTGTATTTACATGCAGTGTCTCATGTATGCTTGTGACCATTTCCTGCTGTAAAGAGTCATGTAGTCAGTCGTTACATTGTCCTGTGACATTCTTGCACTCTCTCCTGTGCCATTCTTTTTCATCTTTCTTAACTAAAGTGTTTTCATGCAGATCGAGTTCCTTAACTACATCCTGATATTGACAGTAGTGCATGCGCAATGGACAGCATTGGTCAACCGTCTTTACTACTTCTTATAACTAGGCTTCCATCCAGTCAAGCTGCATTTGTTATTACAGGAACCATTTGATTTTACATTAAATTGAATTGTTACTTAGATCACGTCTAGTTTCAGTTCTTATAGTACCATTTGACCAGGTGTTTCGCACCTACGGCGAACATGGTTTGTGCTAACGATACAGGTAATTGTGTAGGCTACTTACAAAACAAGTAGGCCTAGTTATGCACTGGATAGGACAGAGACAAGAGAACACATCTGAACCAGTCTGTTCTCACGATTCCAGCATATCGACTTGTCATAAATTTTGATTATACCCATATATCATTTTCGCTGTAGATTCACCCCATTTGATACGATGGCACCGGAACAGTATGAATGTCTGTGATTCTCAAATTGCTAATGCAGCAAATAAGTCAACAAATTGAGCAGCAAAGAACAGATCAAAAAGAAATAAGAGAATAGAAAAGAAAAATCATGCAACTACGAGGGGCATTCAGAAAGTAATGCACCACATCGTTTTTCTCAGCTAATAATGAAGATAGAAGCATGAAATTTTGCACACTTTAAATATGGTATGTGCCAATTGTGTGCACCAAATTGCATTGCAAACAGCCAAATAAAACGGCTGCCTTAAACCGTTGAAATGGAGCGTGTTAGCAACTTGCGTTATAAGCAGCGAATTGTGATAGAATTTCTCGTTGCAGAGAAGGAAACTGTTGTGAACATTCACAAGCGTCTATGTGATGTGTATGGAAGTTTTGCAGTCGACAGGAGTACTGTCAATCGCTGGGTTCAGAGAATCAAAGAATCAGGAAGTGGAGATACGGAGCTGCTTGATCGGCCGCGCTGTGGACGTCCTGCCACAGCCACCAATGCAGAAATGTTGAAATGCGCTGAGGGCATTATTCTTACTCATAGGTGAATCACTACTCAACAATTGGCCTTACAGCTGTCAGTTAGCATTGGTAGTGCAAATGCAGTTATAAAAACACTCGGATTTTCTAAGGTTTGCGCAAGATGGGTTCCTCGAAGTCTCACAAATGACCACCGATTGCAAAGGAAAGCAATTTCTTCTGAATTGTTGGAGCGTTTCAATGCTGATGGAGAGAACTTTTTGGCTAAGATCGTTACAGGTGACGAAACCTGGGCACATCATTTTGAACCTGAGACAAAAAGACAGTCAATGTAGTGGCATCATCCGCAATCACCATGAAGAAAGAAATTCAAGACAATTACTTCAGCTCGAAAGGTCATGATCACTGTCTTTTTGGCCATTGAAGGTGTGATTCTTGTGGACATTATGCCAAGAGGAGAGACAATCAATTCGCAAGCTTACATTAAGACATTGAAAAAACTCAATCAACGTTTTCGCAGAGTTCGGCTGCACAAGAACCCAGCAGACCTGCTTCTCCTTCACGACAATGCGCGACCTCACACAAGTCTGGCAACACGGGAAGCAATCACCAAATTGGGTTGGACTGTACTACCCCATCCACCCTATAGTCCCGATTTGGCACCCTCTGATTTTCATCTATTTGGTCCACTTAAAGATGCACTCCGTGGGACAAGGTTTGAAGATGATGAATGAGCGATTCATGCAGCGAAGAAATGGCTACATGATCAAGACAAAATCTGGTACGGGCTAGGAATACATGCACTTGTTTCGCGCTGGCATAAAGCCGTACAATTTGATGGGGATTATGTTGAATAATACCGATGTCTACATGACATATCCATGTATATTGTGTATAAATTTCATGCTTTTTTAATAAACAGCTCCTGAAAAAAACGATGTGGTGCATTACTTTCTGAATGCCCCTCGTACTATTGGATCAGCTAACTACGACTGTCTCAGAAGCAAGTACTTTTTCATAGGTCCTAAAACCACAAAGTCTTCCTTTCCTGAAATTTGCTTTGGAGAAGAATGACTTGGACATATATTTAAAGAGGCTGACTCATCATTTTGATGTACATGGGTTGATCGACAACAAGATGAAATGCCACTTTTTCTATCTTGGATAGGAACTTCCTTATATCAACCGACACAGAAATTGTCTGAAACAGAATACCTATCTACTTTCTCATACGATGAGCTCACTGCAAAGTTTACCACACAGTTTAAGCAGCGCACTCATTTCATTATTGCCCGACACAAATTCTGGCAATCGAGGAAGAAGTCTGACCAGCATACTCAAAGTGGATTGCAGAATTACGAGGTCTAGCAAATGATTGCAAATTTATCTGTCCTAAAGATAGATGTGGCCAGTCACTGGTTGATGAAAGTGTTCGTGATATGGTATTATAATATACACCTCATGAATGTATACGTAGAGCGGTTTTATCTGAAGAAAATCCATCTCTGGAGAATATTTCACAAATAGCTTTATATGAAACTACATGCTCTGCCACTGAAACTCTCAGACGAGATGACACAATTCAGTCAGACATTCATATAATGAAGTCCCAGTATAGAAATTCAAGGTCACTGTTACTCACTCGTTCAGCATGAAAACACTACAGTTCCTCCCCAGCAAGTTATGAGCAGGGATCAAATCTGATGGGTCGACGATGCCTCATTTCTGATTGCCTTGTGTGAACTGGAACAACCACTGATCTGTCTTTTGTAATCTGCACCGGAACAGTTAGTCTCAAGTTTGGAGCTGCTGTGTTGACTTGTTCTAAGATGGCTCGATTTAGCAGAAAGTCATCGTAAGTATTATCAATGGCTCTGCAGTGCTTGAGAATACTATATGGTCTCATCTGATTCTGATGTCGCTTAACATCCTGGTGACTGCCCATGCAAACAAGATACACTATGCTTCCCAGTGTGCGTAAGACTTGTTCATGCAACCAGCATCACCCTTGGGTGAAAATAATTTGACGAGCACGGAATCTCCGATAGATTATTAAGAATTTAATTAGTATCTGTGTATAGCACCAGTGTAGGTGCCAGTAACAGCTGATTTATTGTCAAGTTGGTATAGTGGTGTCATAGCACCAGGAAGTATCATCAGCTGACATTATACAACTGTTGACTATTGTAAGATTCTTTGAGTGTATCACAAAGACTAAGTGGCCGGAAGGACCAGATTTTTCAGAGTAAGGAGACAAGAGCCAAGTGCCAAAGTAAGACTATAGTTATACAATAAGAGGTAAAGCGGATTATGTGTATACAGTGAGAGGTGAGGTGTTATATACTTACATGCATAGATATTTGTAAATTTGAGAAGTGATATTGATATTTACTAGCATTACTGCATACTTTAACTATTGGAAGTACTAACTACTGTCCACTGTGAACACTAGATCTTGGTAATTATTTTTGCTACCTGAACTATCTGACGTGACATTATCATATCCAATAATCACCACCAAAGTAGGCGTTCCCCATTAGGAGAATTAATTATTCGTGGAGGAACTGGGGCTTATTTCGGAGAATCACAACACGAGATTTTGATACATGTTCACAAATGTATACGTTCAAAAGGTTGTTAACCAACTAGTAGGAAAGCGAGATTGACAGAGTGTGAGGAAGTATCCTACCAGTGAGAGTTTTCTTGTTTTTTTGCAATTGACCGTTTATTTAATACTGTTTCCATGATGCTTACCACTTTATCATTAGGCAATGCAGTTAAGTTCACCTGAGTGCGTGCTACCTTTCACGCTGGGGAACTCAGGTCCATTCTGCACCCTGTTTTGGTTCTGTCAGATTATCATGGTTGTTGTTGATTTTCGTTTGTTGTTCTATATTTTGTTCTTGATTTTGTTATTTTTGTTTGTTTAACACATTCTTATTTTCACTTTTGTTTTCTTCCTCTGGCTGGACTTTTGAATTCATTTTTGTTTCTTTTTGCTCGTCTTATCTGGCTTCTCATTTCTGGTCTTTTATTGTAAATTTTCAAGATATCTGCATACGATTTCTTTTTCCCTATACTAACTGTTTTGGACCTTGTTACCGCGGGCATTTTGCTATATCTTGTCTTTTTTACCGTTTATACCTATAGCTTTCGCTTAAAATTTATTTCTGGGGAAGGGATATGGAAGTATTTTCCTAACTGGGATTTAAACATTGGATTGATCCTACCTTTTTGGACCTCGAATCTGCGCGTGTGCTGGATATAAACTTGATGGTCATTGTCGATTGTGAATTGAAAATTTATACTTTAAAACTTTAAAGTTTAAAAGTAATGTGAGCAACCATCAAATTTCCCTGGTGTCATGGAGCAGTATATCCTTTCTCTTCCACAATCCTCCACTCAGTCCATCCTGTCACTGTTTTCTAGTCTTCCATATAAGTCACCTTTATTTTTTCTCCGAGAACGCTAGATCAGTTGAAGTGCTTTTATTAAATTTCGTTAAGCAGGCAATTTAGATTCTGACAGGTAGGGTTATTGCGAAGACGCGTTGGTAATGGTGTATTTTTCTTGGAGACATCAATTAACCCGTGACTCACAGACGACCACCTATTTCCGGTCTAACAATGTGTTATCAAAGAAAATTTAACTTTCCTTTACTCTTGATGATCACCGTGAAACCAGACGAAACTAAAGCTTAAGTACATAAGACTTTTAAAGAATATACACATATATAAGTATGTATATATAGAGAGGGATATATTGTACACAACTGTGTGTAAAGTAAAGTACGTGCTTATGAATATATTCAAATATTCAAGTTCGGACTGTGTGATCCTGAAGTGATCATGTGCAGTGAGTTATCTCCCAAAATTATTTGTTTAAGTATTGCTTAATGATACAGTGTAATTTGCAGAAGAGGTATGCGGTTGACTATGATAAGAAACATATGTTATGCTATTGGATTTAGTTTTCTTCCATATCCCTTATGTACATGTAAAAGTATTATTAATTTTTTTAATATGATTTGCTTATAGTATTTTATTACTGTGCATTATTGCTTGATTTATTAGAACACAACTCTGCTATAAGCATACACTATGAAAGCTGTTGTTCCTTGCTGAAAGATAATTAAAACTGAATTATTAACTAAAGATACACCAGACTACAAGACAGAATGTTGATTGTGGAAAATAAAAAGACATATTAAGGGTAGAGGAGAGACACTTGACTAGGAAGGATGAGGACAGAGCCTGTTAGACAATAGTCACTGAGACATTTTTACATACAGTGTACTGGACAGTCAAAGTCTTCAGTGTGCCTATGCTCCGAGACCAAACGTCTTTGGTGAGATACTTAATATATGTAAAATCTCTTTAGACAAGAGATTAATGGTCCCCTTACTTTGTTCTCCAGTGCAGAGTGTCAGTAACATGGGACCTGGTTCCGACCTTCCTCAATTTTCCTGAGCTCAAAAATCAAGAAGGGACAGGGACTGAATCTTCACCACTGAGTGTGAACCAGACATTCTGGAAGACACTAGTTGTCGTAGATTTTATTGAGATAGGTTGAAGATGTTTAAGGTCCCGTCTGAGCAGAGGTGATAATGGTAAACTATGTGAGAATAAGGGGTAAGAAATAGCTTTACTTTTCGCAAGGATGAGAGTGCAAGAGAAAGGACAGTCTCTGGATTGAATAATTGCTCTAATCCAGCCTATCTTACGACAATATTTAACTAGATGCACTTTCTCTCCTGGTACATATATATCAGTTACACTTCACTTACATTTACACAATTCTGTGACATAATACGTACAGACGTGAACCAAGCTATGGATAACATATAATGGGCAGGGGTTTTGACCAACACGATAACTTAAGGTTTATTATCTTTAAAAAATCCCAATATCAATATTATCTATCAGAACGTATAGTTTACAGACATAAAAATGCAAGAAAAATTTTAACCTAATAGGCCCTCCTCTCTGCTAATGGAATCCCAAAGTAGGTCCCGACAGAGGTAATTAACCCAAAAGATTACAGTTTATAATAAAGTATAGGGATAGACGATAAAGTAAAAGAACCTAGTCTCTAGCTAATCTAACCTGAAACAAAGAAGAAAAGAAATGATATAACAGTATTTGCGAACTCGAAAAGACAGAAGTGAGCATAATGATTATATAAAATATTAAATATTCATTTCTCTTTCTTACACTCTGTCAGTCTGTGGCCACACGCACTCACACTTACCTACTACTCTTGAACATATCTGTGTATCTTTGACATATTTTAAGGTGGTGCTATCAAAGAGACCCCAGTTCCTCCAAGAATGATTAATTTTTCCTAATGGGGAACGTCCGCTTAAATAGTGCTAATTGTATGTGTCAAAGTTCACGTCAGGTAGTTGTAGAAGTATGTTTGATACACAGCTACCAAATTAAAGAGAGATGTCTAATGTTGCTGCTGAACATGTAGCCGTGTAATGTTACTACTACAGTAGACACCAGAGATGTCGAAGGCAGTGTAATATGGTGTCTCGTCTGGTTTGTTGCTTGATGTGAGTATGGAACATAGCAGGTAGCTATGTAGAGGAAGTTCCACACAGGACTACAGTACATATGTCATGAGACGTCACATTGGCTCACGACGAGGAAGTCAAATGAATAGGAACAGCAGGTGACGTTTTCCATCATTTATTTGGGACGCCACAACGACAGGTACGTTGACATCGACATATATGAGTCACAGACAATGCAGGACATAGCAATAAGCATCAATAAAGTTCATTAGTAAATCATGCATATATCATGTAAGCTGATCTCGTATAATTCCAGCTTCAACAGCCTCAGATCCATATCATCAACATATGAGTTTAACAAACCCCTCTCTGATACTAATAGATCAGGTGTGTAAATGAGTCTACTGCAGGCTCACGGAAATGGCGGGCTTATGTGTACAGTTCAAGTTGACCTCTGTGGACATTTCTAGATCTAACCTTGATTAAGGTATCATCGCTAGTATAGCGGAGTTCAAAGGAGCATAGCAACTGTTCTCTGGGCCAAGAGTGACCCAAATACATATGAATCTAAGGTATGAGGATAACTGGGTGTACTTCTAATAGTAGGGACTCTCCTGCCTGTAGATAGCGAGCGAGCAGAGAACAACAATGTCAAAAACTAAGCTGGCTACAGATCTCAATATTATGAAGAGCAATTACCTTTCTTCAGGAATAACACCACAACACACACGCCTCTAGGCGTTTAGAATCATAAATGGAAAATCCTCTGTAGATCAACTAACAACACAAGAGGACTTCCATTTTCCCCGTCAAAAATGATCACGGACGCTGAAACGCGTCTCGCTCTGCTCGAAACCACTGTTAGACTCCTCGAACTGAAGTCTTTTCCAAAACACCCTAAACTCGACACATGCGCAGTAGCGCTTGACCCCCGAGTTGAACTCAAATGGGCCGATGTTGGACACATACCAAGCAAAGATATTGACCAAATTCGAGCCTTATATGGTCAGAGAATAAACATCAACTCTGGTTGCAAACATTCCAAGAAAAGCTGACCTATACGGGCCATATAAGGATAACAACCAGACATCGATCTAAATAGACTGGCAGGTTAAGACACAAGAGAAGGTAACAACCATAGTAAAAATGTAGCCTCAGATAACCAAGAGTTATGCACCTTTGATTACAAAAAATTAGAGTGTACAAATAAGACAGGTAAATATATATTGACTCAGAAAAATCTGTGCGTAACACTACCAGTAGTGCAGGTAAAAATATATATATTGCGATAAAAATGTTCACCATGGGCAGCACACAGAAGTCCGATATTTAAGGAAAATAAATGTCTGGTGGGTACTCTGTTAGAAAACCAATAAGGATAAGCAAAGGATCTCCTATCTGTTTTTATCTCTCACTCTGGGGTTGGGTGCCGGTTATGGACCCAAGTATTACTTTTTCTGGATAAATCCACCTCAGAAAAGAAAAAACTACGATAGTCAATATTCTGGAACAAATGTTTATATATAGATATTTGGCCACCACAGGTGGATCAGATTTGCTGTGAACAATCTGGGTAATTTCTTGTCCAGTTCTGATTTTTTTTATTCTTTAAATGTTTATATGTGGGGACTCTCTCTCTGTAAGAAAACAAGAGGACGGCTCAGGTCCAAATCTAAGACCCAATAATATTTTAAGAATGTTTCTGGAGCTATTCAGACTGCTAGATCGCAGGGTTGATCGCCTAGATGTAGAAAAAACAAAATGTTAACAATAATATCATTATTATATTCTACACTCGTTAGGTAAGACCTCTAGATCACTCTGGTATTAAATTATATTTAAACCCACAAGAGTCTAGTTAATATATTATCAGTCGCCTAGCGTATATTAATTAGTTTAAAGTGTCTCTTACTGGGGGAATAACAAGAAATGAAATTTACTTATTACTAAGTTATTTAAGATGCTTATTTAATAAACACACTTTAACACGTTAAGACACTCACAATTCTAATATATATTATGATTACCACCAAGCAAGGAAAATGACACTCTTCACGAATCTTAGAAATTACTCTATATAAAAACTCCAAGATTCGCGCTAGCAGATATCACGAATGCAGGATGTCCCCATGTCTGGCAAAAACGCACCTCGAGTGAATTCTTCGTCCATTCTATTATCAGGTGTTAATCAGAGGTTTCAGATCGCCGGTTCTGACATCGTAACGTGATCGCCGGTGGCTCGCCTCACTGTGGGGGTGTCAGTAAGAGATACCAAAATAGTTTTATTTTAATAGCTCGAGAGTGAAGACAAGAAAGGGTGAATGTCGTGGCTGCTGGCATGATAACTTATTACATACCAACCAGTGAGAAAGGGGTGACTGAGGGATTAAAGAGAGGCTCGATTTTCATACGTCACACTAGTGCCACACAGGGCAATCAGTCACCATCATGTGCACTCATCAAGAAGTCACAGCAGTGTTTCCTCTCTGCCTACATCCTACAAGAACATTACGATAAGTATAACAAATAACATCACTAATACAGTATTGCAAGAAAATCCACCTATATTCTTAATCTTACTGTTATCCAGAGCAGTTGACTTGTGTCGACCTTGCTCTCCCCCTACCTGGTGGTAACACAAAACAACATATCTGTTTACAAAAGCATGAACCATTTCTGTTTATGAGAATGTCATCTGCAAAAGTTAATGTTCGTCCCGGTCCTGTTGGTTGAATGGTTATTACTTTTGCTGAATAGATGTTGAACAGCAGCGATGATAGTAGAGAACCCTGGGGTAGTCACAGGCAAATGAGCATTGGTTCTGACGTCCATGTTCCCAAGCGAAATGTAACTGATCTCTCTGTTAATGTAACTGATCTCTCTGTTCATGTAACTGATCTCTCTGTTCATGTAGCTGATCTCTCTGTTCATGTAGCTGATCTCTCTGTTCATGTAACTGATCTCTCAGTTCATGTAACTGATCTCTGTTCATGTAACTGATCGCTCTGTTCATGTAACTGATCGCTCTGTTCATGTAACTGATCTCTCTGTTCATGTATTTGATCTCTCTGTTCATGTAACTGATCTCTGTTAGCGTAACTGATCCCTCTGTTAATGCAACTGATCTCTCTGTTCATGTAACTGATCTCTCTGTTAATGTAACCGTCTCTCTGTTAATGTAACTGATCTCTCTGTTCATGTAACTGATCTCCCTGTTCATGTAACTGATCTCCCTGTTAGCGTAACTGATCTCTCTGTTAGCGTAACTGATCTCTCTGTTAGCTTAACTGATATCTCTGTTAATGTAACTGATCTCTCTATTAATGTAGCTGCTATCCACCATGTTATAAAGAAGGATCGGAGTGACAAAAGAGGTGTGGCGTCCCCCTCATATTCAAGAGGTACGAGGTTCCAATCCCAGTTGAGGGATAATAATTTCTGGAATTTTTTTTTTCAGAATTAGTGGTCCTAATTACGCCATACTCCCCCATGGTCTCGTGCGTTGTGAGATCGGATACCTAGACTTCTCGGATAAGGGCGAACAACAGGAGGTCCCATGTGCAAATTGAGCATGTTAAAAATCCAAAAAACGTAAAGAATAAGCCATAAGGCTGCTGCACTGGCAAAAATTTAAAAATTAGAAACCTACCCACCACAAACATATTTATAGAATGTGTGATTTCTATATTCCGTACACACATTGTGATTCTCTAAGGGAGGAGATTAGAAAAGTACTAGTGTGGAAGCGCTGGTTAACAGTTGGTTGGTGCACACAGCCTTGTCTACCCAGGATCTTTTGCCTCAAGCGTTGACGATTGACTTCTCCGTATATTAGCCATTTATATACAACACACATTTAGTGACCACATAGCAACTCTGGTACAAACATGGGAACGCCGCATTCAACTGGAACAAATGTTTATTTACACTATGTATAACAAATGTCATCAGTGACCCCTCCAACAATCTGGGTCCATCCGACTCTCCTCTCTTGAACACTGTTAGCTTCCATACACCCGTGTAATTCAGAGTTTCACTGTCTTATGCATATTGTTCCTTTGAGGACAGTACAGTTATATTTTTGGACAGCGCTAAAGTTATTAAGATAGTTATACCGGACTGACTCTGGGGAATGTAACTTTTCCTGATTATGGTGGCCGCTATCTTAATACACTTATCCACCATTGAATTGTCTTGGGACCCCAAGATGCAGCAATAGTGAATGCAGTGAGCGACCCATAGCTGTACTGCTTGCATCAGGACCAGCGAACCAGAGCTGGTCAAGACCGCACTCCACCTCCACGTGGTGGTCCTGGAAACAGTCTGCAGCAGTGCAGTCTGGCTGAGCGAGTGCGGATCACAATGGGAAGGCAAACCCGATCCCTAAAAAATGCCGTGCTGAAGACGGATGTGTCGACCGAAAGGTGCAGATATCACAGTTTAGGCGTAAACAGACACAACGCAACCACCATCCTTTTCAGGGCGAATGAGGAAGAAGAAGAATTTTCGTAACTAGTTTACCCTACGTACCCTTCCTTCAGAATAAAGCTTCACTGCTCCTTCCTCTTGTACTATTGTCAGAACTCATCAACCTATCTATCTATGGAGGCTTATGTCTACACAACCCGGACTCGGGATATCTAAGAGACAATACATAGTCTCCTTTAACTAGTGGTCGCCTTCAAAATGGCTGCCCTGCTTCTGTTCCGACATCACTCACGCTTCTGCCTGATGATGAGAAAAACGTGCCTAACCTCTTTCTGTTTTGACCCTTCCTATGCGCATCATTTCCGTACATCCCTTTTTTCTACCTCGTCTATACCAACTCATGTTAGACTTCTCATTCTTCTTTCTCTTACTGCCACATGTGTTTTCAAATTGAAATCTGCGTAAACCCTACACCACAAACATCACACCTGTAAGGCTTCTCTTCAGTATGTATTCTTTCATATTGTCCTTTTCACATCTGAAAACCATTTACCACACATATCACATTTGTAAGGCTTCTCCCCTGTATGTATTCTTGTGTGTCTTATAAGATTAGAACAATAAGCAAACTGTTTACCACACATATCACACTTGTAAGGCATCTCCCCTGTATGTATTCTTGTGTGTTTTTTAAGACTAGAACGAACAGTAAACTTTTTACCACAAACATCACATTTGTAAGGCTTCTCCCCTGTATGTATTCTTTTGTGTGTTTTAAGAGAGGACATTGAAAACCCTTTACCACACATATCACACTTGTAAGGCTTCTCCCCTGTATGTATAGTTTTGTGGATTTTAAGTAATGAGGACACTGAAAACCCTTTACCACACATATCACACTTGTAAGGCTTCTCCCCTGTATGTATTCTTGTGTGTCTTTTAAGAACAAAACAATAAGCAAACTGTTTACCACAAACATCACATTTGTAAGGCTTCTCCCCTGTATGTATTCGCATGTGTCTTTGAAGATTACCATACTGTGTACACTCAAAACCACAATCATCACATTTGTAAAGTTTCTCTCCAATATGTTTTCTAATGTGTCTCTTAAGATGACGGAAATGCTTAAATCCCACTCCACAGTCATCACACTTGTAAATATTCTCCCCAGTAAATGTTCTCTGGTGTTTGTTAAGATTTCCACACTGGTTAAATTCTAGTCTACAAACATCATAATTATCAGATATCTCTCTTATATGTATTTTATTGTGGTTTTTCAAATGACCAATATGTGAAAACTCAATACCACAAAGATCACACTTGTAAGGCTTCTTCCCTGTATGTATAGTTTTGTGTGTTTTAAGATGATAGGAATCTGAAAACCATTTACCACACATATCACATTTGTAAGGCTTCTCCCCTGTATGTATTCTTGTGTGTCTTATAAGACCAGAACAATGAGCAAACTGTTTACCACACATATCACACTTGTAAGGCTTCTCCCCTGTATGTATTCTTGTGTGTTTTTTAAGACTAGAACAAACAGTAAACTTTTTACCACAAACATCACATTTGTAAGGCTTCTCCCCTGTATGTATTCTTTTGTGTGTTTTAAGAGAGGACTTTGAAAACCCTTTACCACACATATCACACTTGTAAGGCTTCTCCCCTGTATGTATAGTTTTGTGGATTTTAAGTAATGAGGACACTGAAAACCCTTTACCACACATATCACACTTGTAAGGCTTCTCCCCTGTATGTATTCTTGTGTGTCTTTTAAGAACAAAACAATAAGCAAACTGTTTACCACAAACATCACATTTGTAAGGCTTCTCCCCTGTATGTATTTGCATGTGTCTTTGAAGATTACCATACTGTGTACACTCAAAACCACAATCATCACATTTGTAAAGTTTCTCTCCAATATGTTTTCTAATGTGTCTCTTAAGATGACGGAAATGCTTAAATCCCACTCCACAGTCATCACACTTGTAAATATTCTCCCCAGTAAATGTTCTCTGGTGTTTGTTAAGATTTCCACACTGGTTAAATTCTAGTCTACAAACATCATAATTATCAGATATCTCTCTTATATGTATTTGCTTGTGTGTTGTCTCATTACTACAATTTGTAAATCCATTACTACAAACATCAAATTTGTAAGGATCCTCTCCTTTATGTATTCTCTTGTGTGTTTTCAGATCATGAAACTGTTCAGGATTATTTTGATTCATTAAGATTATATGATCTGACTTTATGTAATTTCGAACTGTCACCACAAAATCATTCTGGGTCTCACAAATGTCTGAACAGAGTTGCTTTCTTTCTGTGCATGATTTTTCTCGTTGCAGAGAAGGAAACTGTTGTGAATATTCACAAGCGTCTATGTGGTGTGTATGGAAGTTTTGCAGTCGACAGGAGTACAGTCAGTCACTGGGTTCAGAGAATCAAAGAATCAGGAAGTGGAGATACGGAGCTGCTTGATCGGCCGCGCTGTGGATGTCCTGCCACAGCCACCAATGCAGAAATGCTGAAATGCGCTGAGGGCATTATTCTTACTGATAGGCGAATCACTACTCAACAATTGGCCTTGCAGCTGTCAGTCAGCATTGGTAGTGCAAATGCAGTTATAAAAACTCTCGGATTTTCTAAGGTTTGCGCAAGATGGGTTCCTCGAAGTCTCGCAAATGACAACCGAGTGCAAAGGAAAGCAATTTCTTCTGAATTGTTAGAGCACTTCAATGCTGATGGAGAGAACTTTTTGGCTAAGATCGTTACAGGTGACGAAACCTGGGCACATCATTTTGAACCTGAGACAAAAATAACAGTCAATGGAGTGGCATCATCCGCAATCACCACGAAGAAAGAAATTCAAGACAATTCCTTCAGCTGGAAAGGTCATGATCACTGTCTTTTGGGACATTGAAGGTGTGATTCTTGTGGACGTTATGCCAAGAGGAGAGACAATCAATTCGCAAGCTTTACATTAAGACATTGGAAAAACTCAATCAACGTTTTCGCAGAGTTCGGCCGCACAAGATTCCAGCAGACCTGCTTCTCCTTCACGACAATGTGTGACCTCACACAAGTCTGGCAACACGGGAAGCAATCACCAAATTGGGTTGGACTGTACTACCCAATCCACCCTATAGTCCCGATTTGGCACCCTCTGATTTTCATCTATTTGGTCCACTTAAAGATGCACTCGTGGGACAAGGTTTGAAGATGATGAAGGAGTGATTCATGCAGCGAAGAAATGGCTACATGATCAAGACAAAATCTGGTACGGGCTAGGAATACATGCACTTGTTTCGCGCTGGCATAAAGCCGTACAAGTTGATGGGGATTATGTTGAATAATACTGATGTTTACATGACATATCCATGTATATTGTGTATAAATTTCATGCTTTTTGAATAAACAGCTCCTGAGAAAAACGATGTGGTGCATTACTTTCTGAACGCCCCTCGTACATCTGGAGTATTGAGGTCAGTAAATTGAGCGGAGCTGCTTTCCTTCATTCTGTGCATGATTTATTGCAACTGTTTTCATGAGTGGTAGAACCCACCCAGGAGCTGTGGGACTATACTTTAGAAACACTGAGCTCTGTAAACATAATAATATGTAAACATAAAGACAAAGGTAGTCCCACAGCAGATACTGCTTTAGGGGAGTGAAGTGTTAGAGACTTCACTATAATAGGTCCAGCACCGAGAGGTGAGGTGACCAGTTTACTTCCTCCCTGCCTTTTTCTTCCCTAGCTCAAGAGCAAATTCAGGTACCCATTTACAGCTGGGTAGACTGAACATGTTGACACCGTGAATCGAAACCGGTACTTATGCCATGAGCGCTGGTCCTTTGTCAACACAACCCCTGAAAAAATCATGTATGTAAGAGTAATGTGGAAAATTAGTTTTAGTTTTAGAGTAAAAATTTTAATATGTCTCTTCATAACTTTCTTGAAAAAAAATCAACTTTAGTTTTAGAGTGAGCAGTTTTAACATGTCTCTTCATAACTTTCTTGTAGAAAGTCAGTATTAGTTTTAGAGTGAACAGTTTTAACATGTCTCTTCATAACTTTCTTGAAGAAAATCAACTTTAGTTTTAGAGTTAACAGTTTTAACATGTTTCTTCATAACTTTCTTGTAGAAAGTCAGTATTAGTCTTAGAGTTAACAGTTTTAACATGTCTCTTCATAACTTTCTTGAAGAAAATCAACTTTAGTTTTAGAGTTAACAGTTTTAACATGTTTCTTCATAACTTTCTTGTAGAAAGTCAGTATTAGTTTTAGAGTTAACAGTTTTAACATGTCTCTTCATAACTTTCTTGAAGAAAGTCATGGCTGCCATGTGGTGCTGTTAAATGCTGGTGGCAGAAAGCTAATCTGAAATTTCCTTAGCCTAAAAGTTATTTATATTTGAACCCATCCACAATCTACAAGCATTTCTAATGATATACCTATAGATCACAGTCGGCTAGTTGTCGACCCCTGGTTTGCATGCTCAAGTTAACAACTTCTCATGTGCTGAGGATTCATATTGCTATCAGCCAATCCATCTTCAGTATCTTCTCCTTATCTTTTGATCTACTAGTACTTGTCTGGTTCATATCATCAGTTCCCCATTGGTGAGCTTGTCATATAATTTCAAACTTTCTATTCCACAGATGCACACATTTATGAAAGTCCATAGCTTCTTGGTTGTAGTTTCAAAACCATGCTATAAGACTCACTGATATATGCACAAAGATACATATATAGCCCCATGTAGTTCATGGCAGTCTTTGTTGAGACTATGACAAGAAACAGGACTATTGCTGTCTCAGTCATGTCATACAAGGCAACTAATGTGGCCGTGCATGCTGATGATGATGGTATAGTGGATTCGTATCAACTACCTTAATAGTAGGCAGCGTAAGTTCATGATATTACGTTACAGTAGAACTCCATTTATCCGAACCCCATGGGACCGAGCATCGTTCGGATAATCAAATGTTCGGATAATTGGATTACATGATGTATCGAGTACATGTACACATATTTCTAAAAATAATTAACAATCACAAGGAAAATACACTATAAAACATATTTACTTGTACTGTAATAATAATACCCACACTGTATTAGATCACTGTATCACCAAAATCTTTCATTACACTGCAGTGCATGTACTACTTGTATTAATTATTTTTGTTAAGAAAGAGAAATGTTTTCAAAATAACATTACAAACAATTCAAAACCAGGCGCAACTTACGTATACATGTACTTGCACAGATGTAGCCCACTATTTAAAATAATGAGGAATCCTCTTTTGCGCCAAACTGGATAGTCTGCTTTTGGCTGCTAAGTCCCGCATTCTCTTCAACAGCAGAAGCTGTGTAGGACAGCTGTCATCTTCTTGCTCGTACCAAGCCATCGCTGTTTCTAGTGCTATAAAGGCCTCTTCAGGACTTGGTCGACGTTTTGGGTTTTCTTCATAATCTACAAGTACATCATGTACTTCTGAGGAGTCTTCATCATCGGTCACTACATGTATTTGGTTTTCTTCTTGCACAAAAGACAAAATTTCTTCGTCATTCAAAAACTGAAAACCAGAATCATTATCATCTTCTAGCCACATGTGTGCATCATCTTTGTCACAGTCCGAAAATCCGGGCATTGCTTGAAACAGTTCCACAACTTCATTTATACAATCATCATTTGTGTCCACTGCAGTAGTTTCATTTCCTCCTTTTTTCCCAAGCAATCTATTCCAAGCCTTGTTGAGATTATCTTGTGACAGGGTGGTCCAAGCATCAGCTTACATATAGCAGCAGTCTTTGAGATTAAGCTTTTTTTGAAAACGCCACCACACTTTCTTCATCTTCAGCCAACAATAAACGACGCAGGACTTCCTTCTTGTACATCTTTTTAAGCTTTGCTATAACACCCTGATCCATTGGTTGAATCAGTGCTGTTACATTGGGAAGCAGAAAAATTACTTTAAAATTTTCAGCGGCAGTTGCATCGCTAGATGAAGATTCCCCTTGAATCTCCAATTCTCGTATGCCATGACGAGATTTAAAGTTTCTTAACCATCCCTGGCTAGCCTTAAAGTCAGGAGGACCGTCAAGTTGACTGTTGAACTGAAGTGCCTTTTCACACAATAGAGAGCCAGAGATAGGTTCCCCTTTGCTTCTTCTTTGCACAAACCATATATACAAAGCCTCTTCCAATTTCAAATCTTTCGCATTTCTCATGGTTTTATGTTTCTTCGACCCATTTTCACTATCCAATTTCGATGCAAAACTCATAATTTTATCCTTGTTACTTTTGATGTCAGAGACGGTAGCTTTCTCAACATTGAAAATCCTCGCAAATGAAGACACAGTTTCACCTTTTCCTAGTCTCTTGATAATTTCTGTTTTCGTTTCAATTGACAAAACATTGCGGTTCCTTTTATATGCTTTAGGCCTACTGGAAGATGCCAGGTCGCACAGAGAAATACGTGTACACCAAAATTATTCTGCTGTAGTAGCAGACACAATTATTTTAAGTTGAACTGTCTGTTTAGCCAGTGTTCTGCCTAGAACTCACACGTACACTGGATTGGTAAACCAGATATTAACGGACTTTATGATCTAACTGACTTCATGTACGTAAGCGACCGTCCATTAGCCCATCTCATTGTCTACAAATTGTTCGCACACATTTGAAGCTTGCCGCATCAAAAGATTCAGAACTGTAATCTAACGTGACTGGTGGAGACTGATTTTTTTTTTTCTGGAAAAAGTGTTCGGATAATTGGATGTTCGGATAATTGGGGTTCGGATAAATGGAGTTCTACTGTACTTAATTCAACAGACAAATGTGACAGTACACATTAACAGTTGACTGATGATTCAATATAGAGATGAAAACATACTTCACTCTGACATCAGTGAACGTTAATTGTGAAGTTTATTTACAGAAGATCAAGGTTGAAATAATGAAGTGCCCAACCTTCCACCTGAGATTGGTTAATTTTATACAGCAAAAGTTTCCATGGGCAATATTAAACATCGTTCTTACTCATTCTCCATATTCACTGTCACTACTTCTGTATTTTATACTGTCTCTAGTAGTCAAGATGGTTATGACTTGAGAATCACTGTTGTCACTAAGCTTCTTGTCATAGCATTTTCTCTCAGTACTCGTTGTTCCTAATTTTGCTCTACTTTATCTCCGCTGTGCTTCTATCTTCTTGAAGTTACTTGTCTTAGTGTGACTACTTGGTGTATCTTTTAGAAAGACTGGTCTTGTTGTTGTTGTTGTGTTGAAGATGTGATGGGTGGAGGGTGGGCACTTAACAGTTGACCGTTATTGCCTCTTCTCGTTCCATCTTGGTCTACCCTGTTCAACCTGAAATTTGGTTATAATTGGGGTATTTAGTGTCATTTTATTTTCTAATTTTGTATTCAATTTAAAGAACTATTGTCTTTAGCAGTTGCTGATTTTAATTTACATTAGTATTTGCCTATTTTATTTTCTCTTTTGTATTGTTTATTGGTAAGTATTGTCCTTTACACTTGGTTTTAATTTGTATTAGTATTTGTTCTTTGAGTTGTTGTTTTTTTGTTTTTGTTTTTTTAATACCTCATTGTCTTTCCTTGTCCTATGAGTAGTTAGTATTTTTTTTAAAAAAAATAATGATTTGTTGATTCTTGTTGCTTAATTTCTATTTAGTTTAATGTCTTTTCTGAAGTACTAACCTTATATATTTTCCTTTGTTTTATGTATATATCTTTTAAGTATTGATTGGGCATCTCTTGGGGCATCTATACTTAAAACCTTATCCCTTGTCATGTCTATATTGTGATTTCTATATTAAGTTTTTAATTCTAGCCTTTGCTGTTCATACTTTTTACAGTGGATCAGGTAGTGGTCTATGTCATTCTCTTCCTGACATTCTTGGCAGTGTGGTTCTTCTATCATAAAGTATGCTGCACCGAGACGGACACGCCAGAGTTTTTTGTTTGATGGTATCTTTAATTCTTCTCTGACCTGGCACGTCGGTTCTTTCAGCAGTTTGAACGCGTGTCTGCCTTTTCTACTTTTCTTCCATGTTGTCTTCCATTCCTCGTTTATAGTTATCTTCACTTGGCTCTTGATCTCCGACCTTCCCAGTCCTGCTCTTATATTGTTTTTACTTATTCTTCCATTTCAGCAGTTTGAACGCGTGTCTGCCTTTTCTACTTTTCTTCCATGTTGTCTTCCATTCCTCGTTTATAGTTATCTTCACTTGGCTCTTGATCTCCGACCTTCCCAGTCCTGCTCTTATATTGTTTTTACTTATTCTTCCATTCTTGGCGTTCTGATCTGCCAACTCTTTACCAGCTATACCCCATTGTGGTATTACAACCCCGGCACCTAGTTGCCCACTATCACCCTTGGATCCATCAGTGTAGACGGCCAGACTTTGCTTAGTTAGTTGATCTATGAACTTTCTACTTATCATTTTGGCTTCCTTGTCTTCTATGTTTTGTTTGATCTTATCAGTAAGTGAGTAGTCTATGATTGGTGTTTTTAGTTCCCAGGGTGGTATTTTGCTTCTGTATTTATTACTATTTTTAATTGTGTTAGATCTTCTATAGTTCTCCACCCTGTTAGATATGTATCTTTATTTAAGGGGACGTCCCATACACTTGGTTGGTTTTTGACAAATGCTTTATGTGCTGGGTGGGTCACTTCTTGTGTTACTTTACTCCAATAATTTAATCTTAGTTCTTTCCATCTTAGACCATGGGGTGGTATGCCAAGAGCTACTTCTAGCGCTTCTACTGGTGTTGATATAAATGCACCTGTACTGGTTCTCATGGCTGCATTTTGTATCCTGTCTAGTTTTGCTTTGTTAGAAGCTGCAGCTGAGTCATAGACTATGCTGGCATAATCCAGTTTCCCCCTGATGAAAGACTTGTAGAACATAAGCATTATTTTATTGCTTGCCCCCCATCCATTACCTTTTACAATCCTTAGTATATTTAGGGGTCCCCTACAGCTTTCTACTAAATTGTCTATATGTTTATTCCAATTTAGTTGTTTATCTAAAGTTAAGCCCAGAAATCTTGTTGTTGAGGAGGTACTTATTTTCTGTCCTTTAATGGTTACATTGATTTTATTTTTTTTTAAATTTCCTTTGCTGAATATCATACCAACTGTTTTGTTTACATTAATTTGGAAGCCCCAACTTTTCATCCACTCTGAAACTTTGTCTATTTGTTTTTGAAGTTTTTGGTAAACATTGTTCAAGTTTTTTCCAGATCGCCAAATGGCACAGTCGTCTGCAAATTGTGATATTGCATTCTTAATGTCGTTAAATTCATCTGCTAAATCATTTACAGCTATAGTGAAAATTGAAGGAGAAATCACCGATCCCTGAGGAATCCCATTTTGTTGTTCATATATTTCTGACCTATTATTATTCACCTGTACAGCAAAATACCTGTCCTGTAAAAAGTTTTCTAGATACCTATAGGTTTTACCAGTAATGCCTACTTAGTCTTACTTAGTCGTTCCCCTTCTACCGTGAGGTGTAGAGGTTTGGAAGAAAGAGCGCCAGACTATTCTATCAGCTGTCTTCTTCCTGGCCTGGTCCCATTCTAGTCCTCGGTCCTTCAAAGATTGTCTAATGTTGTCCTCCCAGCGGACTCTGGGTCATCCTGGAGGTCTGGATCCCTGGCTCTTTGTTTCCCATGCTTGTCGTGGTAGCTGATCTTCTCCCATTCTGCAGACATGGCCAAACCATCTTAGTTGGGACTGTTCTATTTGGGTCTGCAGCGGGTGGGATTTTAGGCCTTGACGTATCGTCTGGTTGCGGACCATGCCTCTTCTTGTTACTTCAACCACCTTCCTCAGATACCTCATTTCTGAGGTTTGGATCTGGCTTTTGTGGGTTGTAGTCATTGCCCATGACTCGCATCCATGTGTCAAGACTGGGACATTGGTGGAGCGGTATACAGCCATCTTCGTTTTCTTACCAACCTTTTTCTTGCCGAGGAATCCTCGATTTATGGCCTGAAAAAAGTCTCCCAGCCGCTGCTTTTCGAGTGGCCAACTCTTCTTTGATGCCTCCCTTTCGGTCTATAATAGCTCTGAGGTATTTAAAGTGGTCGACCTGCTCCAGGACCTGTTCTCCCAACTTAATCTGATGTTTTCTTTCTTCTCATATCACCATGGATTTTGTTTTAGAGCTGCTTATGACCATCCCTCTCTTCTCCAGCTCTTCCTTCCAGACATGCAGGTTGGATTGGAGATGTGTCTCTAATTTAGCAATCAGGACAACATCATCAGCAAATGCTAGCTCTGAAATACAGACCTGTCTCATCTTTCAGTACCCCACTGAATACTTTCTTGTTCTCTCCTTACATGCCTTGATGACATCATCCATGAGGAGTATGAAAAGACAAGGTGACAGGATATCGCCTTGTCTTACACCAGTGGTGGTCCTGAACTCTTCTGACTTATAATTTGCTGTCTTCACATAATTTCTGCAAGACTTGTAGAAGCTCTGTATAGCATGAATCAGAGGTGCTGGAATGTTCTTCCTTGCCAAACAGTCCCAAAGTTTGCTCCAGGGGACCCTGTCAAATGCCTTTTCCAGATCTATGAAACAAAGATGGATCTCACTCTTGTGCTCAAGGGCCTTTTCACTCAGCTGCCTGAGTGTGAAGATTAGGTCTTGAGTACTTCGGTTTGCTCGGAATCTGCACTGGGCTTCATCCAATTGTGGCTCAGCTAGGCATCGGAGCCTCTGCTCTAGGATTCTAGAGTAGATTTTACCAGGGACACTGAGAAGGGATATGCCTCTGTGGTTTCCACATTGTCGATTGTCACCCTTTTTGAAAATCGGTGTTATGATGGCAATCTCCCAATCCTTTGGTATGGCCTTGTTGCACCACGCTGCCTGTAGGAGTAATAGGTCGCCTGATGCTCCCATGTACTTAACCATTTCTGGTGTTATACCATCATGCCCTGCTGCTTTGCCCATCTTGATTTTCTCCAGTGCTGCCTTCAGTTCTTCCATCTTTATGTCATTTTCACTACCATTGGTTTTCTCTTCTGTGCTAGTGGTTATCATTTCTGATGCTTGACCTTGCTCACCATCAAGGAGTTCTGAGAAATATTCTTTCCATCTTTCCATTACTTCCTTCGGGGCAGTAAGCAAATTGCCTTGCTTGTCCTTTATAAATTTAAGAGGGCATTGTTTTTCCTTCCTCATGTTCTTTAGGGTTTTATAGAACAATTTCTGGTTTTCTTGCGCATCCTTTTCTAGCTTTTCTCCAAATTCTTCCCAGGACTTCTGTTTTGCTGCTAGCACCTTGTTCTTTGCTTCTGTTCTGAGTATCACATATTCTCTATATTTCTCTATTTGTCCTGCTGTGTTTTTAGCTCCTAAGTATTGTTTCCATGCCATTTACTTATCTCTTATTTTCTCTTTGACTTCTGTCCACCAAGGTCTTCTCTTTCTCTTATTCCCAAGTCGGACTTCACCACATGCTTCTGCAGCAGCTGTCTTTATGATGTCCTTGAATTTAAGCCACAGGGTTTCCAGGTCATCAGGTTGTTCTTCTGTGTTTCTCACTGCTGTAGCAATAAGCCCCTGATATCTTGTCGTAATTTCTGGCTCTTTTAGCTTGTAGGTCTTAATGCTTATTTCTTCCGTTCGTTTACTTGGTTTCTTGCGTGGTGCTGGGCAGTTCCTAGGCTGAGCAACTCTTTCAGTTGTTCTTTTGATTGTAAGCAGGCAGTGATCACTTCCAATCTCTGGCCCCCTCCAGACTCTAGCATCCCAGACATATTTGAATGAGCTCCTCCTAACAATGGCATAGTCGATCACTGACTTCTCATTCTTTGTTGGTTCACACCTAGTGTATGCATGTATGCGCTTATGGGGGAACTTTGTGTTGGTAATGATCAGATTCTGTTCACTGCAGAATCTGAGGAGTCGCTTTCCATTGTCATTGAGAGTATCTTCTCCATATCTTCCGATAACTCCACCCCATCTAGCATGGTCATTTCCAACTCTGGCATTGAAATCTCCGAGCATGATAATTTCATCTAGGCAGTCATCCACTGTCCTTTGAAGCAGCTCGAAGAATTCTTCCTTGACCTCTGCTCTCTCATCCTCATTTGGCCCATACACTATGACCAGGTTGACTATGGTTTCTCCTTCTTTTAGTTTTACAACCATAATGCGCTCTGAGACAAAGTTCCATCCCTTGATACTATCTTTCTGGTTTTTGGCCACAATGCAACCCACGCCCCCTTTAGCTCTTTCAGATGTGGGTACACCACTGTATAGCAGAGTGTTGCCATCGAGATCCATGACTCCTTGTCCCTTTTTCTTTGTTTCGGTAATAGCCAGGATTTCTAGTTTTGCTTTCCTCATCTCTTCCATCAGCTCCTCTTCTTTCCCATTTATACTTCTTGTGTTCCAAGTTCCATAAGTCGTAGTCCGTTCTAGTTCGTCGCATTTAGAATCAGTCCGGTTTTTCTCTCTTATATTACTTGTAATCATAGTTTAAGACAAACAGGTGATTGGCCTGTTGTACCTATGCTTGGTGGAGGGGCTGCCTCCTTACGGCCTCCATGCAGGCCGCCCTCCTCCTTTTTCATCTGGGCTTGGGACCGGCATAGGCGGAGTTACCAGTAATGCCAATCTTCTTAATTTTGTAAAGAGCTCCATCTCTCCAGCATTCATCATATGCTCTGGCTACGTCTAGAAAGACTGCCACTGTTTTCTCTTTCCTCTTGAACCCTAGCTTTACATCATGTTCTAATCTTACAAGCTGGTCTACTGTACTTCTGTCTGCTCTAAACCCTGACTAGTTTGGGCTATAAGGAGATGGGAATATATGAACTTACATCATGGGCTTCCTTATTGGGTTTTAGGATGGGTACTATCATAGCTACTTTCCATGCTTTTGGTATCTTTCCTAAGCTCCAGATTTTGTTATAGAGGGAAGTTATTTTGTTTATAGTTTTTTGGGTACCTTCTTAAGGATTTTGTAGCTAAGTATATCATGCCCTGAGGCAGTATTAGATTTCTCATTTATTGCACTAGTTACTTCTTCCTCTGTTACATCAGCATCTAAATAGTTTGTTTCATCTATCTGGTTTGGTAGTTCATTTGAAAACTGTATCCTAAGTCTTTCTCTTCTGTCATTTTCTTCCTGCCCAAGACTACTTTTGGCACTGACTTTATAGAAATACTCAGCAAGGGCATTAGCTTTTTCTTTATTTGTTTCTGCTCTCTTTGGTAGTTTGATTGTTGGCATTATTGTTTTCTGATTGTTCCCTTTGATTGCCTTAAGCTTTTTCCATACTTCTTTAATTTGAGTGCTAGGTTTAAGTGACTGAAAAAACTCCTTCCAGTTAGTTTCTTTGGCTTTAAATATTATTTTGTTAGATTCATTCCTAATATGTTTATACTCATCAGTTTTCTTCTGTTGTTATTTCTATATTTTTGTAATGCCCTTTTTCTTCTCTCATGAATTTCTGCACAGCTTTTATTCCACCAGGCAACTGGTTTTTTATTCCACTGAGTTTTTCTTTTCTTATTAATGTTATTTATTGGTTTTAGGTGCTGTGGCATATTTTTATTTGGTATATATTTTATTGCTATTTTCAGAATTTCATTGGTCAGTGTTTCTGCCCACAAGTCAGTAGCATCTGTTTCCATGTCTTTATATTCCATCACCTCCAGGTCTTATTGGAAGGCTTCCCAGTTTGCTTTTTTATAGTTGAAAGTCGGTTTGCCTGGTTCTGGGTTTGGAATGACTTTTTCATGCATGGTTATTACAATGGGCAGATGATCTGAGTTTGTGTCTTGTAACACTTCCCAATTTACATTCACTAGGTTGTTAGTTGCCATACTTATGTCTATTGCTGAGTCTGCCTTGTTAGCTTGTGGATTAATTCTAGTTGCAGTTCCATCATTTAGTATTATCAGGTCATTGTTTTCTATGAAGTCAAGTAGGCACTTTCCTGCATTGTCTGCATGTTGTCCACCCCAAGCATAATGATGGGAATTAAAATCGCCTACTATGACTGTTTTGGGGCCTAGTCTGGTGCTTTTGGCTAGTATTTCTTCATCTTTAATTGTGCCATCTTTGGCGTATAAATTTAGGATTGTTAAGTTCTGCTGCTATAGTTACCTGGATACCTTCTATGTTGGTTGTATCAAATACTTCCCAGTCTATAATTTTTAATGTTTCGCTAACTAAAACTGCGACAACCCCTCCTCTACCTTCTTTCCTAGACTGGTCTACTACCAGGGATGACTATTTCTACCAAGGTCTATTGTTTCATACTTCTCATGGCTAGCTGCTGCCTATTGTTCTTTTCATTATTCTAAACAGTTTATCTAGTTGGCAAGACTCGACATACCTGGCCGCCTTGAAAATCGGTACATTTCCTTGAAAATAGGAACACTGTCACTCTTGACCACAGAATATACTTATAAACTATCATCTATAATGGTGGTGTACTAAGCAAATGAGTGTCTAGGAAATAGCATGAAATTTTCTGTCACCACAGAAAAACTAGCCAGACTCATTTGGCCTTATTGTCCGATGATAACCCTCATTGGTGCTTCCCACTTCAAATGTTAACACAAGCAAACTTGCTTCCTAACGCTACTCACGTTTCAAATCTGACAGACCAAAACTAATGCGTCGATTTCCCATTACAACTATTCCGAACTTACTAGATCAAAACAGTTCACTCGAAATATAAATTTCCTGTGTGTGCAATTTACTAACGCATAGTTAAACTCACTTAAAAAAACAAAACTCCAAACCTGTCATCGCTTAATCCCTCAAGGGGTGTAAAAACATGACTGTTAATGGATAGTCACCCTTTGATAATAAGTCTATAAGTCATGGATTGTTTGCCCCCAGTTATCTTACATTGTCTGTTCATTTCCCTTATGCAAATTTATGAAACCGGATTTTTTTCCCCCACATGATCTTCATTGACCCCATAAATTATATCCCTTTTAGTTAAATTTAACAGTCTGTTATTTTCTGTTATGCAAATTTTCCAAACCTAATTTTTGACACAAGTGCTTCCTATCACACTAATATCAGGTTGTGTACAAGGCTTGCAACATCATTATATAGCTCAAATAGCTACAGAAACCACCAAAACAAGAGCATGTGAATGCTTGGTCCAGGCTACCTGCTAGGATAACAGCTTCGATGTTGCAGGCTACCTGCTAGGGTAACAGCTTCGATGTTGCAGGCTACCTGCTAGGATAACAGCTTCGATGTTGCAGGCTACCTGCTAGGGTAACAGCTTCGATGTTGCAGGCTACCTGCTAGGGTAACAGCTTCGATGTTGCAGGCTAAATGCTAGGGTAACAGCTTCAATGTTGCAGGCTACCTGCTAGGGTAACAGCTTCGATGTTGCAGGCTACCTGCTAGGGTAACAGCTTCGATGTTGCAGGCTACCTGCTAGGGTAACAGCTTCGATATTGCAGGCCACCTGCTAGGGTAACAGCTGCATTGGTGCAGACTTCCTAATAAGGTAACAGCTACATTGGTGCAGGTTTCCTGATAAGATAACAGCTACATTGGTGCAGGTTTCCTGATAAGGTAACAGCTACATTGGTGCAGGTTTCCTGATAAGGTAACAGCTACATTGGTGCAGGTTTCCTGATAAGATAACAGCTACATTGGTGCAGGTTTCCTGATAAGATAACAGCTACATTGGTGCAGGTTTCCTGATAAGATAACAGCTACATTGGTGCAGGTTTCTTGATAAGGTAACAGCTACATTGGTGCAAGTTTCCTGATAAGATAACAGCTACATTAGTGCAAGTTTCCTGCTAGGGTAACAGCTACATTGGTGCAGGTTTCCTGATAAGGTAACAGCTACATTGGTGCAGGTTTCCTGATAAGATAACAGCTACATTGGTGAAAGTTTCCTGATAAGGTAACAGCTACATTGGTGCAGGTTTCCTGATAAGATAACAGCAAAATTGGTGCAGGTTTCCTGATAAGATAACAGCTACATTGGTGCAGGTTTCCTGATAAGGTAACAGCTACATTGGTGCAGGTTTCCTGAAAAGGTAACAGCTACATTGGTGCAGGTTTCCTGATAAGATAACAGCTACATTGGTGCAGGTTTCCTGATAAGGTAACAGCTACATTGGTGCAGGTTTCCTGATAAGATAACAGCTACATTGGTGCAGGTTTCCTGATAAGGTAACAGCTACATTGGTGCAGGTTTCCTGATAAGGTAACAGCTACATTGGTGCAAGTTTCCTGATAAGATAACAGCTACATTGGTGCAAGTTTCCTGATAAGGTAACAGCTACATTGGTGCAAGATTCCTGATAAGATAACAGCTACATTGGTGCAGGTTTCCTGATAAGGTAACAGCTACATTGGTGCAGGTTTCCTGATAAGGTAACAGCTACATTGGTGCAGGTTTCCTGATAAGGTAACAGCTACATTGGTGCAGGTTTCCTGATAAGATAACAGCTACATTGGTGCAGGTTTCCTGATAAGATAACAGCTACATTGGTGCAGGTTTCTTGATAAGGTAACAGCTACATTGGTGCAAGTTTCCTGATAAGATAACAGCTACATTAGTGCAAGTTTCCTGCTAGGGTAACAGCTACATTGGTGCAGGTTTCCTGATAAGGTAACAGCTACATTGGTGCAAGTTTCCTGATAAGGTAACAGCTACATTGGTGCAGGTTTCCTGATAAGATAACAGCTACATTGGTGCAGGTTTCCTGATAAGATAACAGCTACATCAGTGCAGGTTTATTGACAACAGCTACATTGGTGCAGGTTTCCTGATAAGATAACAGCTACATTGGTGCAGGTTTCTTGATAAGATAAGAACTACATTGGTGCAAGTTTCCTGATAAGATAACTGCTACATTGGTGCAGGTTTCCTGATAAGATAACAGCTACATTGGTGCAAGTTTCCTGCTAGGGTAACAGCTACATTGGTGCAGGTTTCCTGATAAGATAACAGCTACATTGGTGCAGGTTTCCTGATAAGATAACAGCTACATTGGTGCAGGTTTCCTGATAAGATAACAGCTACATTGGTGCAGGTTTCCTGATAAAGTAACAGCTACATTGGTGCAGGATTCCTGATAAGATAACAGCTACATTGGTGCAGGTTTCCTGATAAGATAAGAGCTACATTGATGCAGGTTTCCTGATAAGGTAACAGCTACATTGGTGCATGTTTCCTGATAAGATAACAGCTACATTAGTGCAGGTTTCCTGATAAGATAACAGCTACATTGGTGCAAGTTTCCTGATAAGATAACAGCTACATTGGTGCAAGTTTCCTGATAAGGTAACAGCTACATTGGTGCAGGTTTCCTGATAAGGTAACAGCTACATTGGTGCAGGTTTCCTGATAAGGTAACAGCTACATTGGTGCAGGTTTCCTGATAAAATAACAGCTACATTGGTGCATGTTTCCTGATAAAATAACAGCTACATTGGTGCAAGTTTCCTGATAAGATAACAGCTACATTGGTGCAAGTTTCCTGATAAGATAACAGCTACATTGGTGCAAGTTTCCTGATAAGATAACAGCTACATTGGTGCAAGTTTCCTGATAAGATAACAGCTTCACTGGTGCAGGTTTCCTGATAAGATAACAGCTACATTGGTGCAGGTTTCTTGATAAGGTAACAGCTACATTGGTGCAAGTTTCCTGATAAGATAACAGCTACATTGGTGCAAGTTTCCTGCTAGGGTAACAGCTACATTGGTGCAGGTTTCCTGATAAGATAACAGCTACATTGGTGCAGGTTTCCTGATAAGATAACAGCTACATTTGTGCAGGTTTCCTGATAAGGTAACAGCTACATTGGTGCAGGTTTCCTGATAAGATAACAGCTACATTGGTGCAGGTTTCCTGATAAGGTAACAGCTACATTGGTGCAGGTTTCCTGATAAGGTAACAGCTACATTGGTGCAGGTTTCCTGATAAGGTAACAGCTACATTGGTGCAGGTTTCCTGATAAGATAGTGCAAGTTTCCTGATAAGGTAACAGCTACATTGGTGCAGGTTTCCTGATAAGGTAACAGCTACATTGGTGCAAGTTTCCTGATAAGGTAACAGCTACATTGGTGCAAGTTTCCTGATAAGGTAACAGCTACATTGGTGCAGGTTTCCTGATAAGATAACAGCTACATTGGTGCAGGTTTCCTGATAAGATAACAGCTACATCAGTGCAGGTTTATTGACAACAGCTACATTGGTGCAGGTTTCCTGATAAGATAACAGCTACATTGGTGCAGGTTTCTTGATAAGATAAGAGCTACATTGGTGCAAGTTTCCTGATAAGATAACTGCTACATTGGTGCAGGTTTCCTGATAAGATAACAGCTACATTGGTGCAGGTTTCCTGATAAGATAACAGCTACATTGGTGCAAGTTTCCTGCTAGGGTAACAGCTACATTGGTGCAGGTTTCCTGATAAGATAACAGCTACATTGGTGCAGGTTTCCTGATAAGATAACAGCTACATTGGTGCAGGTTTCCTGATAAGATAACAGCTACATTGGTGCAGGTTTCCTGATAAAGTAACAGCTACATTGGTGCAGGATTCCTGATAAGATAACAGCTACATTGGTGCAGGTTTCCTGATAAGATAAGAGCTACATTGATGCAGGTTTCCTGATAAGGTAACAGCTACATTGGTGCATGTTTCCTGATAAGATAACAGCTACATTAGTGCAGGTTTCCTGATAAGATAACAGCTACATTGGTGCAAGTTTCCTGATAAGATAACAGCTACATTGGTGCAGGTTTCCTGATAAGGTAACAGCTACATTGGTGCAGGTTTCCTGATAAGGTAACAGCTACATTGGTGCAGGTTTCCTGATAAGGTAACAGCTACATTGGTGCAGGTTTCCTGATAAAATAACAGCTACATTGGTGCATGTTTCCTGATAAGATAACAGCTACATTGGTGAAAGTTTCCTGATAAGGTAACAGCTACATTGGTGCAGGTTTCCTGATAAGGTAACAGCTACATTGGTGCAGGTTTCCTGATAAGGTAACAGCTACATTGGTGCAGGTTTCCTGATAAGGTAACAGCTACATTGGTGCAAGTTTCCTGATAAGGTAACAGCTACATTGGTGCAGGTTTCCTGATAAGATAACAGCTACATTGGTGCAAGTTTCCTGATAAGGTAACAGCTACATTGGTGCAAGTTTCCTGATAAGGTAACAGCTACATTGGTGCAGGTTTCCTGATAAGATAACAGCTACATTGGTGCAGGTTTCCTGATAAGATAACAGCTACATCAGTGCAGGTTTATTGACAACAGCTACATTGGTGCAGGTTTCCTGATAAGGTAACAGCTACATTGGTGCAGGTTTCCTGATAAGGTAACAGCTACATTGGTGCAGGTTTCCTGATAAGGTAACAGCTACATTGGTGCAGGTTTCCTGATAAGGTAACAGCTACATTGGTGCAGGTTTCCTGATAAGATAACAGCTACATTGGTGCAAGTTTCCTGATAAGGTAACAGCTACATTGGTGCAAGTTTCCTGATAAGGTAACAGCTACATTGGTGCAGGTTTCCTGATAAGATAACAGCTACATTGGTGCAGGTTTCCTGATAAGATAACAGCTACATCAGTGCAGGTTTATTGACAACAGCTACATTGGTGCAGGTTTCCTGATAAGATAACAGCTACATTGGTGCAGGTTTCTTGATAAGATAAGAGCTACATTGGTGCAAGTTTCCTGATAAGATAACTGCTACATTGGTGCAGGTTTCCTGATAAGATAACAGCTACATTGGTGCAGGTTTCCTGATAAGATAACAGCTACATTGGTGCAAGTTTCCTGCTAGGGTAACAGCTACATTGGTGCAGGTTTCCTGATAAGATAACAGCTACATTGGTGCAGGTTTCCTGATAAGATAACAGCTACATTGGTGCAGGTTTCCTGATAAGATAACAGCTACATTGGTGCAGGTTTCCTGATAAGATAACAGCTACATTGGTGCAGGTTTCCTGATAAGATAACAGCTATGTTGGTGCAGGTTTCCTGATAACATTGGTGAGGTTTCCTAAGAGCTACATTGTGCAGGTTTCCTGATAAGGTAACAGCATTGGTGCAGTTTTGGTGCATTGTTTACTGATAAAGTAACAGCTACATTGGTGCAGGTTTCCTGATAAGATAACAGCTACATTGGTGCAGGTTTCCTGATAAGATAACAGCTACATTGGTGCAAGTTTCCTGATAAGATAACAGCTACATTGGTGCAAGTTTCCTGATAAGGTAACAGCTACATTGGTGCAGGTTTCCTGATAAGGTAACAGCTACATTGGTGCAGATAAGATAACAGCTACATTGGTGCAGGTTTCCTGATAAGGTAACAGCTACATTGGTGCAGTTTCCCTGATAAAAACAACAGCTACATTGGTGCAGGTTTCCTGATATAACAGCTAACAGCTAGCTACATTGGTGCAGGTTTCCTGATAAGATAACAGCTACATTGGTGCAAGTTTCCTGCTAGGGTAACAGCTACATTGGTGCAAGTTTCCTGATAAGATAACAGCTATATTGGTAAGAGTTTCCTGATAAGGTAACAGCTACATTGGTGCAGGTTTCCTGATAAGGTAACAGCTACATTGGTGCAAGTTTCCTGATAATAACAGCTACATTTGCCTGATAAGATAACAGCTACATTGGTGCAAGTTTCCTGATAAGGTAACAGCTACATTGGTGCAGGTTTCCTGATAAGATAACAGCTACATTGGTGCAGGTTTCCTGATAAGATAACAGCTACATTGGTGCAGGTTTCCTGATAAGATAACAGCTACATTGGTGCAAGTTTCCTGATAAGATAACAGCTACATTGGTGCAAGTTTTGGTAAGATAACAGCTACATTGGTGGTTTCCTGATAAGATAACAGCTACATTGGTGCAGGTTTTGATAAGTAACAGCTACATTGGTGCAGGTTTCCTACTAACAGCTACATTGGTGCAGGTTTCCCTGATAAGATAAGTAACAGCTACATTGGTGCAGGTTTCCTGATAAGGTAACAGGTGCAGGTTTCCTGATAAGGTAACAGCTACATTGGTGCAGGTTTCCTGATAAGATAACAGCTACATTGGTGCAGGTTTCCTGATAAGATAACAGCTACATAACTGATAAGCAGCTACATTGGTGCAGGTTTCCTGATAAGGTAACAGCTACATTGGTGCAGGTTTCCTGATAAGGTAACCATTGGTGCAGGTTTCCTGATAAGGTAACAGCTACATTGGTGCAGGTTTCCTGATAAGATAACAGCTACATTGGTGCAGGGTTCCTGTTAAGGTAACAGCTACATTGGTGCAGCTTTCCTGATAAGGTAACAGCTACAGGTTTCCTGATAAGGTAACAGCTTACATTGGTGCAGGTATCCTGATAAGGTAACAGCTGCATTGGTGCAAGTTTCCTGCTAGGGTAACAGCTACATTGGTGCAGGTTTCCTGATAAGATAACAGCTACATTGGTGCAGGTTTCCTGATAAGGTAACAGCTACATTGGTGCAGGTTTCCTGATAATGTGACAGCTATATTGGTGCAGGTTTCCTGATAAGATAACAGCTACATTGGTGCAGGTTTAAGGTAACAGCTACATTGGTGATAAGATAACAGCTACATTGGTGCAAGTTTCCTGATAAGATAACAGCTACATTGGTGCAGGTTTCCTGATAAGTGTTTCCTGATAAGATAACAGCTACATTGGTGCAGGTTTCCCTGATAACAAGGTGCAAACAGGTACATTGGTGCAGGTTTCCTGATAAGGTAACAGCTACATTGGTGCAGGTTTCCTGATAAGATAACAGCTACATTGGTGCAGGTTTCCTGATAAGGTAACAGCTACATTGGTGCAGGTTTCCTGAGCTACATTGGTGCAGGTTTCCTGATAAAGATAACAGCTACATTGGTGCAGGTTTCCTGATAAGATAACAGCTAACAGCTAACATTGGTGCAGGTTTCCTGATAAGGTAACAGCTACATTGGTGCAGGTTTCCTGATAAGATAACAGCTACATTGGTGCAGGTTTCTGATGATAAGGATAACAGCTACATTGGTGCAGGTTTCCTGATAAGGTAACAGCTACATTGGTGCATTGGTGCAGGTTTCCTGATAAGGTAACAGCTACATTGGTGCAGGTTTCCTGATAAGATAACAGCTACATTGGTGCAGGTTTCCTGATAAGGTAACAGCTATATTGGTGCAGGTTTCCTGATAAAATAACAGCTA
>JAMPIV010005317.1:0-43618 GCA_024509875.1 Oreohelix idahoensis
GGGGGGGTGCACGGAGGCGTAGAGCGGTACCACCCAACAACGTCTAGACACTTTCCCTCATCGCCCAACTTAGGAAGTCGGAATACACATATCCTAGGCTGTCCTACAGCCAGCCACCTCCTCGTAAGCCCACTTGGACCACATAACCTGGCGTCCTCGGGTGTCCTCCTCTCAATAAAACAGCCTTCTCACCTCACCGTCTCCACCCATAAAACTGTGGATGTGCTTGACACATATTCTGGCTGTCCTCGTACCATCTCTCCCCCCCCACTGGGGAAGCAACATATCTGCTAGTCCTCCACCCACTTCGACCCATATCCTCCGCTGTCCTCCCCACATGCAGACATCATAGGCCTGGCTGTCCTTAGATGCCCCACATGGACACGATATCTGGCTGTCCCTTCCGACTTGCGACTCCATAATCTGGCTGGTCCTCAACCCACTCTGGACACATATCTGCTCCACCTCCCCCACATGCGGATACACATATCAGGGCTGTTGGTAATGTATAGTGTGGTTCTGCATATCGATGAGTCTGTTCTTATGCCATTCGGAGTCGCTCAGGATTGTTCCGTTATGCCATTTTTCTCTATTGTTATTCCTGATTATTGCTTTTATCTCTTCATATGTAGCCCTGTCTTTTGTTTTCCTTCCTTATTCTTTGGCAAGTTTATCTGCCTTCTTATTTCCATATATATATATATTGCAGTGGGCAGGGATCCACTGTACTTTTACTTGTTTGAATTCATAGCTAGTTTTCATTAGTGCTTATGTCAGGCTGTCTAATTCATTGTTTTTATTGTTCTTGAGGGCTGTGATGACTGATAGTGAGTCTGCAAGCATCCGATGTGTAGTATTTATATTACGGTTAAAGTCATTCATTCATTACCATTCATTACCATTCATATCCCCGCAGAGCTTAGGCGTTCAGCAAGTTTACATTAAGACTTCCTATCCTGTGTTACAGGTTCAAAGTCTATCCATATCTTCTTGTCCGCTATAGCTCTGTCTTATTTTCCGTTATAACTCTGTCTTCCTTTCTGTTATAATTCTGTCTTCAATTCCCTTCTGTAAGTGCTTTTCATCTTGTCATCATGTCAGCAAGTCATCATGTCATCATGTCGCCATGTCACCATGTCATCATGTCATCATCATTTTCTCTTTCGCTCCGAATCGAGCATGGAGCCACCACTACAACTTACCACCTTACAGGAAGCCTGAATACAGCAATATTATGTTTTTGCAGCGGTAGTTTCTGTAGCAATCTGTTTTACACGATAACGTTCCAAGCCCTCATGTAAATCCTCATATTACCTGCCTTTATGTGACATGCCTGAGGTGACAGCAGTCTTATTTTTTACTTTATCTTTTCAGAGACCCCCATAACTACCTGTGGACATTTGTTCTCTGTGTCTCTCTCTTTCTCTTACCATGACAATTTAAGAACAAGTACTACCTCGTAATGCTATAAGCTGGTTTCAACAATGTGTGTTTGGTGTATTCAAAACAGTTGCGTTTTAAGCAAAAGAATTTTACGTTTGCGATGCACATATAATTATCCAAGCAAATGCCTGTAAATGTAAACCAATGTGAATGTTCAATAAGTGAAACTGCTAGAGCTTTCTCTACAGAGAGCGGACATTAAGGTACAGATATAGGAGAAGGTGCGCCCATGAACAACAACACTTAACCTCCGCTACACAAAGTAAAATGATACACAGCAACATGGGCAAGATTACACTACCCTAAAAATGAAAATACACAACCTGATCAATTAATTTTTTTTTTTAATTTTTAAAAAGTTCTTTTTTAATTTCTGATTGCTGGAAACCGTCAATCATCGAAATTTTAACTATTTTAACCCCCCCCCCCCCCACCCCCCTTACCCTTTTTTAAATAGCACAATCAAATGAATAAGTTCATCATCGTCAACCTTTAGCTTCCCACGAAGACCAGGCCTTCAACAAACTTCTGCCAGGTCTTCGTGTCCTTCACCTTAACGTCTTTCTTTGTCTTGACTATTCCTTCCATGTCTGTCTCTTGTTGTCGAGCACTGAGAAACGTAAGGGATCGAACATTGAACTATAGTTTAAATCTTCTCATTTGTTTATCATCACTATCACTTCTTCATTTTCGTTATTGCCAAGTTATCTTTGCCATTATCCCATTTTCTTTGTCATTATCCCATTATATTGTCATTATCCCATTAGTTTTGTCATTATCCCATTATTTTTATCATTATCCCATTATCTTTCTCACTATCTCATCATCTTTATCAGTATCCCATTATTTTCGTCAATATCCCATTATCTTTGTCATTATCCCATTATCTTTGTCATCGCCCTATTATTTATGTATTTCCGTTCTCACTTTTCCATTATGCTCATCGTCCCATTATTTTTCTTGTATCCACATTATACCCGTCGCATTCCGTTACTGCTTTCATTACCCTCTTCTGTTCTTTATTACTTCGTTATATTCATTATGAATCCATTATCTATGCCATTGCTATGGTATCTTTGTCCCCGTCCATTTTGATTATTATTTCGTTATCTTCGTCATCACCAAACGCCATAGTCTGTATAACTCTATGTAAGTTTATTAACAGCTCAGCCATCCTGACAATAATTTTGTATCTCCTCAGTTCATGAAGCTGAGACCTAGCGTAAGTGAAGTCTCTAACATTTCATTTACCTTCGGCAGTGTCTGGTATGTGACCAGCATAACCGTCATTGTATTAAAAAATTATTGGCAACTAGATTCGTTTTCTGTCTTTTCTTTAGTGTTTTGGTTCATTAGCGGAGTGAAGTGTTAGAGACTTCAATATACTAGGTCCATCTTCGAGAGGAGTGAGGAGGGGTGACCAATTTCCTTCCTCGTTGCATTTGCCTTCACTAACTCACAAGTTGAGTCACGTACCGACTTACATCTGGGCAGAATTCTGCGGGACGCCAATGTGTATTTCGAACCTGGTACCTTTGCTGCGAAAAGCATATATGTGTGTGTGTGTGTGTGTGTGTGCGTGCGTGCGTGCGTGCGTGTGTGTGTGTGTGTGGGCTTGTATAATAAATATGAACATAATGATATAATCATGCACTATCTGCTCTCTATGGAGCCTGGGGCCACCTGTGATGCTGGTTCCTTGTGAGAAATCCCGCACAAAGCTGTCACCAGCTTTTGCAGTGTCAAGTTATTTGCAATGATAAGGTTGCCACACTCATATGCCCCTGTACAAGCAATTTATACATGTCAAAATGCATATATATAATGTGCATATTACAACTTACCCGAGTTTTTTTTCCTGCGAACACAGACTTTTTGTACTTGAACCGTTCAAACATTGTCGGACAACTGATTTTAGATACCGTCTCTTTCATGTGAGTTAGGTGTGGAAGTGGAATCCTAGAACTTATGGCGCAAAGTTTACTTCTAATCCGGTCTCTAGGGTTACTCTCCTCTACTCATAAAATTCACGTCCATTCCTCTGGCCTGTCCTATATTTGCCTCCTAATATTCCGTGTTCCTTGCTGTCTCTGATTCCTTCTTGATGAAATTGGAAATCAGTGAAGTATTCTTACAAATCTGTAGAATATAAGCTAAAATTTTCGCTTACACACCCAAGTTGCTACTTGGAGGGAAAGTATAATCAGAAGCAGTCTATCTTAGCATCTCAAATGCCAAACCAATTGCAAATATGTGCCTGATTTTAGTAGAGATTTATTCCCCCACTAACCTCCTCTCATGACGAGCATTACTGCATGACAACACAAGATATTGCCTTTTATATGTGATTTTCAAACTCCATAGCCACATTCGATCTTGATTCTTTCGTTTAGTCTGTCATATTTACAAATTCACTACTTCACAGATCTATCACTGATAATATCTTCCAAGATGTTATTTTCTCGTATTGTTTATAGCAACAAAGTCCTTATTCCGGAAGTATTACATCACTGTCCGTGTCTTAATCTTTAATAAGACTGTCATTCACTTTGAATCACTGAGACAACATGGTTAGTGGCAATTATCTGCAACCCATGTTATCATATCAAACATTTGTTCCACACGTTTGCCAACAAAATGTCTGGATTTTCCTCCTATGCCATCATGTGCAAAGGTAATCCCAGCTTATCTTTTGCCATCCTTGTCTACAGCCAGTTTTGTTTGATATGACAAACATAACACGTCTCGCTACTCCGGGAAACCTTACTGCTGGGCCGGAAGATGTTACGTAACGTAAACAAACAACTGCGCTCTGCACAAACAGAAGTCAATGTTGCTTCAAAACAGATAAAGCGATCAAGTAAAGGTAACGGAGTGAAAAAAGATGATAGGAACACCTTGAACCACGAAAGAGTAAACAATTTATACTGGCTGAAGTAGCACGTAAAATGAGTGGTAGATAATACTGCCGGAGAGAAGTGAAGACCCACAAAAAGAGAGCAAACGTATTTCGTGAAATGAGTAACTTCCAAAGTGTCGCCTCCTTGAGTATCCTTTAGATCAGTCTGTTATAGATGGTGTCCAGCATTGAATTCCGGTAACCAGTGCCAGAAACCCAATAGAGATAAATTGTATCCAAACTTTTGATGCACAGATTAGCCGTAGTTTGTCCTTCAACTGTTTAAGATGCAATCTTCCCTCATTTAGTTAAGGTGTACTGATTACGGTATACCCCTAACTATTGACACTTGAAGAGGTTTCCTCGGACCTGTGGCTCTCAGTATTATATATGTAGTTCTACACTTTTAATTTTATGAATTGCTTCTAATCCCTTTGGCCTGTCCTATAGTGGAATCCTTATTACTAACTCCTATTCTGGCTGTCAGTGATTGCCTTGAAGAAAATGGAATTGCATTGGAGAAATTTTCAAAACGCTCTAGGTTTTAAAGTTAAAATTTTGTCCACGCAAAACATAACCTCGTGAGGTTCTCTTGAGTGAAACTCAGTCACAATTTAGTTTAGTTTATTTTCCAATTTCAAGTCAACCACAAAGTAAAGCATCTTATTTCCAGTAAAATTTAACTCTACCCATTATCACAATTTATTGACATGAACCTATAAGGTAACGCAAGTAAGTGTTACATTTACTGGAAACATGATGTTATACTTCTTCTTCTTTTGTCCTTGATCGTTGACTGACAAAGCAGTCAGTGACCATCACGCCTGGGGGTGTCTTTTAGGACAGCAACAAACTGTTTCCACTTTGCTAGGTCGACAGCCATCCTTCGTGTGGTCATACGACCTGCCCTAGTTATTAAATCTAATAATCACTTCTCCAAGGTTGCATTCTCTTTTCCCATCACTGTTTGTTATGACAAGACATCTTGCTGGAACTGATTATATAATCTCCTTGTGCACTAATAGTCAAGATTGTTAACAAACCTACCGGAAACCATTACGTGATATGTTTGGAGTCCATATTGTTACAAAACAAGATAGCTAAGGATAGGCAATTGTGCAATTATGCTTACACATTTAGACCCATGTTATCTTTAATCATCGTTTCTGGTTAATCAACCACCATTTGTTAGATGTTTCTGCCGGGCTGGGCTGAGCAAATCACTCGCCCATCTATAAACCACCTGTCTGTATAAATAATAAACCGCCGACAATCGACAAACCAAATGCTGACGACCGTATGGTCCCACCTGGTTAATCGTTGTCTGTCCGCGATCAAAGGATAACATGCACTGTGTGGTCAAACCTAAAACGTATGGGTTGACGAGGTATGCCCTACCCAGGATGAGATAATATCGGTATATTGAGGTGTAAAAGTAAGATGAAAAGGAAAAAAGGAATGGTCAAATGAATACTGACAGAGAGGAGTGTAGAAAGAAAAATTGGAAGAACGAATAAGACATCACAATTTCCCAATTATTATGTAAATTCAAACTTGACAGATTAAAATGTCCAAAGAAAGGGAGCTACATGAGATGTGTCAACTCTCTGCGATGAGTGGTAAAAATAGATTTTGAGTGTCAAAGATTTGGAAGCGACAAATACACAAAACCAATGCGATATTCAGTAAAAGTGATCAAATATAATAACATTTACGAAGACTTCATAAAGTCATTTAATTACACTCACATTGTTTTATAAAGTTTTAACCTCGTCTGCGCCAGATGTTTGCTATATCGTAAGTTTCGCAGACGAAAAGGAACTATTGTGCTGGCAAGTACGAAACGCCTTGACTGAAAACCTTCAAATGTAAGACGAAAAAGCAAAAGAAAACGAGAGATAAATCGACACTCGTAAAGATTTCGTATAGTGTTTTTGCTTGCTTCAAAATACTTTTACAAATGAATATATATTTCTTCAATGCGACAAACAAAATAATGATCACACAACCCCGAGATCATGTTGTAGTCTTGGAATCACTTCATTGCCCCTCATGCCACAGTGATATTTTCGATTAACAATTCACGAGACACGCCTTCAAGGTTAACTCTCTGGTAAGCAGCACAAAGGGGATCATTAAAAATGTAAGATCTACATGGAAATGACACACTTACATGTCTCTCGGTGCCAGTCTTGTCAGTTCTGTGCAGATAGTTTGGCTATTTTTGACAACACGAAAGCAGTGTCGAAAATGTTCAGACAAGACGAGGCCCTTTCTACGCAGGATTAATAAACTCTACAGACATGTAAAAAACCTGATGTATGTTGGAGAAAAACATGAAAATAAATTATATTAGCCTAAAACCATCAAACAGGCAGTCCTTGTTCTGAAATCCTTAGTGTAGAAGAACCAGAGGGTTTCCAGAATGAGATGAAGAATGACACTGAAGACAGACATGACAGGGATTAAAAGATATGGAAATTCATCGAACAGGATAGCAAGCGTTGGCGTGAATTTCTTCGCAAATGAGCTGGGGAATAATGAACGAATGAAAGCCATCGTGAGTCGATGTGGCTGGCAGAAATGCTGTTTTAGAAATAATGCCTTCTTCTGGTTCCAATGTTTCATCGGAAGCTATACGTTCGAAACGTACTTTTCCTTTCTCTATTTCAAGTTCTGAAGACTACCTGGCGTTACGTTATGATGATGACTGTTTCCTACAACTTCCTGACCCTGTATTTTGTGACTTTATATGATGGCCTGTCTCATGAGCTATAAGGCTCAACGGTCTACCGTTCTTTGAAAAAAAAGTTCATTCGTTCATTCGTTCCTCTAATCGTCATCTATTTACTTCTCCAACTGTTACCGGTAGCACAATGCTTTACTAATTTCACTGGTTTCACAATGTTTTCCAACTTTTACTGGTATCACAATGTTTTACAACTTTTACTGATATCACAATGTTTAACAACTTTTACTGATATCACAATGTTTAACAACTTTTACTGGTATCACAATGTTTTCCAACTTTTACTGGTATCCCAATGTTTTATAACTTTTACTGGTATCAGAATGTTTTCCAACTTTTACTGGTATCACAATGTTTTACAACTTTTACTGGTATCACAATGTTTTCCAACTTTTACTGGTATCACAATGTTTTCCAACTGTTACTGACATCACAATGTTTTCCAACTTTTACTGGTATCACAATGTTTTACAACTTTACTGACATCACAATGTTTTCCAACTTTTACTGATATCACAATCTTTGCCAACGTTTACTGGTATCACAATGTTTTCTAGTTTCCATAGTCATTATGTTTATTTTCGCCCTCTGTGGAGCATGGAGCCCACCGCTGTACCTGGTCCCACATAATTCTGCACCAATGTACTTATGTACTCTAGCAGCGGTAGTTTCTATAGTAATTTGTTTTATATCATAAGGTTGCCAGTTTTCAACGTTCACTTGTAACACAATGTTGTCTAACGTCTGCTAATATCACAATATTCTCCAACCTTCATTGATATCACGATGTTTTCCAAGTTTTACTGGAACCGCACTGTTTTTCTATATACTTTTCCAACTTTTACTGAAACAGCGTATTCCAAATTTTACTGGAATCACAGAGTTTTTCAACTTTCCTGTTTGGAAACTTGCCCAACGAGGATGGATGGACTCCAATTTAATCCATCCCTGTAAGAAAAGTTTTATGTCCGTAAAACTATTTACTAATATGGAATATACATTCACGACAATATGTCACTTTCTTATGCTTCTTCAGTTCAGTTCGTGCCCGAGACACAGGCTTCGCAAAGCAACTAACATCTAGTGCTTTAGTGTAGTAACTTTAGTGTACTACAAATGTTTCGCTGTAATTTTTTTTTTGGTTTTTTTTTTACTTTAAATAAAATTACATTTGTTATGATTGTGGATTCAATATATCTTCGTGTTATTTTAAATAAATTTAGATTCTTTATAATAGTGAATTCAATATATCTTCGTGTTATTTTTTTTAAACGTGGGTTCTTTATAATAGTGAATGTAATTTATCTCGTGGTTACATTAAGTTAACTTAAGCTCTTTATAATAATGAATGTAATATATCTCGTGGTTACATTAAGTAAATTTAGGCTCTTTATAATAGCGAATGTAATAAATCTTGTGGTTACATTAAGTAAACTTAGGCTCATTATAGTAGTGAATGTAATATATATGGTGGTTACATTAAGTAAACTTAGGCTCTTTATAATAGTGAATGTAATATATCTGGTGGTTAAATTAAGTAAACTTAGGCTCTTTACAATAGTGAATGTAATATATATGATTTTAATATTAACTAAACTTAGGCTCTTTATAAGAGTAAATGTAATATATCTGGTGGTTAAATTGAGTAAACTTGGCTCTTTATAATAGTGAATGTAATATATATGATTTTAATATTAACTAAACTTAGGCTCTTTATAATAATGGTCAATATATTTTCGTGTTATTTTAAATGAGAGTCCGCTGGAAAGACAACATTAGACAATCTCTGAAAGACCGAGGTCAAGAATGGAACCAGGCCAGGAGGAAGATAGCCGATAGGATACTATGGCGCTCTCTCTTCCAAACCTCTACTCCTCACGGTAGAAGAGGAACGACTAAGTAAGTAAGTAAGTTATTTTTAAATGAACTTAGATTCCTAATAGTCGTGAATATCTTTTATAAATGGTATTTTAAATTAACAACTTTTAATATATCTTTTTGTTACTTTAAATCAACTAAGGTTTGTTATAATAGTGAATTTAATATTCCAATTTTGGGACCTCAAGACGCAGCAATAGAGACCGCAGTCAGCGACTCATAGCTTGACTGCCTGCGTCAGGACCAGCGAACCAGAGCTGGTCAAGACCGCACTCCACCTCCACGTGGTGGTCCTGGAAACAGTCTGCAGCTGTGCAGGCTGGCTGAGCGAGTGTGGATCGAAATGGGAAGGCAAACCCGGTCTTAAAAAATGCCGTGCAGAAGTCGGATGTGTCGACCGAAAGGTGCAGATATCACAGCTACGTTGTAAACAGACACAACGCAACCACCGTCCTATTCAGGGCGAACGAAGAAGAAGAAGAAGATATTCCAATTTAAAAAAAAAAACAATAAGATAAGATTCTCTATAATAGTGGTTCAATGTACTTTCATGTTATTTTAAATAAAATTAGATTCTTTATAATAGTTAATGTAATACATCATTTTGTTACTTTAATTAAACATAGGTTCTTTATATTACTGAATTTAATATATCTTTTTTTTTTTTTAAGTTGCTTTAAAAAAGTTAGGCTCTTCATAATAGTAAGTTCAATATATAGGTTTTTCATAATAGTAAGTTCAATATATAGGTTTTTCAAAAACAGATTTGTTAGTTTATAATGCCGATAATCTTATTATTTGTTAGTTTATCTCATTTATTCATCACCCTTCCACGCCCCACGGAGCATAGGCCTTCATCAAACTCATCCCAAGTCCTCATGTCACTTTTCATCATCTCAAATCTTTCTCATCATTTTCCATTTACCCTCCTATTCTCTTCTCTTTCTTTCTTTCTTTCTTTTTTTCTTTCTTTCTTTCTTTTTTTCTTTCTTTCTTTCTGTCTGCCTCTACTTATCCCATTCTGGGGATTACAGAACAAGTACTACCTAAATATGTGTATTTAGAAAAACAAAACAGCCAAAGAGTTTCCGCCAAAACGAAGCTTAATCATTGTTCGTGAGCATTCGTGCAATAAATTGTGGGTTCTTTGAGTTGAATTGTGAAACGGGAAGACCTTTTGATGGAAGTCGTAAAACTGCTCTTCAAGATCGGTAGAAAATCATTTGTCTCTAACCGCCTAAAAGGTCGTCCAATTTCGTGTGAACTCTGGGTTTTGATTCCGGAGCTGAAGCGTCACTGCCCCTGGAAAATGACACAATAAATGGTAGTAGAATGAACCGGAAGGTCGGGTTCCGTCTATATTTTTTTTTTTTCATTGTGTTCTTGTCGTGTTCATTAATTGCATTCCTACTTTTATTGTGGCTAAAGAGTTAGGCTCTCTTTGTCAGCGCCAAATTTAAACACTTAGAGATCATATTATCAGTCTGTCTCTGACGGACTACACCAGTTTCACTGACCTATCTTTGAGGCACTACCTTACAACGGTATGACAAGAGTCTACATTTTAAAAACATGTCACTACGTAAAACAAATTACTACATGAACCATCCCTGCAAGAGCAAGTTAATGCTTTGTAAGGCTTCCTGCAAGTGGACCTGCTGCAGTGGTGTCTCTATGCTCCATAGGCAACGTAAACGAAAAAACGCTGATGATAATGATGAATTCAGGCCCCCCCCCCCCTTCTTTCCAAGAAGCGATACTCTAAACAAGCACATATGTTATGATTAAAAGTCATAACATGTATGTCGATATCAAAACGGTTCGACAAGTGGTCCTATTTGTTTATGACCGGTGACCATTGGTTACAGGAAGTACGTCATGACTTTTGGGTCGAGTACCATGCGCCTAGAGTAGCCGCCTGCTGAAGGTGGCGATCTGTCAAACGGTCTCTTCTCTGTGTGTTTTTCAAGGCAGGCGGACGTGTGTGTCTAGAGCTCCTAAGAATTATAATACTTCACTACAGATTCATACCATGTTCGACCACTGGATCATCCATACTCCTCCGTGGATGATGCCAGTTTATTGTATGAAAGGAATTCTATTATTGTGAAGAACGTGAGTAAATAAATTATTACGAGAAACCTGTCATGGACAGCGTTTTAGTGACAGACGATATGGAACGTACTGAGGACTGCCTTACTATATTATGCCAATAATTATAATGGCGTTACTGATGAAGTTTGAGGAGCATTGAGTATGTTAAATAAACTGCATATTTGAATTGTCTAGCCTGGCCTTTGGCAGTATCATTTTCGTTGATGGAGATAGGCTGTGTGCGGGGACTTACTACATACCCTTATATGAACTTGGCCTGAGTAAACCTACTACTCATTATATAATAATATAAAACACCCCGTAACAGCATACTACGAATACTTGTAAATCAGCACTTGTTCTTCATATTCTTCATTTTCTTATGACGTCCGTTCACATTGGAAAGTGAGAATATTCTGATGAACATATTAGAGCCCACGTCTCTTTCCTCTAGACATTCCTAGGTGGATTCTGGATAATTTGCGTAGCTATCCAGTCACATGACTTTACAGTTTACACTTGTCACACTATTTTAGAATCATACTTTTAGGGAGAGAAAAAACAAACAACTAAAGTATTTTGCTTAGAGTCAAAGTAGTTACAAAGTAATACAACTACACAAGTAAGGAGAGTTTAAACACAACATTGGTGTGAACGTGGAACGCGAACGCACAATCTCTTTAATGGTAGAGGACAAGGGACAGTCGGAGTTCGAACCTTTTGTCTGAGCTCTTCAAGTCTTTGTTCATTATTAAAACTTAGTAGACTGTGGTTACATAATGGCCTCCACCGGTTCCTATTAATGTATGTTTCACCAGGACTGAGGAGCTGTTTTCACTTCGTGAAATGCCTGATTAAAATGGTTTATTTTAGTTTTCAATCGTTTTACAGTTGTTGAGTTCAGATCATAGTGGATTAAGTCCAACAGAAGACCCGATTAAGTAGGCGGCCGGAAGAGGGTGAAGGGACATCTTAGAGAATAACGTTTTGAGGTTTAACTTAAAAGATAAAAAAAAAATTAAGAAAAACCTGTCGAGTAGATTTTGAGTTACGACAGAGAAACAAGCGGGGAGGATGAAAGTAATAACCTTACAAATTGCAACGGCGCTGAATATGCCATATTTAATGTAAAACAAATTGCTACAGTTTTCCTGCAAGAGAGTCAGCTGCAATTGGGGCTCCATGCCATTTGATGAGCACAAAGGAGAACAGATGAATGGTGTCCAACAGGCCTTTGTAATATTTAAAAGAACATTCAATCGACGTTCTTGAAATATATTTTTTTCGCTAACAGACCCTGCGTTCCCAGAATCGTTGTAAAAGTGTGAATCGATTTAAAACGAAGGCAATCTCCACTGCTACCCATTCCAATCAAAATAGTCCGAAATGTTGGGCAATGAAGGCACTTTATTTGTTTACTCCCGTCAACTTGGCCGAGAGCTTTGTGGACAGGCGTTGGGGAGCATGTCTCACTATTCCTACTATCTCTCGTACCTTGAATCAGTTGAGTACTCACTGCCCTCCTACACCGTGTGGTTAGTTAGTCGAGATAATTCATCTTCTTCTTCTTCTTCTTCCGTCCTTAGCCACTGACCGTCAAAGCAGTCAGTGGCCATTACGCCTAGTGGCGTCTTAGGGCAACAGCAGATAGGTTTTCTTTGCCATTGTTTCCCATCACGCCTATTGGCGTCTTTAGGGCAACGGCAAATCAATCCATTTGCTGTTGTTTCCGTAATCGAAGTGACTGGCAAACGGGTGATCAGCCCGTTGGTATAATTCATCTTAGTTGAATTTTTTCTTCTTCTTTGAATTGGGTAAATATTGTGCCTTGTTACCTAGGCTACTAATATTTATCTTCGCTTGATGTGTCTAAATAGTTATAATCAAGGAACAGAATAAACTCAAAATGGGGAAACAAACTGGACAGTGGACTATTCAGGAGATGTTAGATGGAAGGAGTGGCAGATATTTAAAGAACGAGAATATATCATGACAGTAGGTAACAATACGTGCGCTAAATTTGAAACCAGCACCCAAAAAAAAACATGGCAAGCGCATTATAGACATTAAAGAAGACGAAAAAAAAAAAAACTCACTCATACAGTGCAAACAGACGTCAGTTCAAACCTGGGCTTTCCAAATGTGGTGTGAGTCTAGGGAACAAAATCATCTGGCAGAAAGAAATTTTTAAATTACTTAGAGTGCAAGTCGCGATTTTGTATACACTTTCATATCTATGTTCAACTGTTTGTAATAATGGCAATCAGATATATTTCCGACGGTATTATTTTTTCCTGCATCTTGTAGGGACAGTACAGTAATTCAGAGTAATTAATTATACAGAGAACATGAATGATTCAAAGACTTAGTGTAGTCGTTATAGAAAATCAGGATCGACTGAGCAGCTACGTATGAAGCTAATATATGAGAAGAAGAGCGAGAGAGTAGAGAGAGAGAGAGAGAGAGAGAGAGAGAGAGAGAGAGAGAGAGAGAGAGAGAGAGAGAGAGAGAGAGAGGGCGACAGTGAATAAATATAGAAGTTCATCAACTCTATGTTGCGTTTGAACATGCACGGGGAAATGACAAAGTTTATAAGAATAAATTACATTTACAATAACAAGACTGCACTGAAAGATACTTACTTAAAACTTACTTAGTCGTTTTTTCATCTACTGGAAGACATATCGCTATAACGTTAAAAACAGTTGACACTGTGTGAACACATTTATTGAAAACATGCATTTTGTCTCGGTACTCAGTTACAACTCCATTAGAGTTTCAAATAATGAAGCAAATTTTTCAAATTGAAAAATAAAGTGAGACAATTTAATGCAAAATTGACAACATTTTGTCTGCCAAGTTGCAGACATTTTTGCTGAATACTTTAGCCAAAATACACCACACTCATATTCGCCCACCCTTTTATGTCCTATTTGCCACTTGTGGCGATTGACGACTGGGTTGCCCACCCCGGATTTAAATTTTTGTGAATATAAAAAACACTAAAAAGATGAGGACACAAAAGAGCGAGCATGCGAAGTGAGAGAGAAAAAAATCAGAGAATTAACCACGTGACTGAGATCACCTCACTAAAGATTCATCAATCACTTGGTGAATATTTTCCCCACACTGAGTACCCACGGTAACAGCTTGAAGATAACGGTGAACTTTCAGATAACATGGTCGTCTGGATGAAAACTAGTTACGGTCACAGTGCAGACGGCAATTAGCTTTGGCAAAATGAAGAACCAATGAGATTTTACCGAAAGTCATATCCTAAACTGGATCTTAGATAAACTTTTAATGCCGCCACAAGGGAATCATTTTGAAAATCTGATTAGGGCTTTAGGGAGAAGGCTGGTGAAAAATTGTAAAAAGACCTGGATAAATAGGCGATTATTTTTTTTAAGCGAGCTGTACTGTGTCTTGTAGTCATTGTAAAATGGTTAGTGTTATATTCCAATTAAAAATTGAAGTCGTCATTTCAAAATTGGCGGTCACAATTTGGCGGTAACTTTAAAAATTCTGTCGTCGTATTCTTCTTCAGACATGTGGATAGTTTTCTGTCACTAAGTCTGCTGCAAATACTGGGTTATTGAAAAAAAAACAATAAAAAAACTATATGTTGATATCTTGTGCACACCGCAGGGTACACATTCTTTGGATATATATATATATATATATATATATATATATATATATATATATATATATATATATATATATATATATATATATATATATATATATATATATATATATATATATATATACCAACGGGCTGATCACCCGTTTGCCAGTCACTTCGATTACGGAAACAACAGCAAATGGATTGATTTGCCGTTGCCCTAAAGACGCCAATAGGCGTGATGGGAAACAATGGCAAAGAAAACCAATCTGCTGTTGCCCTAAGACGCCACTAGGCGTAATGGCCACTGACTGCTTTGACGGTCGGTGGCTAAGGACGGAAGAAGAAGAATATATATATATATATATATATATATATATATATAGGTAGGTAGGTAGGCAGGCAAGTAAGAAGGTAGGTAGGAGGGTGGTTGACAGGGCTTATGGATAGATTGATGGATGGATGGATTAATGAATAAATAGATGGATAGATGGATGTATTGATGGATGGACGGAAAGATAGACCTACAGACAGCCAGACAGACAGACAGACAGACAGACAGACAGACAGACAGATAGATAGATAGATAGATAGATAGATAGATATATAGATAGATAGATAGATAGATAGATAGATAGATAGATAGATAGATAGATAGATAGATAGATAGATAGATAGATAGATAGATAGATAGATAGATAGATAGATAGATAGATAGATAGATAGATATTTGGATGTATGGACGGGACGGACCAGACAAGACCCGACCCGACATGCAGACAGGCAGACAGATTAGATAGATAGATAGAATACATAGACAGATAGAATAGATAGATAGATAGATAGATAGATAGATAGATAGATAGATAGATAGATAGATAGATAGATAGATAGATAGATAGATAGATAGATAGATAGATAGATAGATAGATAGATAGATTGATAGATTGATAGATAGATAGATAGATAGATAGATAGATAGATAGATAGATAGATAGATAGATAGATAGATAGATAGATAGATAGATAGATAGATAGATAGATAGATAGATAGATAGATAGATAGATAGATAGATAGATAGATAGATAGATAGATAGATAGATAGATAGTGGGGAGGTGAAGTTTTCATTCTGGAGCTAACTGTGTCGTACTGGCTAATGTGAACCAGTGTTACTGTAGGATTTATGTAAAATTTTCAACCTATATGCCTTTTGGTCTTCACAGTATTCCAAATCCAAATCTTCTAATTTTGTATTCACGTAATTGTGATAGGTCGGGATCTATTTTTATGAGATGGCCGAATCACTTTATTTTCTGTCTGTCAGTATATTTAAGAATACACAATGACAGCTAAAAAGAGTTCCGATAATGTCTTGAAAGTAGCCAATGCGCAAAGCAAGGTAATTACTCGTTTTTTAAGGAAACAATTCACTGCTTACTTTTATTGAACTTTGTTGCTGTCATTTTTGACGGAGTCATCTGTCAAGTTATTTGCTTATGTTTTTATCATAAGAATAATTGTGTCTTTACCTGCGATGTCAGGTTGATTAGGGGTTATCTTCCCTTGTTTATTCATTCATTGTGTTTGACCTTTAGGGTCAAAGGTAGACAGTTCGGGCGTATGCCCATGGGCAGGGTTTTTTAAGCGGGAGTTGAGTTAGACTTCCGGCAAGCCGGGAAGTGTCCTGGTTTCTGAAGGGACGAGAGTCCATTGTGTTTTTCGGGGAGAATCTTCGAAGTGACTGCACTGGCAGTTTCCCCCAGTGAATCTCTGTGCGTTGGAATGACAGCAGAGTTCCTTGTTAAGTTCTGTGGACTCGGTTACAGGTAATACCGACTTTTTCCATTACTATGCTTTCGGTAGCAGAACATGTTAGAAGATTGCCTAGTCTGTGAACTGCAGCTCACCGGTCCTCCATTTCAGAACTTATATTTTGTGCTCGAGGTAGCCATCCAAGACTATTAGTCTTTCTATTGTCCAGAAATCCAGTGACGAAGATATATTGTGGGAACCGCAGATTGGCGGAATTTATGTCTACAATAAGCATTACTGCAGGGTTGATGGTAACCTGCTTATCAGAAGTACACAGCCGACGTCAGAACGAGGCCTGTGTTTTCGGCTATTATACTACAGCCTGATAATGTGCAATTGGCGGGGAATGCCAAGTTGCACCTATGTGTCAAAGTGATTAAGGTATCTGACGCGTTTAGTCAGTAATCCCATGGCGACGCCACGAACTGTCCTTATTGAAGAACATTGTATTGACCATGCACGGATATTCAAATGTTTACCAGCTTGCTGAATGCCTAATGTATACCTATCGATTTCCGGTCAGCATGACCTTGTTTACAATGACTGTTCCTGTTGATACCATGTGTGTTCTCGTCAATATATGTTTTGAAACGTGTCTGCAGTGTCCAAGCATCCTTGACTACTGCATGTGAGTGTATGGGTTGCAGGGTCTACATACATAAGAGCCTAAACACATTCGCGCCTTCATTCGCACCCACACTCAGTTCATCATCCGCTCGCACTACACACCTAACAACATGTATACTGTCTTGGGCCAGTGATCACCTCAACAAGAGAAAAAGTACAGTTACAAACTTGTTGTGAGGAGATGATAACTGGAACACGTTTCTGAAAGAGAAAAGATTGAAGGGAAAATATAGAAGACGTCACAGATAGAAGGTATTGGACAGTTTAACATCATGTAATGGGTACAATGGGAATGATAGACGGCAATACAGATTGGAAGTAGTTGGCTAGACGTGACCACCAACGCCTGCCGGTATCGTACAGTATTTGAGGACGACGAAGATCTTTAAGGTTAATGATGTGGATTTTTATGAATATTAATAAAAGAAATGAAACATTCGCATGTTTCAGCAAAATTGTATTCGGTTCTGGGTAAGGTAAAATCAGTCAGTTGGAGGATAGTGTGATTCGCTTGCATAGCTAGGCGGGGTTGTCGCACGGAAGGTCCTGGGTTCGAGTCCTGGGTAAGCCACTCGCGTCTGTTGTTTTTCTGTTGTCTGGTGTTCTACTTCTTTATTTCTTACGAGTGCCTGAAAACATACCTTTATGTTTGTCTAATATTTGTTTACTGTTTACAGGCCTCGGGTTTCCCTTCCTTATGTGTTATAAACAGTTAGCACAAACAATATTAAAGTCGTACGGAAGCAGTATCCAGCTGGTCCATTTTCCCTGTTAGTGAAGAAAAGTGTTCCCAGCGGAGCAGAAAAGCGCCACATTGTTAGTCAGATATGAATTATATACTTGATAATTTAGACATTTTGACATATCAGTGTAGGATTTCTCTCAGAGAATTCCCTTGGAGAGTTCTGCAGCACAGCTTGCAATGACAATAATGTAGTACCTTCATTTCGAGGAATGAACTACCAGAATCAAACGAACACAAGTTAATGAACGCCTCCATCTGTTTTATTCCGCCTGCCCGTTATTAAAACCCACAAGGGACAGAAATTTTTATCATTTGTTTTTATATTTACACATTTGTATTCTGTTGTCAAGAAAACACCAGCAATGTCTCAGCGTGTACAGAAAAAAAAATGTTATTTCGGGTTAAAGTGGCCGCGTAAATTGAGTTCGGATTTTGGAATCATCGACTTCACTGCTCCGTGCGAAGTTGGTCGTAACTAGCCGAGCTATCGGTCCAGTTTGAAGAACGCTAACTAGATCCTGAGAGGCTGAAGGCGAGTTTGACGAATGAACGTGTCTCATGTTTCATTTTTTCCATTTCCTCCAGACATCGATTATTTCTCAATATGCCGCTTTCAGTGCCATGCAGCCACCCACGTCTTCATTTCGTTGTCCAACGTTTTACAAACTCAACCAAGAATCTTTATGTGGCTACATTAAGGAGTGAATTCATTTATTGAACACATACAAGTGACTGGAAACATTAGCCGCTATTCTTCCATTTTCATTAAAACAGATAACCAACTTTGACCTGAGTATTTCCAGGGGTCTACGAGAACACAAATAACGGACTACTACTCTCTCAGGCATGCCGATAGAGGCGACTAATATGAGGTTGTACATGAGGCAGGCAACCTCACCATGTCAACCAAAATGTCACAGAAACCTCTGCTACAAGATAGCATGAATGTTTTGTTGTAGCCTTCTAGCAAGAGGACTAGCTGTAGTGGTGGTTCCATGCTCCGTGAGGAGTAAGAAAGAACGAACGTACGAACTTTATTTTCAAAGGGTTAAGAATTGGGCACGCAGGCCCGTCTGACATTCTGCCCTTCCTCTCTCTCTCTCATCATGTATACTGTATCCTTTCATCCTCACATTTACTTTAAGCATTATTAAGGCATTTTTCATTATAAAAGTAATATAACATCATGCATTTGCAATAATCATCCTAGAAAGAGAAGATAACTAGCTTTACTCTTAATTTACTTCCTGCTTTCCCCAGATCCTGTTACACGGCATGGGGAGATGCGGTTTTCGTTCTTGAACTAAATGTATTGCTTTGTTTTGTGTGTGTGTGTGTGTTATTTGTATGTTTGTTTTCAAAACATTTTGGTTCACATTTTTTTTATTAAACGCTTGATCTGGTTACATGAATGTAATTTTATCCAAATATTTCACCTGTTGTAGCTGTTGATGTGGTGTTACTTGTGAGCTGGGGAGGGCTGACTATCGCTGCCTCAAGGCAAGACGGGTCATTGGCCTCTGATTGTAGATTCCATATGGATTAGGTTAGAGTAGGAGGTTGCTGTGAGCTCTGCGCAGTGCCCGAAATGCAAAACGCTCATTCCACCACCGCTTTTGAGTAAGGAGTTTTAAAACAACAACTGTTATTTGTTGTTGTTGTTGTTGTTGTTGTTGTTGTTTAACTAGGGCTGCTGAGCTTCTAGCTCTTCGGCAGCCAGTACCAAGTTGAAGACTCTTTGGTATTATTTACACTGTAGATCTAGGCTTTTCCTGTGGTTTTTCTGCAATTCTGAAAAGTGTTGAAGTCAAGAGCTCCAGTTTCTCCTGTTTGGCTAGCATTTAAAGGACTATCACATCTGATCCCAAGCTAGGAGAAAGAATTGTGCGGCATGCTGTGCATTCCCCCCATCCAAGGGGGCTCTCCAAATATGCAGAGCAAGTATACTGTGCTCTGGTTCTGGGCTCTCCCAAGGAACTGTCACGTCCTACACAGAGCCACTTCTCAGCTCCCTCTGCCCATCATGGGGTCCATAGTGAGATCTTCCTGCATACAGCCAACCAGGAAAAAAGGCAGAGTAACGTCTGGGGTTCAAGTCAGTCCTCCAAGCTGTGACGATACGGTTGTGCGATCTCACGTTCACTCCGTCAGTATCATTTTTTTTCTTCATTTTTCTCTTTCTCCCATTCAGTTCGCTTATTATTTGGCAATTTGTTGCCCTTTCATTCATTATTTTGCTCTATGATGAATCTAGTAGGGTGAAGTCTCTAACACTCTACTCCCCTACGGACGTATCTGCTTTACACGCAGAATTGTTTACGTTTCGCAAGGTAAATGCGATAATACCAATTAATTATACCGGTCAAACGCTTATCTATTCTTTCAGTCTGATCACCCTTTGAAACGCGGCGGTCCAACATTTGACCCCAGTGAAAAGCTGATGACCGTGTTGACACAAGCGTGTATTGTGCGTACGATGAAAGAAGACAACATTGTCTGACCAGACATCTGTCTGGCGGAGGCACGCAGATAAACGCGATAATTGGATAATCGTCTCATCTGAGCCATCTTTGCAGATAAGATGGCAGAGAAGAGATCTGACCGGAAATATTACCGCATGATTTGAAAGAGGTCAGGCGTGGAATATTAAATTGTAATATTTTAAAATACGCTAGAGATATTTTGAATTAAAACGTCCCCACCCAAACAGTGCTAGAGAGATTTGATTGGTTTGAAGTGAGATGCTGGAATATACATTGAATTCTATTGGAACATTCGGCGGAAACACAATCTGTGATTTGAACTGAGAATGAGAGATATAATCTAGTGAACTCAGAGACACAGAACAGACAGCTTTGCAACTTCGACCGAGCAACTCCCAAGAAGCCAGAAAGAGAAGGATTGGACCTAGAATTCCTATATCAAAGGTGACAGATCGACAGCATTTGGGCACGTCTGAAACCTTAAGAGTAAACCCGCATATTTAAATACACATACTTTAAAACTTCAGGGACCAGGACTTTATAGATACAAGACTTGAAACCTAGGAATTGGATCATCAGTCATAAGAGAAATAATATCCCAGATCAAGTGTATCGCAGAACACCCGTTGAAGAGGAATTACTAGTTTCCCAGGCCAAGTGTATCGCAGAACACCGTCATAAGAGCAATTTCTCAGACGAAATTGATTCGAGAGCATATGCACCGAAATTGCTCGAGTCCATCTGAAAATTTGCGCAAGGAGATTGTGTATTCCCAAAATTTTGGGGTACGTTGTGAACATATATATATATATATATATATATATATATATATATATATATATATATATATATATATATATATATATATATATGAGGCTGGCAACCTCAACATATGAATATAGTATATTCAGGAACCACTACAGCAAGAGCTGGTGTTGTTTCTGACTAGTTGTGCGGGAAACCCGACAGCAGAGCGACCCCAGACTCCGACTGGAGCAGTGATGAGTGATGATTACATCATATGTGCCTCCAGTGTAACATATTATCTTGTGAGATTTACGTAACTTTTTTAATTGTAATTCGGGCAAATCATTATTCATGAACTTCAGACGCAATTTCCTAGTTAACACCCAGAAGGATACGGGTGAATTTATCATATTCCCTGAGCTACACTGTGTGCTTGGGAATTTAATTCTTCTGAGAGATTAACATTGGTGGGTGTCACGGCGCTATTTCGCCGAAATATCAGATTAGCGACATTGTGGTTTTGGCCACACTGAGATAACTTGGTGGACAACGAGAGGATGCGCCTGTTAAACATCCAACTCAGTTTACTTAGCAGAGGCATTTTTGCCTTTCAAGTTTTCTAAAAGTATGTGGTTACAAGCTATCGGACTGTATGAAGTACTGAAGTTACTGCGCCACTCGTGTGAGAGAAGTGCATTCATCACCAGAACAACGTGACGAAAACCTAGGCGGCAGGACTCACTCATACAAGCTAAGTGCTAACTAAAAGGCCCTAGCAAAAAGGGACATTTCAGTTAAACTTTAAGTATAAAGTTAAATTCCCAACTACGTCTCAATGACGAGAACTTTATATCCATCAAAATTCCACTAATCTTTCCATATTTACTTTTTAACCTGTTTGTGATAAACAAGCGCCAAAGCCTTATCGCCCAATCTTTTCCTACATCTTTCTTATATTATTTTCTCAGACATTGTGCTCTTTCATCCCACATTTGCTATTTCATCGTTTTTGATTACTCGCATCTGGTATCTAAAGAACCACATCTGGTATATTTTAAACAATCAAAATTTGAAGGAACCTCAAATGACCTGTCCCGCGCCCGCCGTACAAAAATTAAAGCCGAAAAAGTCATAATTTTTTTTTGCAAGACTTACAGATGTGAAAAGATCACAGAACTTGGTGACGTTGTATACAAAATTGTGAACACTATCACAGAACTTGGTGACATATGTAAACGTTTGAAACAATCGCAGAATGTTTCTATTTTAATGCATTTCAATGTTCGAAGAAGGTTTTTTTTTTTTAAATAACATTTTGCCTCGTTTTTGGCGAGGCGAGTCCCGTTCAACCAAGTCGGTTATATTAGGGCGCATGTTCAAATATAAAACGACGTTTAGGTCTGATAATTATATGTTTTTCTTGGAAGTAGGTGCTGTTTGGTTGAACTATTCCAAGATTGCTTTGTTTAATAGGAAATCATAATTTATGCATCTGGTTTTGGAGACCTGCCATGTTTCCTGGGTTTTCTATCAACCTTGTCGTTGTCACGTCGGATTAGGCACATCGTGCGTCCTAGTGCCCATATCATGTGACCGTGAAGCCAAGAGTTGGTGGTGAACTTAAAAACTAGATTAGCAACCTTGCATCTAAAAGATATGTGTCGTCTTTGGGCATCCTTGTAACGGTGTTCCCGGTTGTCGCTCGTGCGAGCAAGAAATAGGATTAAGCGGTTGATCTGTAAGTGAAAGTTCTTCATCCAGAGCAATTTTTTTAAACATTTGTGGTACAAGTTATCTTTATGTATATATATATATATATATATATATATATATATATATATATATATATATATATATATATATATATATATATATATATATATATATATATATATATATATATATATATATATATATATATATATATATATATATATATATATATATATTTTAAACAATAGTGCTACAATTTATCTTTGGAATTTCGTATTTGGACTAACATAACTTTTGTTTTATTGAATTCATCTTATTTTCATCTTGTGTAGTTAGTTGCCCTATTTATTGTGCCGAGATGAAGATCTTATTGGCAGATTAATAAATGCATCCATCATCCAAGTGCTTCCTGTGTAGCAGAGGCCTTCAATTAATTAGCGCCAAGTCTTCCTGACCTGTGCTGTCCGAATATATTATTTCCATTTTATGTTTGTCTCTACCTCCCCTTTTCCATTATCTTTTTAGGTTTCATTTCGTTTCTCTTACCATGATGGTTTCAGAACAATGACTGTCTTATAAAGCTATTAGATAGCTTCCTCAGTGTGTGACTTAACCACCACCATTATTTTCTCCCCACCTCGTTCCACTGGCAATTGTCTGGTTATTACCATCAGCTCCACAATAGTGATCTGCTCATACCATTCCAGTCCTTTTAATCTGCGAAAGCGCCTACTTATGAACATCTAACTTTTTTTTATTTGATTGATATGCTGCATCCAGCTGTAAATGGGAACATGAATCTGCCATTGAGTTAGGGAAAGCAAAGGCAGCGAGGAAGGAAACTGGTCACTTCTTATAAAACTGGACTTAGTTTGGTGAAGTATCTAATATTTGGACATAACAACAGTTTCTGCTATGGAACTACCGTTACCATGTTGCATACACTTTTCTTCTAATTATTTTTTAATTTTTGGCTTCGATTTTACCATTTCCAAATTTTAAAACAATATTTATTCCTTTTTCATTCGGGCGCCAACATGCAATGAAGGGCTAATCTTTTGCCTGGAACATTAGTCATTTAATATGAAGCAGAGCAATATGCTATGAAACGACCGCTGATACCAAAATATTGTCAACAAACGGGATATTCTTGAACGATGGAGACGAAACAAACTCCAAGCAAACACTTGATAACTACCACGCTAGGAAACAAAGGATTAGCATATCAGCTGTGCATGATATTACGGTCAAGGTGACACATAATCAAATGTATAGATTGTGTCTAAATAGAATTAACGACGGAATCGACATTTATCCGACCATATACGTGCATTCATAATTCCTTATACTATGCGTACTAAAAGCACGAAGCAATGACGTCGGTGTATACAATGGAGATAATACATTCAAAAGAGAGAAACACTAAATATGTTTTTATATTTTAATTGTTAGTTCCCACATTCACAAGGTTTTGTAGCAGTAGTCTCTGTGACAAATTGTTTTACATGATCGCATTGCCAGTTTCATACACAACCTCATAGTAGGTTCCTTGACATGCATGATGGTGCAATACTCATATTTATGCTTTAACTCTTTAGCAACCCCGTGCAACTACGTTGAGCGTTATAAAGTTTTTGTGCGACTTCAAATTTTGATAATTTTTAGTATACACATGATAGAAGCACGCTGTAAATTGTGAAAGCATAATTTAATAATTTATTAAAACAATATATCTCAAATTTTAGGTTTCAACATATCCGCCATCTTTGATGACACATCGCCTAATCCGTGTTCCTGTTCGTTGAAAACATTCTTCAATTGCTGCTTCGGGAACTGCATTTATGATCCTGGCCTTAAGTTCATCCACGGAATGTAGTTTTGTCGAGTACACAACAGTTTTAACTTTAAAATCTACGCTTAATATGCTGTTTATAGTGTGCTAGGTTATTAAAGTTTAAAGTTACACAAGTACTTTAAAAATACACTGAATAATAGTAAGTAAACTTCGATAGTGTTGTAGAATTTCAAGAGATGAGAAGAAGGTGCTGACGATGGGGGACAAAACAGATCACAGTGAAGCCTGCTGGATAGGATTATAATGTAGTCTTTGTTATGTTATGGAAGCCCAAAGCACAGAGAGGTAGTTGGAAATCGACAAATACACAGAGAAGAGAGACAGAAATGAACGGACTAAAGAAAACATTGACATACTTTGAGAGAATTCCACAGGACAAAACTTGGCAGAAGTTTGTTGAAAGCCTATACTCCTAGGAGAGATCAAGAGCAACGAATCAATATAGAATTTGCTGCCATATCTTTCACTTGGTGTCCCTAGGGTGCTGTCACAAGTTGCCTTGTACGGGTACCACAAACTTTATAGGAAATAAAGGAACAAATTCCGCTGCTAAATATTTGTTTGCCTAATTTTAATCAGGCGCCTTTTCCCGCTGTCCGTCAGCCGTTTGTTTTCTCATATTTTTTACTCTCCCAGGGCACGTGATGAAAAATCACAAGTATGTCAGTTAAGGAAAAATTTGTGACTGGACATCGGCAGTGGCTTGTGCCTGAAGGAACATATTAAGTTTACATACATTCACAAAATGATAATATACAACTATGCACAGGTTGATGTAATCATCACTCACTCCCTGCTCCATTCGGAGTCTGGATTACCTCTGCTTTTGGTTCTTCTGTGAGAACTAGCATGAAGCAATCACCAGCGTTTGCTGTGGTGGTTCATGAATGAATCCTTTTCACATGCTGAGGTTGCCAGCCTAGTATGAATCTTTAACAACACTAGCAAGTATAGACCTGTCAAATTCACAGCATACAATTTATGTTTACAACTTACCCCAATAGGGAAGATATATTTTTTGCTCAGTAGAATGGTCTTGGCAACTTAGCACAGATGCCTCCAACACACGTCTGGAGTATTATTTCTATTTCAGAATCCCTTTGTGACTTGTGAGTGGTCCTGTAGAATTCCAGGTTCCGTATTAATATTGGCGAGTTTTCTACTGATGTACAAAGATGCTCTCAATACTTTTTGTACGGTCCTATAAATTCAGAACCCAACTCTATTCTTTTCTATGGCAAAGTCCGAGCTGTCTACGTTGACGATTTCTGAAATGCAGTGCCGTATGTCAAACGTCTTCTACGTTATATCGTAGGTTCCCGGCCCACGCTTCCACCTGGCGTTTTTTGACAAACTCCCAATCAACGCGAATGTTTATTCGCGCCTCAAATGCCATCCAATGCTTAAAGCATCATGTGGGAATGAAAGGATATAGTATGCAAGATTAATGAGAGTGGAAGGGCATAATGTTAGACGGGCCTGCGCGCCCAATTCTTTACCCTTCGAAAATAAAGTTCGTTCGTTCGTTCGTTCGTTCCAATACATTCAAATGTTCATGTTATGATAACTTTTCCTCATGTAATATTTTCCATGACTCATGCGTCTGAAAAATTCAAACATTCATCGTCCATATATGGAGTTGTGATTTCCATAAAATGTTGTGAAAGTTTACTTATATCGCACTTCCTGCTCACTCTTTAAAATGTCTTCCGAGATTGCGTTTATCCCAAGTAATTTGGAAGTCTGATTATTTAGTTTATCAGACTCTGCCGATCTCTTGTATCACATGACTTGTCGCAAACCAACTGCCTGTCTAGACAAATCGTGGTCCATACAATTAAACCCGTATTGCCAGTCCATTCTGCTGTCGAGTCGGAAGTGCTTACGAAGTCTTGAACAAACACTTTATGCTCGCATTTACCGGGCATCAATGTGTTATTAACTCTTTGACTCTACAATTATTTTCCACGCTGTGCCGTAATTTTAATTCGTGATAGGCTAAAAACAACGCTCAAAGAGTTGTTTTGGCACGGGTGTCACGTCTGACCAACGCTCTGAGCGTTGTTCCGGAGTCAAAGAGTTAACACGTTTAGTGATACAATTAATCTGTCAGGGATGGGCGATTGTCTGGCCCTGTCATGCATCGAAGCGTAAAACGTGAACAATGACAGTAGAAATATAAAAATAAAATAGTTTAAACACAGGCTTTTAATGCACTAAAACGCCACAAATAATTTTTTCACAGAGTTTATAGCTTGCAGTAAAACAAAAATGTAACATCAAATTGACAAAAAGTGGGGTGCGCTTAAGCGCTTATCATATATTTTATCCATAAGTGTCTACTGAAGTATAAAGCAGAAGTTAATTTCATGTAGAATCAGCGCCCAAGGCTTTTTGTCAATTTGATGTTACATTTTTTTTTTTACTGCAAGCTATAAACTTCGTGAAAAATTATTTGTGGGTTTTTAGTGCATTAAAAGCCTGTGTTTAAAATATGTTTTTATATTTTTATATTTTCTTCTTTTTAGTGTTATTTTTTGTTTGTTTGTACATTTAAGTCAAATGTAATCGATCCGCTAATGACATTATCAGTTTGCCATAAACGAGTCCAAAGCACAGGAGGCGGATTTCATTATTCAGTATATTACACGGAAAGTTAAATATATATATATATATATATATATATATATATATATATATATATATAATATATATATATATATATATATATATATATATATATATATATATATATATCTATACACATAAACAAAACACAACCTATATAATATATATATATATATATTTTTTTTTCAATTTTGATAAGAGTTGTAAATTGTATTTTTTTTAAATGTAGTTGTCAGTTGCGTGTATGTCTATGCACGCGCGTGCGATAGTGTGTGTGTGGAGGGGGGAGGAAGGAGAAGTTTCAATATTTCTCTCAAGAAAGACAATCTTGTTGGAAAGAATACACCTAGATTATTTGCAGTTGTCGCCCATTTCACTGATGAAACAATAACAAAAAAAAAAATATAATTTTAATTTTAATTTTATTCATTTTATTATTTTTACGACTCATTATTGTATTGTCATCGGGAGTACACAACTATGCCACAACAATTGCTCATCTGGAAGTGATCAAAAAAACCTTCGCAAGATTTGAAGGTGACAAGATAGTAACATACGGTGCAAGTTAAAGAAAAGCCTGTAAAAAGGGTTTACAATTCTGAGTAGAGGATAGGCACGAAATTATGTGCGTTAAATATGCCTAAATAATAGATAATAAAGGCGATGCAATGAAATTACGAAAAAGCAAACGAGCCGCATTGTCACAGGTGCAAAGATTATCGAGTTCAGTTGGTAACCGAAGGCATGTACAAGTGGATTGACATAAGTCTTGGGCCTGACCATGAAGGACATGTCACAGAGAGCTGAAATTTTGTATAGTGTTTATTCCTTTTTAATATAGCCACCGTCTGAACTGACACACTTCTGCCATCTCTGCTTGACCTTGAAAAGACCTTGGGAGTAGAACACCCTATTTTTCAAACTAAACCAGTCATCAAATGCCAGTATAACCTCTTCATCGCTGTCAAAATGATTTCCTTTTAGCTGTTTTTAAGATTTGGGAATAGAAAAAAGTCTGATGGATCCAAATCTGGAGAATATGGTGGGTGGGGAAGAATTTCAATATTCAAATCGTTGGCTGCTAGCTGCACAAGCCGTGCTTTGTGAGAGGGCGCGTTGTCTTGAAGCAAAGGAAGATTTTGAGTGCGCGTTATCCCTCGTTTCCTGGTCACAACCTTTCTTAGTTTTATGAGAAGATCTGCATGGTACTGTCCATTAACTGTGTTGCCACGAGGCAGATAATCTTTCAAAAGGACATCTTTGCTGTCCCAAAAAACAGTCAGCATCACTTTTCCTGCAGATTTCTGCGCTCTCGGCTTGACAGGTGTTGGGGAGCCCTGGGTTTTCCATTGCATGCTGGCAATTTTGGATTCGAGGTCATAATGGTGTACCCAAGTCTCATCTACTGTCACCATGGTCTCCAACAAATTTTTTGACTGACACTTTTTGTGCAACTGTTGACAGCAATTTACCCTCGTTTGCTTCTGTTCACGTGTCAACAGTCGCGGAACCCAGCGTGCACACACTTTTCTCATGTTCAGTCTGTTGTGTAAAATTCTATAAACTGTTCTTTCATTTAGATTTACCCTACTAGCTATCTCCACAATTGTCATTTTTCGATCCTGGTCAGTGATTTTCTTCACTCTTGTTGCATTTTCATCGTTGCACTCTGAGGCTGGTCTACCAGATCTTAGCAGATCAGCAACATTTGAGCGGCCGCACTTAAACTGTTGACACCAGTTTTTTACCAAAGTATATGAAGGACAAGAATCACGAAACACTGGTTCCATCTCCCTGTGTATTTCTGTAGGTGTTTTTCCCTGAAATATCTGAATTTTTATCACAGCTCTGGCCTCCTTCTTTTCCATTGTTTTGTCAAATCTTTGGAGCAGCAGATCTGGTCAATAGGGTACACTGCGCCGTGCACGTTAGCGGGAAAACCCATTGAAGAAACAAATGCGTACTTCACACATTCAGTGCTAATATGATGAACTTTAAATGTGCCAAGTTTCATCTTCCTCCTGTGACTCCTTCATGGTCAGGCCCAAGACTTATGTCAATCCCCTTGTATGTTGGATTGAGCAAGCTAATGCAATGTTTTAAAATTCAAGTTAAAACTAAAGCGCAAACCGACCAGCCAACGATAGACAGACCCACCCCCCCGCACCCACCCCCCACCCAAAAAAAGACATACTAACAAATACACAATGAAACAATTACAGAGTAACTGATTAGAGAACGACACCGCGATCGATGAGTTAACAAGACTACATGTAGGGGACTATGGCATCCAATGTGAGCCCTGCAGGGATGGACGTATGAGAGGATACATTCGGCGTGTATACAACAAGCGCCCTACAGGAACAGTTGGCATTCATACCCTTCAACATTTTCTGAAAGAGATTGAGCACCTATATTTCAATTCACGGTAGAGAGCTGGAACTTTGCATACAGCTCCCTTACTTGGTTCGCTTTAATTTGTCAAGTTTTGACAGTCATTGATCCATCCGATTTTATAGAATGAAAAACAAGATGGAAATAACGACATTAAAATAATGGTTTTAAAGTAAGGAAAATATGAACTACGAACATAGTTTGTCATTAATAAGTAATTTGTCATATCGTTCTCAAATTAAAGTTTTGTTTTGAACGTCATGACGGATTACCTATTAATAATAAGTAGTACTCTACTTTGTTTTCTATGCAATAGAATGTACGGACAATTTATTTTCATCATTTCTTGTTAGCTACAATGAGAGTTGTGCCTAACCGTTTGTGCTATTAGATCTTCACGCGCTCCTTGTCGTCACATATGAATGATGAAAATTACGTTTACTTTGAATTCGATCTAAAAAATTTCAGTTTCTTCCTGTCCTTTACCTAAAACAGGAAACGAATATCGATTTGTCCTGTATATTGTGCTGCTTAATAAAAGCACCGACATACTCGATATGGTTAATATAATTTATACATCAAATCGCACTATGATTAACTACGTATAGAGCGTACCTAGTGCGAACCAAGAGTAGCACAATAAATAGAATACGCTCAAACAGGAGGCAAAGAAGACATATATCATCGCTAGCAGCCATCTCCACATCGAAGGTTGGCTGTAAGATGTCTAATATATTCTGTCTCTTATCTTGATGGCACACTCTGACAAACTCTTTCCTGTCCATCTCTTGATGTTATCATCCCACTTATATCGTTGATTTCCTCTTGTACGTTTGCCTTCAAATCTTCCTTCTATTAAGCAATACAGATAGGTTACGGAAATAACTATAAAGCAGGTGATGAAAAAATTAATAAATAAATAGAAAAATAAAGTAACACGAAAGTTATAAAGTAAAGTGAGAAAGAACACGACAAACGTGATGCAAAAATAACGAGAATAAAGCAAGAATACAGAAAAAGAAAGAAATATCACGGAAGAAGATGAAAGATAGAAAATTAAATAGAAAATATTAAAATAGAACAGAGTGGCCTTAAGCGAACGAAAATGAATAGCTGGAAGGCAAGTCGATTCGCGGACTAGGCAGAGACTACCGGTCACACATATTATAGAAAGTCGCAGATCAGCGGCAGAATGTGGTCCGCACATTTATCATCATCTCATCATCTCAGCCCGTAACCCGTCATGGGTCGTAGGGGTGCCATGGTGGAAGCATCAGCAGACAGGGTCCTCCACTGCTCTCTATCCTCAGCAATGCGTACAAGTGTGGAAAAACCGTGTCCTGCCCATTCTTCAGTTTATTATATAGAAAATGCAGATCAGCCAATGTGTGGTCTCTGCACATTTATACAAACCCAGTTATTATAGAAAGTCGCAGATCAGCGGCAGAATGTGGTCCGCACATTTATACAAACCCAGTTATTATAGAAAGTCGCAGATCAGCGGCAGAATGTGGTCCGCACATTTATACAAACCCAGTTATTATAGAAAGTCGCTCTCCGCACATTTATCAAACTCTAGAAAGTCGCAGATCAGCCAGTTTACCTTCGACTGTCCCCTGAAGGATCGTTTTCGAAAGGGAGTCATGACGAGTTACATGCCCAAACAGCACATTTATACAAACTCAGTTATTATAGAAAGTCGCAGATCAGCGGCAGAATGTGGTGGGCACATTTATACAAACCCAGTTCTTATAGAAAGTCGCAGATCAGCGGCAGAATGTGGTCCGCACATTTATACAAACCCAGTTATTATAGAAAGTCGCAGATCAGCGGCAGAATGTGGTCCGCACATTTATACAAACCCAGTTATTATAGAAAGTCGCAGATCAGCGGCAGAATGTGGTCCGCACATTTATACAAACCCAGTTATTATAGAAAGTCGCAGATCAGCGGCAGAATGTGGTCCGCACATTTATACAAACTCAGTTATTATAGAAAGTCGCAGATCAGCGGCAGAATGTGGTCCGCACATTTATACAAACCCAGTTATTATAGAAAGTCGCAGATCAGCGGCAGAATGTGGTCCGCACATTTATACAAACCCAGTTATTATAGAAAGTTTCAGATCAGCGACAGAATGTGGTCCGCACATTTATACAAACCCAGTTATTATAGAAAGTCGCAGATCAGCGGCAGAATGTGGTCCGCACATTTATACAAACCCAGTTATTATAGAAAGTCGCAGATCAGCGGCAGAATGTGGTCCGCACATTTATACAAACCCAGTTCTTATAGAAAGGATTCATTCATTTTCCTTTTTTGCTCCTTATGGAGCACGGAGCCACCACTGCAGTAGCTTCCCTCACAGGACGCCAGCACCAACTATTCTCATGCTCTTGTAGTGGTAGTTTCTGTAGCAACGTGCTTTACGTGATGATGTTGCCAGCCCTATGTATAACCTCATATTAGTCTCACTGTACGACATGCCAGAGGGAGCTGTAGTCTTACTTTGTCTTTGTCTCAACAGAGACCCCCGGAAACTATAAATAATGTGTGTCTTGTATTTATATAAACTTCAACTTTAACGAGAGACATCATGTTTCTGAGAGAACATTGACTCACGTCTAACTGAATAATTTTCCATGTCTGCCGAGTCTTGTATTTAGATAAGCTTGCACTTTAACGAGAGACATCATGTTAGTGACAGAACATTGACTCAAGTCTAACAGAATAATTTCCTATGTCTGCCGAGTCTTGTATTTATATAAACTTGAACTTTAACGAGAGACATCATGTTTATAAGTGAACATTGACTCACGTCTAACAGAATAATTACCTACGCCTGCCGAGTCTTGTATTTATATAAACTTGCACTTTAACAAGAGACATCATTTTTGTGAGAGAACATTGACTCACGTCTTACTGAATAATTTCCTATATCTGCCGAGTCTTGTATTTATATAAACTTGCACTTTAACGAGAGACATCATGTTTGTGAGAGAACATTGACTCACGTCTAACTGAATAATTTCCCGTGTCTGCCGAGTCTTGTATTTATATAAACTTGCACTTTAACTAGAGACATCATGTTTGTGAGAGAACATTGACTCACGTCTAACTGAATAATTTCCCGTGTCTGCCGAGTCTTGTATTTATATAAACTTGCACTTTAACTAGAGACATCATGTTTGTGAGAGAACATTGACTCACGTCTAACTGAATAATTTCCCGTGTCTGCCGAGTCTTGTATTTATATAAACTTGCACTTTAACTAGAGACATCATGTTTGTGAGAGAACATTGACTCACGTCTAACTGAATAATTTCCCGTGTCTGCCGAGTCTTGTATTTATATAAACTTGCACTTTAACAAGAGACATCATGTTTGTGAGAGAACATTGACTCACGTCTAACTGAATAATTTCCCGTGTCTGCCGAGTCTTGTATTTATATAAACTTGCACTTTAACTAGAGACATCATGTTTGTGAGAGAACATTGACTCAAGTCTAACAGAATAATTTCCTATGTCTGCCGAGTCTTGTATTTATATAAACTTGCACTTTAACGAGAGACATCATGTTTGGGAGAGAACATTGAGTCACGTCTAACAGAATAATTACCTATGCCTGCCGAGTCTTGTATTTATATAAACTTGCACTTTAACAAGAGACATCATTTTTGTGAGAGAACATTGACTCACGTCTTACTGAATAATTTCCTATATCTGCCGAGTCTTGTATTTATATAAACTTGCACTTTAACGAGAGACATCATGTTTGTGAGAGAACATTGACTCACGTCTAACTGAATAATTTCCTATGTCTGTCGAGTCTTGTATTTATATAAACTTGCACTTTAACGAGAGACATCATGTTTGTGAGAGAACATTGACTCACGTCTAACTGAATAATTTCCTATGTCTGTCCAGTCTTGTTTTTATGTAAACTTGCACTTTAACGAGAGACATCATTTTTGTGACAGAACATTGACTCACGTCTAACAGAATAATTTCCTATGTCTGCCGAGTCTTGTATTTATATAAACTTGCACTTTAACGAGAGACATCATGTTTGTGAGAGAACATTGACTCACGTCTAACTGAATAATTTCCTATATCTGCCGAGTCTTGTATTTATATAAACTTGCACTTTAACGAGAGACATCATGTTTGTGAGAGAACATTGACTCACGTCTAACTGAATAATTTCCTATATCTGCCGAGTCTTGTATTCATATAAACTTGCACTTTAACGAGAGACATCATGTTTGTGAGAGAACATTGACTCACGTCTTACTGAATAATTTCCTATATCTGTCGAGTCTTGTATCTATATAAGCTTGCACTTTAACGAGAGACATCATGTTTGTGAGAGAACATTGACTCACGTCTAACTGAATAATTTCCTATATCTGCCGAGTCTTGTATCTATATAAGCTTGCACTTTAACGAGAGACATCATGTTTGTGAGAGAACATTGACTCACGTCTTACTGAATAATTTCCTATATCTGTCGAGTCTTGTATCTATATAAGCTTGCACTTTAACGAGAGACATCATGTTTGTGAGAGAACATTGACTCACGTCTAACTGAATAATTTCCTATATCTGCCGAGTCTTGTATCTATATAAGCTTGCACTTTAACGAGAGACATCATGTTTGTGAGAGAACATTGACTCACGTCTAACTGAATAATTTCCTATATCTGCCGAGTCTTGTATTCATATAAACTTGCACTTTAACGAGAGACATCATGTTTGTGAGAGAACATTGACTCACGTCTTACTGAATAATTTCCTACGTCTGTCGATCATGTTGTGATTATAATTTGCGTGTTGTATAACTAGCAACGGATATTACTTGATATGTAATTCACCCAGTGCACTAATTCGCTCCCTACTGAGCATAGGGCTACAACGCTGGCTGCCCTCCCCCTTCTTTTGAGGGAATCTTGCACAAAAGCATGAATGTGCTCTTTAACCTGGATCTGTAGAAATGTTGTTACACGATAAAGTTGCCAGTTTTATCACAACCTTATAGTAATAGACTCAGACGACATGCGTGAGGTACCTGTTTTACTTGTTGTTTCTCTGTCTTCGCAGATACCACCGTTAAGTACATGAGACTTATTCCACTAAGACTTTATTCTATTTCCAATTTGTTGATCTTGCCTTACCATTTTTAGTTCTTATGTTCTTCGTAGGTATTATTTCTGTTCTTTTCTGACGTTCTAATTACTGTTATTGTTATCCTTCATGCATACACTCGGAGTCGAGCCAGTGATTTTCCAGAGTGGTGCAAAGTCTTGCGATTGCTTCCCCCCCCCCCCCTCCTCCCGGGGCAATACTACATTGTATTCTTACGAGACTCAACTTCATGTTGCTGAGTTGGAGCACGCAATAATTTCTGCAAGTTATGTTCACTGTAGCATTAAAAGAATAAAAAATATATTAAAAAATATTTTAAACGCACGCTTTTAATGCATTAAAAACACAAAAATAATTTTTCAACGAGTTAATAGCTTGCAGTAAAAAAAATTTTACATCATGTTACATTTTTTGACTACAAGCTATAAACTCCTTGAAAAATTTATTTTGGGGATTTTAGTGTATTAAAAGCGTGTGTTTAAAATACTTATTTTATATTTTCTTCTTTTTAGTGTTAGAAAAATTATGACATACTAAAACATTAAAAAATATTTTTACTTATTGTTAATCTGGTCGAAGGAAGACATCAGATTAAGCTGGGAGAACAGGTCCTGGAGCAGGTAGACCACTTTAAATACCTCGGAGCTATTATTGACCGAAAGGGAGGCATCAAAGAAGAATTGGCCACTCGAAAAGCAGCAGCTGGGAGACTTTTTCAGGCCATAAATCGAGGATTCCTCAGCAGGAGAGATGTTGGTGGGAAAACGAAGATGGCTGTATACCGCTCCACCTATGTCTCAGTCTTGACATATGGATGCGAGTCATGGGCAATGACTACAACCCACAAAAGCCAGATACAAACCTCAGAAATGAGGTATCTGAGGAAGGTGGTTGAAGTAACAAGAAGAGACATGGTCCGCAACCAGACGATACGTCAAGGCCTAAAATCCCACCCGCTGCAGACCCAAATAGAACAGTCCCAACTAAGATGGTGATGACGCCCAATTTATATTATGATTGAGTAATTGGCCGCCAAATGACGCGTGCACCATGAGGTGAGTGATGGTGCCCGTGGTCTGGTTTTGTGAAGTGTGTAGATGATGTACAGTCAAACAATGATCATACAAAAACAGGGCAATCCATACAAAGACGTCAGTTAACTCACGACGTATAAAGTCAATGATGCTTGTAACAGCTAGTGACGTTTTTCTGTATCATTTATTGTGGACGCCACAGTGACAAAATGTATACGCGAATATGTAGGTACATCAGACAGTCATTATCACAGCAACAATGTCAGTATAGCAATGGACTGTAGACAGCATCATAATAGAGGTGATTCACAGACATGTCAATCCATTATATGGCTGTAATGAGGCCGGGAAAATACTCCATCCCTTTCTATCTTAGCCAGGCGATAACCAGATGTATGAGATCAGTTCACTCTCCTTAATCTGACTTCAGCAAGACAGGCACGTCTGCCGAAGTATAAATAAGGTCCTCAAAAATATCCTCTAGATAACAAAGGTTTTCCAAACCTAGTTCATGTAACAAAGTAGCAAGTAATGGTCCTTGGGACATGCATCAACCGATGCAGTACAATACAGCGACATGTGAGCTGGGAAAACATCTCGTGACGACGCCTTTCGAAGACAGGCTATGAATCAAAAATCGCTCACGACCAAAAATCGATAGAGTTAATGGAAAGTTAATTTACCTTGCCTTCAGGAAATACACAGAAATATTACGCCTCCCGGCATGTGGAAATACACTAGAGGTATTATCTCGAATAAACGAAATATCCATTAAGAGGACTACACATCCCTGACAGAACAAAAAATAGCCGAGATCCCCTCTTCAACGAGGCATCTCTTTCGCCATTCCAAATCGCTCACTCCACTAGTGGTGGGCGGAAACCGATCGACCAAGAAGCAAGACCAGTCATGCGCAGTCCAGCGCAAAATGACCACAGCTCAGGACTTAGGACGCGAGGACCTTTACTACGAACCAGCGTAAGAATGATTACCTTAAAAGGATAACCCAACAGGTTGCCAACCGTTTTCTGAGAAAACGGCCTAGCATAGCAAACTTAACTGCATTCAATACCAACGCGAGGAGACAACTGCTTACCGAGAAAAGTGACTATAAATTTCAAGCAGTTGTTGCCCTTGCGTTATAAAATAGATATTGTAATAAAACGATGTTGCGAGAATTTATCACGCAACATATCACCACCTCCTCCCGATAAAAAAAAAATGTGGAACATATTTTTTTTTTTTAAATATCAAAGAGCATGCGATAAGCGGCTCAAAACGCACGAATTATGCGCTGATAATTAATTAAATTGCCTAACATGAGGCTAAATATAGAGTGTCTGGTGAGGATATACCTCAACAGAAAAATAAATATGTCTCAAAAAATATTCACATCGGGGAGGTGTCACCAACACACATCACGTTAGCATGTAAACACAATATACGTATGCAAGTTACCATAATCATCATTAAACAGCATACTCTAATATTGTCTTTAAAAAATGGATGTACAAATCTGATAGGAAAATTTAAATAGTACATTATTTGACATGTAATGACATAAGTACATAGTAAAGTTAAACTACATGACGATCCAGGACATATCCTCTGGCATTCCGAGGGTAAGTACACAATCTAGAACTCGTCATGCTTGATAATAGTAAGGTAAGTCCTCAGCTCATCAATGACATTCTGAGAAAGTACAAGCAATATAATGCTAATTAATAACTAATATGCTTCATAAGGTACAATACATTATTAATAATTGTGGCTGTTTAGTAAACTAACGGCCCTTATATTAACCACTCAGTCTTCCTCTATCATCTTAAAAAACGAACAGAAGAAGATGATAACAAAGCACGATAGTGTGTACATATAAAGTGAGTACAGATGTGCTAATCTATTGTAGTAATATAGGTGTGTTATGACTCTGTAATATATAGGAATATAGGACAGAAGTATTAGTTGGAGTCATGTGGGCATCTAGACAAAATGTCAGCCATCACATTATCCGCNCCACAGATAGCTCGTACCGTGAAGTGAAAAGGTTGAAGAGCTATAGCATATCGAGTGGATCTCGAACTCTTCAAATTCTTAGTCTGAATAGCTGTAAGAGCTTTCTGATCAGTCTCTAGAATGAAATGTGCGCCCAGGAGGAATCTTTGTAGTTTTAGAATTGACCAAACCATCGCTAACAACTCACGGTCTAAAACCGAGTAGTTCCTCTCTGCCGCATTTAGTTTTCTAGAAATGTACATAACAGGATGCAGAGTATTTGCATATTCTTGCATCAGTGCTGCTCCAATCCCAGTGGATGAAGCATCACTCCGAAGAACAAAAGTCCTATCAAGAGTAGGTAATCTTAAGATGGGAGGAGAGAAAATATATTCTTGATTTGGTCTAGTGAAGATTGGCATTCTTCAGACCAACGGACCAGATTAGGCGAACCTTTCTTCAACAATGTTGAGAGAGGTGCCATGATCGAAGATAAATTTGGAATAAATCTCCCATAAAATTGAATTAAACCTAAGAGACTCCTAACTTGTTTCTTCGTTTTAGGAACAGAGATGTTCAGTATTTTGGAAGTATTGTGGTCTTCTGTCTTCAAGAGACCATGACCAACACGATGACCCAGGAAAGAGATTTCACCAAAACCAACAAAAGCTTTAGAAGGTTTTGCTGTCAAATTATTCTCACGTAGAGTGGACAGTAAGTCATATAACCCTAAATAGTGATCTTCCCAGGTATCACTGAAGAGACAGATGTCATCTAAGTATGTGCGATGACATCCGAACGATGTGACAGAATTCGACGCATCATGCGAACGAAAGTGGCAGGGGCGTTCATGAGACCAAAAGGCATAACATTTCCATTGAAATAGACCCCTAGGTGTAGAAAAAGCAGTAAGAGGTTTGGCATGCTCTGCTAAAGGCACTTGCCAATAACCTTTAGACAAGTCAAGTTTAGTGAAGAATCTAGAATTAGAAAGTCTAATCAGTAGATCTTCTAACAAAGGCATCGGTTCAGCATCGAACTTTGTGACCTGATTCAATTTGCGATAATCAACGCAAATTCGTATGTTCTTATCCTTCTTCCGGACAATAACCATGGAAGAAGAATATGGTGAAGTCGATGGTTCAATTATATTTAATTGAATCATTTCATCCAATTCCTTTTCCACTTGCGACTGAAAGTGTATAGGAATAGGATACGGCCTAACCCTAATTGGATTCTTGTCGGTAAGAATTATGTCATGTTCTATGACATCTGTGTGTCCAGGAATGTCAGTGAGAACATCCTGAAATGTGTGTAACATCGACGAGACTTGTCGATGTTCGTCACCAGAAAGATTAGGAGAAACAGAAACGTTTTTCCAAGATTCCGTGGAATGTAATGGAACCACTGGAAGGGGAAAGGTGACATCAGAGAAGGTAGCTTCCTCATCCTGAATGACAGACAGGGATGAATAATTGACCGTGAGGTGCAGGAGCATCATCCGTTGCCTGGAAAATAGGCAGCAAATAGTCCGGACGTTCGTGAAATTCCGAAAGCATGTTTATGTGGAAAGTTTTATGCTATTCCATCAATAATCGACCACATAGTCAACATCGTGAAATCCCGAGAGACTATTGCATACGGACCTTTCCATGCAATAAGAAGTCTATTTTCCCTACTGGGGAGTAGGACGAATGCTTTGTCACCTGGACAAAGTTGTCGTAGACATCTATTCTTGTTAGCAAACTGCCTTGCCTTCTCTTTAGCAATTTCTGATGAAGCAGTTGCTAGCTTACATGCCTCAATGATCTTTTGTCTAAGAGCAATGACATACTCATATGAGGATTGAGTTTCATCGCTAATATCATCGGCAGTGATGAGATCGTGTAATAAAGACATAGGGCCGCGCGGACGCGCGCCAAAGACAAGTTCGAAGGGAGAAAATCCTGTGTGTTCATTAGGGACTTCTCTATAGGCAAAGAGAGCCGCGGGTAAAACCCTGTCCCAATCTTGAGGATGATCTTCAGTTATCTTACCAAGCAAAGTCTTGATCGTTCTATTCAGACGCTCAACTAACCCATTAGACATAGGATGGTAGATACTACTGAGAGATCGTTCAATATGTAAGGTAGACATTACCTGTGACATAGTGTCAGATATGAGTTGAGTGCCATGGTCTGACAATATTTCTCTGGGGAACCCCAAGCGAGAAAATATCAACCAAAGAGCATCTGCGATATCTGTTGTAGATATGCTCTTAAGAGGAATAGCCTCTGGCCAACGTGTGCACATATCGACACATGTAAGGATGAACTGATGTCCTCTGGCCGACTTGACCTTAAAAGGGCCAATAATATCTATGGCCATTTTCTGAAACGGCCGAATAGGAATGTCAGCAGCCTGGATAGGCGCAGCATGTCGTGGTCCTCTAGATTTGACCTCCTGACATACCTTGCATGATCGGCAGTAAATACGAATGTCCTTGTTGACAAAAGGCCAAAAGAAAGCCGCAAGGACTCTCGACTTCGTACGGGCAAAACCCATATGTCCAGCACATTGCGAGTCATGAGCATGTTGCAATATTTGCACTCTCATGCTCTTGGGAACAAGAATTTGCGAATGTGCCGACGTAGTCGAATCTTGTACCATACGTACAAGTACGCCGTTTCTCATTGCAATCCAAGATTTTCTATTTGTATCCTGATTCGGATCACCTTTCTTCGCAAGAATGAAGAATTTTTTTAAAGAAGGATCTTCTTCTTGCAATTTTATGAAAGAGTCACGAGTGATACTAAGTGACTATCTTGGCTATCAACTTCATTATCACTATTCAGTGAAGTTTCGGGTGTTTATAGAGCTTGTGCTCTTGTAACTACTGCATTTGTAGCTTGCATGTTATTATCTTCCCAAGCAGCAATCTGCTGTGGGGTACACTCCCTAACTCCGTGAATACGACCAATAAATAGGTCCGCAATAGGATTAGGTAAGAGACAAGCATGCACATCTCCAGTAAAGAAAGGAGTGGCAATGCGAATTACAGCAGTAGGATATTTTTCTAGAGTGCCGCCAAATGTGACACATTTAATAACCCTTCCTGTAGCACAAGATGGATTTACAAGCGATTGTCTAACACCAATAGTGGTGCATCCGGAATCGAAAAGTAGTGAGACCGGAGTATCATTAACAAGACCCTTATGTAGAATTAAAGAACCCCTCCCGTCATGCGCAACAGCAGCAGGAAGAGCGGGAAGTGGGTGACCACAACTCAAAGTAGTTATGGTACCCGGTTCGAATAAAGTACTGCATTGGGGGCATTTGTTTGCTCTCTCAAAGTCAAAAGCAGAACTAGTGACAGCGTCAAAGTTTTTATTATCAACAACATGATTACAGGCTCCCTCAGTTTCCTGTTGTACAGCATTAGCCTGCTGATATCTCTCTTTTTTTTTGTGTTGAGATCTACCCCGACTATTATTACCTCTGAAGTTATCAGAGTTATTATTATCTCTGCAGTTATTATTGTCTCTATTGTAATTGTTATCCTGGTTCGAATTCCAGTTTCCACGATTACTATCATGTTCACATTGATGCGAACATCTATTTGTTTGGTTCTGAGGTCTTCGGCAGGAATAACCTCTATTACCATATCCTCTTTTGAAATGCTTATAATTATTAGGGTGATAGTAACGACCACTATCAGGTTGTCTCCAATTCTTCGAAGAAGAATCACCATGAAATTGATTTCCATGATTTTGACAGAAATTACCGCTACTCTTTCTATCAAAATTTTGTTGGAATCTACGAGCAAAGTTTTGACCATACGGAGCTGCCGAAGCAACTGGTAAACCTTCTTTCACCTTAGAGTTACCCATGGTTATGTGTGGGTGCGCAGTTACGTATTGGCAACAGAAATCTTCCATTTCTTTTATTGTTTTAGGTTTACGTTCATGAAGGAAAGCAAGGAAAGACTCATTGACAGACGACATGACTTTGTCTCTAAGTATTAAGTCCATAAGTCCTTCATAAGTTTTTTCCGTCTTAGATAGTTCAACCCATCGTGAGAAAGTAATGCGTATTCTTGCAATAAACTCGGAGAATTCAACTCCATTTTCAGGTAACATGTTTTTAAATTGTAGACGATAGCCGTCTTCGTTAAGCTGATATTTCTTTAACAAAGCGGCCCTGACAACCTCATAATTGTTCTTGTCAGGTTCATCCACCATATTTAATATACTTAGAGCTTTACCTGTCAGTATCCCTGATAACTGATAAACATATTTTGCTTTGTCTATGTTATGAGCTGTACATGCTTGTTCAAATCTGTCCAGATAGAACATTATGTCATCACTGGAAGGACTAAATGTTGGTAACTTAATCTTAAAAGTATCATTATTAGCCTTACCAGAAGATGAACCCTTGTTTGAATCATTACCATTACTCATGCTCGTCAATTTCAATTTTTCCAACTCTAAAGCTAAGACCTTTTCTTCATGTTCCATTTTTGCTTTCTCTTTCCTCTCATCAGACTCTCTCTGTAATCTTCTTTCCTCAGCCTGAGCCTCTTTTTGAAGTCTTTCATTTTCAGCTTCTTTTTCAAGTCTTTTATTTTCAGCCTCTTTTTCAAGTCTTTTATTTTCAGCTTCTTTTTCAAGTCTTTTATTCTCAGCTTCTTTTTCAAGTCTTTCAGCTTCTAGCTGTAGCTGGAGTTTTCTTTCCTCAGCTTCTGATTCCCTTTTTTGTTTTTCCATTTCCATTTGGAATCTTTTTTCATCCACCTGCATCTGCAGTTTCTTTTGTTCAGCTTCCATCTGCAGTTTCTTTTGTTCAGCTTCCATTGCTTTATCATATCGAGCAGTTGCAAATTCTTCTAACTTATCACCAGTCTTCCCAAGCAATTTACCCTGCTCAATAAAGTGCTCAAATGTAGACATGTTGTCTAACATATGAGTCCAAAACCTGAAATAATTAACTAATTTATTTCAAACCTAAGTGTAACAAGTCTTAATTAAGCACTTGTATATTCACATCACATTATATTATCCCAGTCTCTGTGGGAAACAAGTCCCCAATCAAAGAACTTGTATATGAAATATCAGCACTCAATTCTTGATCATAAGTGCACTTCTCATTCAATAGTGCACGACACTATTCATCATTCATTTATCATCAGTGTAGTAGTAACAGTGCATTAGCATAGCCCATTAACTAATTACTATAACTGTAAACAATGACTATGTAAACACATGCAGAATGTAAACATTGAAAATGTAAACAATACAAACAATGTAAACAATAACAATGTAAACAATAACAAAGATCAGCAACAATACACAAAAACGTTCGCAGAAATCAACTAAAAATAAAGCAGAAATTAATGAAATATCACAAAAAATGTGACGATATCTGCGATAGAATAAAACAAAATACATGACACCACAGTGTATAAACAAAAATGTTGTATGAAACTAAATTATAGACAAGAGTAGGCTAACAAATACAAACAAATCAAAACAAAACTAAAGAATGCGAAATAATAACGAAAACAATATGAAAACATGTCATCACAGCTAACATAAATAGCAACAGAAGTCGCTTAGCAAATTCCAGTATCGGAAATTTGCAAACCCTACAGAAAACGCTCACAATAGACGACCTCTATGACGTGGCATAATCTAACGGAGACACCACCCAACCGAGAACCCGCTGAAATATAAACATATAAATATACAAATAAACATATAAACAACAA
>JAMPIV010005318.1:0-110017 GCA_024509875.1 Oreohelix idahoensis
GGGTTTGAATATGTTAGTGTAGGGGGGATATATGTGTTTTGATAGGGAGGGGTAGTTTATGTGTGTTGTTGGTGGGGGGTGGCAGCAGAGGGATTGATGGTGGTGTGGGGTGGGGTTTGGTGGTTGTGGAGGTTATAGGTTGTTTGAGAGGTGTTTGGTTGGTTTTTGGGTGGGTATGTGTGGTTGGGGGGTGAGGGGTGGGGGGGGGGGGATGTTAGAAAAAGTATGAGGGGGTGGTCTAAACAGGGGGGGTAGATTACCCATTGGCATATTTTGAACGCCCCCCCACCCAGCCCTACTTGAACAATTGACCACACATGGGTAACTTATGGCTATGTGTGGGTGGACTTAAACAACCATGTGGGTCACGCGCCCCTAGTGGTGTGACTTCACAATCATACCTCACCCACCCGCAAAATAACACATACCGGGGGGGGGCCATGACAGCATCGTAACCAACTTCCCCTATCCAGTCCTCCACCACCTCGACACCACACACCCAACACACGTTTACACCCCCCGCCCCCAACCTCCACGGGGGGGAACGCCTACCTCCCACCCTCTCCAATGTGTCCATCCCCCCCATGGTTACACCGGGGTCACCCCACATTCAAACCCACACCCTACCTCTCTCACACCCCCTCCGGTCCGTGACACTGTAAAATTTAGTGAATTTTGGTGTGGTTAGGGAGGAGCGGGGGGACTGGGTGTGATTGGGGGCAAAATTTACATTACTTAACCACTAAATGGGGAAATACGGGGCACCAATTGCTCATACTTAACTGGACAATACTCACTTAGGAGCGTTTTAGTACGCAGACCACTAGTTCAGAAATAAGCATTATAAAGCAACAGTGCGTTGAAGCCAGCTCGTTTATTTTGCTAAAAAAAAGCCTTGGAACATATTGCAGCATTGGGGAATATGTTGTGGGGGGGGGGGGGGGGGGGGGGTTGGGGGGTGCCGGCTGCGAGAAGTTCATGGTTGCTAGTCAACGTATCTGTGTTTATTCTATGAATTGTGGTAAGCTTGAAACATTCAGTATCTTTTAATGAAAATTGAATGTGAATTGTTAATTTATGCCTGTATATATGTGTCGTTCAGTAGCAAACATGATGTAAAGCCTATAATGCTCCAGCCTGAACAGAAGGTGTCGGAGGAAAGTAAAACTGCATGGAATGGCCAAACAGTACACTGACACCTAGATTATTGATAAGACAGAAATAATGCTGGAATTGCAGAGGCGTAGTAACCATTAGGGAGGGAAATACTGGTATAAAGTATTTCAGATGAAGCTGACAGTTGGCCTAACGCTCTGAACCCAATGTTTGTGATGTATTGTGCTCAGTGTAGAACTAGAGTATCAATTAGTTATGAAGTAGAAGGTACATCCTTCTTGTTTTCAGGGACCGTGGTCTTGATGGTATTGAGCAGCACCTGGTCAGAGCTTTGCTGAATCCAGAGTCGGACAGCATACTCCTTGGTCCCCCCATCTTAAAATAACAGTGTAACATAAACTTAAGAGGGGAAGTAAATTGTTTTAATATCAGGAACTGAGAACATCTCCAATACTAGTTCCAATAAAGACAAACTATTGAAGTCATGATGACAAATACCAACAGAGCTTGAACAAAACAAAACCAGTATTACCTCATATTACTACTACACAACTGACACACATAGGATACTTTTAATAATATATGTCACTACAATATTCATATTGAGAAATTCTGTACATATAACTTGTAATTAAAATTGATTGTGATTCCTGGTTCCCTTTGTATTTGAATCAGGACACATATTCATTCATGACAGCAATGAATACATATTGTTATTTGAAAAGTTATCAGTGACTCCTTTAAGATATCCTTGTAGAGTGTTTTATGTATGTGAGTGTCACAGTGTTGTCAAGTGTGGTGGAATAAATTAAATTGTTTATCTGTCTGTTGTTGTTATGACTTACACTTCATCATACACATACCCTAGACATACAACGTAGTCATCACACTATTCCAGAATAATTCTGACTGAGATATATATATATGTGGCAGCAAGTAAGGTTATCTATAATACACTACTCTTATTAGATATAGATACCTTCACAGCTGATCTCAGTCAGTACACTAAGTCCCCTATAAATATTTATAACATCCCACTTCACCACATCTGGTTCCCAAGTCGGACTTCACCGCATGCTTCTGCAGCAGCTGTCTTTATGATATCCTTGAATTTATTCCAGAGGGTTTCCAAGTCATCAGGTCGTTCTTCTGTGTTGCTCACTGCTGTAGCAATAAGCCCCTGATATCTGGTCTTAATTTCTGGCTCTCTCAGCTTGTAGGTCCTAATGCTCATTTCTCCTGCTCGTTTACTTGGTTTCTTGCGTGATGTTGGGCGTTCCTAGGCTGAGCAACTCTTTCAGTTGTTCGTTTGATTGTTAGCAGGTAGTGATCACTTCCAATCTCTGGCCCCCTCCAGACTCTTGCATCTCGGACATATCTGAATGAGCTTCTCCGAACAATGGCATAGTCGATCACTGACTTCTCATTCTTTGTTGGTTCACATCTAGTGTATGCATGTATGCGCTTATGGGGGAACTTTGTGTTTGTAATGATCAGATTCTGCTCACTGCAGAATCTAAGGAGTCGCTTTCCATTGTCATTGAGAGTATCTTCTCCATATCTTCCGATAACTCCACCCCATCTAGCATGGTCATTTTCAACTCTGGCATTAAAATCTCCGAGCATAATAACTTCATCTAGGCAGTCATCCACTGTCCTTTGAAGCAGCTCGAAGAATTCCTCCTTGACCTCTGCTCTCTCATCCTCATTTGGCCCATACACTATGACCAGGTTGACTATGGTTTCTCCTTCTTTTAGTTTTACAACCATAATGCGCTCCGAGACAAAGTTCCATCCCTTGATACTATCTTTTTGATTTTGGGCCACAATGCAACCCACGCCCCCTTTAGCTCTTTCAGATATGGGTACACCACTGTAGAGCAACGTGTTGCCATCGAGATCCATGACTCCTTGTCCTTTTTTCTTCGTTTCCGTTATAGCCAGGATTTCTAGTTTTGCTTTCCTCATCTCTTCCACCAGCTCCTCTTCCTTCCCATTTATACTTCTTGTGTTCCAAGTTCCATAAGTCGTAGTCCGTAGTCCGTTCCAGTTCGTCGCCTTTAGAATCAGTCCGGTTTTCTCTCTTGTAGTTCGTGTAATCATGATTTAAAGCAAACAGGTGATTGGCCTGTTGTGCCTTTGCATGGTGGAGGGGCTGCCTCTTTACGGCCTCCATGCAGACCGCCCTCCTCCTTTTTCATCCGGGCTTGGGACCGGCATAGGCGGAGTTAGTTACATAAAAACAGTATTTAATTTTTAAGTAATTCAAGACCACTAAAACCTAATAATGAAATCAATATTTTAACAAAATGAGTGAAATATAAAACAAAAATCCTATCTCGAACAAACCCTTAAATCAACACATGTAAATTTAATTTATCCTTTAAGTTCTTTCTGCTGACAATTACGTTCAGCTCAGTACAATGCTATTTAGCTATAACTTTATCTCTTACTCAAATCCATAAGATATACATTATAAATAAATCTACACTTTGTTGCTAATATGAAATATGCAAAAGGTTCTATAAAAATATCTACACAAAAAAATAAGTTTTTTTTTTTAAAATAATCTGCTAAGAAAACAATCTGCATGCCTGACTGGCAAGAAATCAACTTCTGGAAAAATCAAAGTTTCACAATAATATATAAATAGCATAAAAATGTATTAACATGTCATCAAACTACCGACATAAAAATAACAACAATTAAAAAAAATATGGCAATCAAAAGATGCATAGAAATAATCATTACAACAAAATTATATGTTATTTCAAAACAACAACATGTCATGTACTAATATAGAATACAAAAATATTTACTATCTCAAAAAAAAAAAAAAAAAATTAAGCCGCAAAATTTCCCACTCTCTTGTAAACATGCTTGACCTTCAGTAAGCAAAACCTCAGATTTTAGTTAGACGCTGACAGGTTTCGGTTGACCACTCGAGCGGAAAGTTGAACTACATATCTGACCGTCAATATGTCACAGAAGCCTTGACTCTTATCGCAAAGTAGCTTCTGTCAACAAATACAAATGAAAATTTCCATTTTACTCAATAGTGAAATTTAATGAGAAAAACGTAGAAATCAATATGACAATTACCCAGTACCGGCTTGTGTAAAGCACCGGTCTTTTCACGATGTCACCAGCTCTGCCTATCACATGTAGATATCACAGAATACTTGGGGACAACATGACCGACCTTGAATGTCGCCGCTGCCGTAGGCTGAAACAAAGTGTTATATTCACAACAACAAGCAGAGCAAGCAATAGTATTCAAGCATCCACTGTTATTTTTACTCTGTTTACCTCGATTATAAATGACTCTGGGCTCATGTTGAACAAAATTAGCACAATTGCGCTTATTATTTGTTCTATGATCAAAATACTTATTATTACCGTTGCCTTGTTTACAAATAATGACTTTAGTCTTTTGTTGAGGGACATTACTCTGGTGATGTAAAGCAATATTTGAAAAGCTATTATCTCAATTATACTTTCCAATATTCTTACAATCAAAACTTTGAGATTTGTTAAATTGTCTACAGTATCTAGGAGAGGGGAAATTATTATTTACTGATCTCCCTTGGTACTGTTTAATCTTGGGGTTATCTCTCTTACTAGAACTGTTTTTCTTTTCCCCTATGGGAATATATTTACCAAATGTTTCAAACTGACTGTGCTGAATTTGATAACTGCCAGAAACAATAGTATCTCTATTGTTCCGCATATGGGTTTCATATTTGGAACAAGTAGTAATAGTCTCAACACCCGCTATTAATTTCTGAGAATTTCCAATAGTCGAGAAATATTTGCTCTTATGAGTCTTGACCTGAAATTTATCACCTTTCTTTTCCTGACCAACAGAACTGGTTGTTACACAAGAATCTTTGTTGGTCTGACGCCAAGAATTATTACTGGAACTATCAGTAATATTAGAACTTCGAAAGTTATATTTACCACGAAAAGATCTGTCTTTACCATGAATGACCTCTCTATGAGCAAAAAGTGTATGGGGCTGACTTTTCGCAACTTTCTGTCTATCATTGTCAACATTGACAGAAGACCACATATTGTTATTCAAGACGATGTCAAGCAGGCCATCTACTCGTTTTCTTGCCTGTGCAATCTCCACATCTCTATGTGAGATCTCTTCATCTAATTTCTTGTTTAAACACTCAACTCTTAAAAATTTGCAGCTTTCCTCTGCTAGTAAATTTTCAATCTTAGCGACCTTCTCTTTCTCAGCCGTCAACTCCACTAATGTCTCTTTCTCTAACTGTTCTTTATTTGCTCTCAACTGAGTCAACTCTAGTTGTAGTGACTGAATCTTAACATAATCATTGCTATTATTAAGCTCATCAATCTTTTCTGGAATCATCGCATTCTTTTCTTCCTGTTGGAGACCAAGATTCGCAATATCATCCATCAAATCAAGAAGTGACTCTGTATAATCCCTATCACGTTTATCGGTCTCATCTTTCCATTTCTCATAAATCTGTTTATTTTCTTGGACCTCCTGTGTAATATTTTCCACCTCAATTTGCTTACCTTTCATCTGGACTTCCAATTGCTGTATCTGCAACAATGCTAAATCCAAACTTGCCTGCACACCAGCAAGTTCTGAGTTTGACTTTTGCAATTCACCCGTAAGTCTAGACACTGTTTCATGTACTTTACTCACTTCAGCGGTACCCTCTAAGAAGTTTTCCCTTTGTTGCTTTTTTCTTTTTAATTCCTCATCTCCTAACCTCTTTTTCTGATCAACAGAAATGTCGTTGCGCATTATCTTACGTATACTCTTCATTATCTGATTGCGTTCAACACCCATATAGTGGTACGAAAACAATCGAAGATCCATAACCAGTAACTCCGCTAAATCTTTAGCCATCCTTAGATGAGGATGAGAGTGAAAATTCTCCTCAGCAAAATACTTAAGGGCTCTTGACGCATTGACCAAAAATCTGTCCATCACATGCGCTTCAAGCTCTGGGCCTTTTAATCTTTCAAAATCTTTCCCTTCTTGATATAAATATCTTAACAAAGGCCTGATATCCTCAGAATCCATATCATCATCATCCATAGTGATTCACTTACTTAATCAAATATATATAGTAATCACTTATACTCATGACAAACTACTGTCTACAAAAGATGGGACAATCACCTTTCCAGATCACAAAGTTAACCATTTGTCAAGAAATGAGCTTATTCCTCAATTCTGTATCACCAATTCCTTTTTATAGCACCTCTATCAAGTCACATCATTATCAGGAAAATCGACATATGTCAACAGCCATTAACACCTATGCATAAAATCTTAATCATATGTCAAATTAGACATAAACAACTATAACAACAGAATGAGCAATTAGGGAGGCCTAATGACATGCATGAAGTGACACAATTTACACAAGAAAAAATCACTTATCTGTCAATGATCCCGTTACTTTCCGCCACGACACTGGATATCACATAGACTGCTAAAACTTCCACTGCGGGAAAGCACTGGAACTTGATTCGTTTCTCTTCAGGTAATTTCGTCAATATGATATGTGCTTAACAAAGCACAAGTTGACAGGAACCATAATACAGCACACACTGCAACTCTTGACTGTTCTGTAGTCTGAAATGTACACGGCAACTCCGTGTATCATAACGTCTTGAACTTGTGATGGTGAAAACTGGCACAGGTAACCCGAATATTGCAGGAATCCGTCACAACCCGTACAAATGCTGGTACAAATACTGTCCAAGTCTAATTGAACTTCCTTGACCACTGCAGACGTTGTTGTAGTCTATAGGCATGAAATAGGACGTCAATTGATACTGGTGTAAAGTTGCATACTACCACGAATAAAGCGTGCGTGGTTTCTCAAATTCGCCACACAGGCAATATCATTAAATAGGTCGAAGTTCATCCAAACTCTTGTCACGAGAATGTCGTGGTAATCGATCCAAAATGAACTGGTCCACCATAATGTAATACTGGTGGACACCCACATTCGCGTTATCAGCACGAAGCTCTTACTGGGCACTCGGGGCAATCAGCAGTCACATCTTAACGTAGAATCAGAGACGCCCACGAGTACATCGAATCATATAATATAATTACCACACTACATCAATACCTAATACGGCCTGTCCACCTCCTGGCCTTATAATCGCTTCATCACAGCTTCATAAATCTCCACACTACTCAATAAAGCCTGCTCACCCGGCAGCTATAATAATCTTCATATAAAGTAAAAGGTAAAGGAACCCGTTACACGCCCATTGAGGCATATTGGGAATATGGTGTTAGGCCCATATTATCTTGACCGTCGGCACACTAGGGGTGATGTGGTCGGCATCACGCCGGCCGCCTTAACCTTCCCAGAGTTGCTCTGGTACCCATTTGGGGCTGGGTCGACCCAGGAGCCGTTTGTGGTCTAAAAATATTCCCACCTCATCTGGGGATCGAACCATAGACCACTGCGCTAGGAAGCCAGTGCACTAACCACTACGCTACCGCGGCTCCTAATCTTCATATGGCCTACACAAATCTTCATTACACAATAAAGCCTGCTCACCCGGCAGCTATAATAATCTTCATATGGACTAATAAATCTTCATTACACAATAAAGCCTGCTCACCCGGCAGCTATAATAATCTTCATATGGCCTAATACAATACTCCATTACTCAATAAAGCCTGCTCACCCGGCAGCTATAATAATGTTCATATGGCCTAAACAGTACTCCATTACTCAATAAAGCCTGCATCACACGGCAGCTATAATAATGTTCATATGGCCTAAACAGTACTCCATTACTCAATAAAGCCTGCTCACACGGCAGCTATAATAATCTTCATATGGCCTAAACAGTACTCCATTACTCAATAAAGCCTGCATCACACGGCAGCTATAATAATCTTCATATGGCCTAAACAGTACTCCATTACTCAATAAAGCCTGCATCACACGGCAGCTATAATAATGTTCATATGGCCTAAACAGTACTCCATTACTCAATAAAGCCTGCATCACACGGCAGCTATAATAATCTTCATATGGCCTAAACAGTACTCCATTACTCAATAAAGCCTGCATCACACGGCAGCTATAATAATGTTCATATGGCCTAAACAGTACTCCATTACTCAATAAAGCCTGCATCACACGACAGCTATAATAATGTTCATATGGCCTAAACAGTACTCCATTACTCAATAAAGCCTGCATCACACGGCAGCTATAATAATGTTCATATGGCCTAAATAAATCTTTACTGCAGTTTCTCAAATAGGCTGTACACACAGAAAAAATATATAAGTCGACATTTTCCTAAGCACTACGTAGGCATACACTATCCAAACACAGGGACTCGACCTACACGGCCCACGTCCAAAACTCAACTCCCTTAATACACACTAGTCCCGCCAAAAAAAACCCCGTCACGAGACTCGGCTGTCTTGAACACCGCTCTCGATAACACATGCAGACTAGCTGCGAGCTATTCACATGACTCAAAACAGTACAGAATAAATACATCTCAACATTTGAGATTAAACAGCGTTCACACGCTTATCTGTACTCTGTCACTCGAAAAATAGGAAAAGATAATTCTATCCTAAAGTCAAACAAATATCCGCTTAATCAAGCGTTGCAACTCGAAATTTAATTTGTCCAAAACATTCTAAAGATTACTCCCCTTCCATCGGATCTCTCGTAACACCACCCTAACTGATTGTGTTGTACTTTTATCTAATATACTGTATGGAGGCTCTGATGATCTAGTTTTCATTACAATATACTTATTCTTAATATTATATTCTTAATAACTTATATTCTTAATTTTATGATTAGGTACTGTTAATATATGCTGTTATACTTCCTTGTAATGTTGCACTGTCCTTAAATTAATACTTTCAGTATGCTGGAGAATGTTGAGTAACAGTAATAAAAGATGAGCAAGAGGATGGAAGAATGCAAGAGGGGACTGTGTCCGATTTTCAATCCTTGGCAAATTAATTGCTTTCGTATATGTCTATCTAACTATCTACCTAGTCTGATTCTGGTCTTGAGTTTGGGACGCAAAGGAAATGGAAAGGAAAATGGAAAGTAACTGTTTACCCACCTCATCTTGATGAACCTAAAAAAAAAAAAAAAAAAAAAAAAAGTCCCTGAGTCATTCAGTTGAACACCGTATGAATATTTTACAAGTTCTCATAACATACCTCTGAATATGTCTCAAATCACTAATTTACAGTACGAAGAATTCGATTCTTGTTTTTTATTTATTTATTTATTTTTTTTAAATTTATTTATTTTATTTATTTATTTATTTTTCAAATTCATTATTATTGTTATAAATTTTTTTTTTTTTTTTTTTTAAAATATTATTTTCATTTTATTTTAAAAACACTTTAATTATGATGATTATTGCAAATGTAATATTACTTTTATAATGATAAATGCCTTTTTTTTCTATAACCAGCGGCACTCGAGCTTTCCGGCTCTTTCGGCCCAATGACATGTCATTGCGAGGCTGGGGGGTCAGTGGACTTTCCTTCCAACCCGGTCAGGAGCTTCGCTCCTTCCCATCCACACGGGATTTATGTGCAGGAGCCGTTCAGATTATTCAGTCAAATTTCCGGTCGTAAACATTTCTTCAAACGCCGACGGCCGGGTTTGAACCATGAACACCTGGTCGCCAGTACAACGTCGTAGCCATTACACCAGCGCGGCTCCCAATAAATGCCTTAATAATGCTTAAAGTAAATGTGAGGATGAAAGGATATTAGTATACATGATGAGAGAGAGAGGAAGGGCAGAATGTCAGACGGGCCTGCGTGCCCAATTCTTAACCCTTTGAAAATAAAGTTCGTTCGTTCGTTCGTTCGTCTTGCCTCCTTTTTGCATTTTTTTCCATTTCCAAAAGTTTAATTCTCTCATTATCTTGCCTCCTTTTTTCATTATCTTCCATTTCCAACCGTTTCATACGTTCCTGGTTGGCTAATTCTCTATCTTTTAATTCTAACTGACGTTTCTCTCTTTCCTGCGCCTCTTTATATTCTGTTTGAGCAAACTCTTGTAATTTGTCTCCTGATAAACCAAGAATTTTACCCAGTTTAATAAAGTATTCCGCCGTCGACATTTCAGAATCTGAATTAATATATTTACCTCATCAAATAAACTGTAGTATTCCAATTAGTATCCTATATTCGTCACCTTATCGATACTCATTACTGGAGATCGATCATCTTTTATTTAATAAAATATGCAGCTATAAATCAATCAACTAAGAAATTATACAAGATAATAGTACTACTGAAAACATAATGATCCATGAAGAGAATCAATTACATAGAAATATATACGTTAGCAATTACCATCACCGCACCTAAACAATTAAAGAAGAGATAACATCGTAAAGAACCACGGCGTCAACACAAAAATCTACGACATTTCAGCAGCCCCAAAGAAACTGGCTATAAGACTTTGCGATTCATCGACCTGAAATCAACCTAGGAAAACACCCCAGGACACCTATGATGAAGAACAAGCATCTTACGAGTTAAAATGACAAAGAAAGGTGCTCACTAATAATAACCAGGGTACTGACACCATAATAACAATGTCTACTTATCTGCGGGAATCCCAGTACTCCTCGTAAATATTTCGATCCAACACAGGTTATGATATTCAAACAGCTGAATTCAAGGTGAGCAATTCTCCAAAACAAACAGTAATTTGCTCTGGTTGACCGTTCGTTTATTCCAGTGTATTAAAAGAGGTTGTCTGCATTTGATATATGTATACCATCATTATTCCCATATGTGTCTATATGAATGTTAGATCATTTGTATATAACAAAGGTGTCACGCGAATGCTTTGTTCGTGGGTATGCCAAAAACTGCACTGTATCGTCCCTGTATTATTTATGCAGTGTTCTCTCTCAAGGAATAACGAATTTGTAAGGTCTCAGATATGCCCAACAGCTCAAAGATAACCAGGTAGGAAGCCAATACTGGTCCGGTAAAATAACAACAAAGTTTATTGAAAACTCATGATCAATGAGACATGATGAGCCGTCATTAGTTAATGTCATTCTGTCTATTCGTAACCTAGTTTTATACTCCTTGACGATGATACATTGTTGCTTCTCCGTCCCAATCCATCTATACATCTCTATGGATTGATTATATCCGTGCCCTTCTCCCGTAATTTCTTTTCCAAACTCATATAACTTTATTAACATGAATTTCCCCAAAAGTCAGTACACATTAGCGACAGAGCAGGCAGGATCTTTCAGACTCCGATTTTTACGGTGTATAGACCTGCCAGTCTAAAAAAATGTATAACCACAAATTGTACATTATTAATAGTACTCATCCTGGTATGCATTCCCATTCATGGCACGAATCAATATAACCCTTTTCCACGGGTTTTCAAGCAAACCAGCACACACAAGGCTGTTCACGTCTTGTTTATTTCTTGGGGTCCATTTTTGTTCTCCACGTCATTGTTTCAACACACAAAAACTCCTACGTCATCCTTTTACTGCGTGCATGAATAATGCACCTAAGTGTACTATTCACATATCTTCAAATATTTTCACCAAACTCAACTCAGCGCTCTTTGATGCGCAACAACAGAAATGTTGTAAAAAACCATACGCAACAATTACCTCCTACCACCGTTAAGAAAAAAGACACGTAGTTTCTTTTTTCTTCAAAAAATGTACCACTTAAGGTAATTTTAAAAAACCATACCAACATAATACTATCCTACGTCTCAGTAAGTCTAAGTCAGCTAATGTCTCATAACATAATTAGTCAGTCGTCGATGAGATGAAACGGTGATAAACAAGTCTTATAATCTACTGCCTTATGAATAAAATCCAAGTAGGAAGTAATAATATTACTAAATTAAAACAATAAACCAAATTACGCGGAATCAACACCGCCCTCTATTACCTCTAGTATCAATAATACTAGAACCAAAACTTATATAATATGGTTATATCTAATAGGATTACCTACCCATCGGAAAATGATTGCAATAATGGGTACCTCACCAATACAGAGTACACTGCAAATCTCATACATGTTTATTCCTGATCCAACCCCCAAAAATAGCAAATACATGCATAAATTGGTCCCAAATTACCTATTTCAATGCCCATAGGAACCTCTATAATATACACGCAAAAATTTATCGCGAAAGAATATCATTGCCGTACAGTCATATTATAGTACACTGTATGTGCACCTTACACCATACACACCAAATTGTGTTCCGGATAAAACTAATAAAAATTCAATGTCCCAATTACATCACCACTACTGTTGACCATGGACTAACTGTCATTAAAAACTTGTGTACTGTCTTCCTGAGGGCACCTCGACAGTACGTCTGCAACCACATTGTCGGACCCTCGAATTGCTTGAATAGTATAATTATACGGCTGCATCAGAATCGAATAACGGGCTGCTCGGGCGCATTTATGGTTCTTCGTCTTTAAATACGCCAAAGCCTTCTGATCTGACTGTATTACGAAAGGTACACCTAACAGATACTTCTCTAATTTGGTTACTGCCCAGACCACAGCGAGAAGTTCCTTTTCCAACACCGAATAATTCATTTCCGCCTTGTTTAACTTTCTCGAAATGTACGTGATCGGATGCAGATGTCCATCAAATTGTTGAAGCAGAACAGCACCAACGCCCTTGGACGAAGCGTCTGTTCGAAGAGTATAAAGATTATTAAGCCTGGGTAGTTTTAAAATCGGTGGGGATGAAAACAAATCTTTAATTTTAAGAAAAGCAGCATTGCATTCTGGAGTCCACCTAATTACATTAGGAGCCCCTTTCCTAAGTAGAGTGGACAGATCTGATGTAATTGAAGATAAGTTAGGAATAAATTTACCATAATATTGCACTAGTCCTAACACACTACGGACTTTTTTTTTCTTGTCCTAGGAATGGAAAGATTTAGAATCTTGGAAACATTCTGCTCCAAAGTTTGAAGATTCCCATGACCAATCCTATGACCTAGAAAAGTAATCTCAGAGAATCCAATATACACCTTAGATGGTCTAGCAGATAACCCAGCAGATCTGAGCGTGGATAATAGAGAGTGTAAACCGTGAAAGTGTTCTTCCCAAGTGTTGCTAAACAAACAAATATCATCTATGTACGAGATTATATCTTGTCTATGCGAGAAGAGAATTCTCATCATTCTAGTGAACGTAGCAGGTGCGTTCATCAGTCCAAAACACATAAAATTGAACTGGAACAACCCTCTGGGAGTAGCAAAAGCCGTAAAATGTTTACATCTTTCCGCCAACGGGACCTGCCAATAACCTTTTGACAGATCGAACTTACTGAAATATACTGCATCTGCCAATTTTGGTAAAAGATCATCCAATAATGGTAACGGTTCGGCGTCAAAAATTGTGACCTGATTTAATTTTCTAAAATCAATGCAGAGCCGAATGTTATTGTCTTTTTTTCTTATTACAACCATGGGAAAAGCAAAATTACTTTGAGAAGAACTGATTATACCTAAATGCAGCATGTCATCTATTTCTTTGTTTACTTTGTCTTGAAAGTGTAATGGTATCGGGTATGGACGCACTCTAATAGCCTTTTCATCATTTAAGATGATGTCATGTGTGATGACATTTGTTTTGCCTGGTATATCTGTAAGTACATCATGAAACGAATGTAATAATTCGGATACATGTGTTTTATTCTCAAGTGTAAGATTCGGACAGATTGTCACGTCCTCTCAAGTTTCGGTAGATTGAACCGGTAGACGAGGAAACGTCATTGATACAGCTGGGAAAGAAGATTCTTCTTCCTAAATCACTGATAAAGACGCCCAGCTCATTGGATGTGAACCTACATTATCAACCGCGTGAAAGACTGCCTGAAGATGTTCAGGTCTTGAGTGAAACTCTTTCAACATGTTAATGTGAAAAATCTTTCTTTGTCCCTTAACATCAAGGACATAATCGACATCTGAAATACGTGACAGAATCTTGAATGGACCACACCAAGTTATCAGTAGTCGATTCTGTTTGCTCGGTAAAAGCACGAACGCTTCGTCGCCTGGTACAAGAAGACGAAGACGTCTTGAGTGATTCTGTAACATACGAGCTTTTTCTTTAGCTCTTTCCGATGCATCTGTTGCCAGCTGGCATGCATCCATGATTTTTTTCCTAAGATTTACAACATACTCGTAAGACGATTGAGTTTCTTGCGACAAGGAAGAATCGATCAACAAGTCTTTGATCAAGGACAATGGACCTCTGGGCTGAGCACCAAATACAAGTTGAAATGGACTGAAACCTGTATGCTCATCCGGTATTTCACGATATGCAAAAAGTACCGCTGGTAAAACTCGGTCCCACTCTTTAGGAAAATCGATTGTAATCTTTCCTAACATCTGTTTTATTGATCAATTTAGACGCTCTACCATCTCGTTTGAGGCGGCGTGATATACGGAACTAAGTGATCTGTCTATATGAAACATTGCCATAACCTCAGTCATTGCACCTGACACAAACTGAGAACCTCTGTCCGACAACAGTTTTCTCGGAAATCCGATTCTAGTAAAGATATGAAACAAAGCATCAGCTACATCCTGCGTAGTAATGTTCTTGAGTGGTATGGCCTCTGGCCAATGCGTGCACAAATCTATACAAGTTAATACATATCTATGTCCTCTCGATGACATTATAGGAGGTGGGCCAATAATGTCCGCGGCCATCTTCTCAAATGGACGCACCGGAATATCGGCTGCTTGAATTGGAGCCAAATGACGTGCCCCTCTAGACTTCACCTCCTGACAAGTAACACAAGAACGGCAAAACATCGCAATGTCTTTCGACATTCCCGGCCAGAAAAAAGATGCCAGAATTCTAGGTCTAGTACGAGAGTATCCCATGTGACCTGCACAACGGGAATCGTGAGCATGACTCAAGATATAGGATCTCATTACCTTTGGCACCATGATCTGAGTAGTAATATGACAAGATTTACTATCTCTGAATCTTCGCACTAATATGTCATTTACGATAGTATACCATTGTTTGTGAGAAGTATGACCATTTGTATCATCACGTTGGACTAGATTAAAAAATTTCTTTAATGAAACATCACTGTTTTGTAAAGTAGAAAAAAACTTCCTTGTTGGTGTTACTGTGTAACACATCATCATTAACTAGTGGCACAACATTATGTTGAGACTGCTCCTGTGCTCGAGTAACCACAACATTAGCACTGTGTACGTGTTCTCGTTCCCAATCATTTATTTGCTCAAGAGTACACTCTTTAAAACCGTGAATGCGACCAAGAACTAAATCGCAAACTGGATTCGGCAACAAACATACTTTTATTTGTCCCGTAAAAAATGGCGTCGCGATATGAACCACCGCAGTTTGAAATTTCTCAATTCTACCACCAAACGTAATGCACTTAACCCATGTGCCTGTACAACAAGAAGGATCAACCAAACATTGTCGCACACCTACCGTCGTGCAACCTGAATCCTTTAAAAAAGTTACTGGCATGCCATTAAGTAAGCCCTTGTGAAACTCTAAAGACCCGGTTCCTTCATGAGCTGACATTGCAGGTAACGCCGGCAATGGGTGTCCACATCTCAGTCTGGATACCACGTCAGGCTGAAATAGATTCTTGCACTCAAAACATTCTTCCGCATTACCAAAGTCAAATGAACAGCAAGCATTTGCTTGACTAACAGCGTTGTTATTATTATTTGTAATATCATTTTCTGCTCTCTGTACCGAATTTCCATGATGAGCAGACCGATGCGAACTATTTGAACGAAATGCACTGCCATTATCTTGATTATTGCCATAAAAATCTCTTCTGTAATTCTGAGAATAACTAGATCTATTATTAATATTACCGTGTTGATTATTTAGTTGCCCATTTCCTCTCTCTCTCTGTCCAAAATAATCGTGATGAACATTATCAGGTCGTTTATTTCTCCATCTTCGGAACTCTGGTGATTTATTTCTATTTCCAACTTCAAAATGAGAAAAATTTCTTTGATAATTATTATTTCGATCTGAACTGGCACTTCTATAACGAAACTTATCTCTGTCACCACCATTCGATTTAAATTTTCCCTGTCTGTTATTTACTGTAGCAACACCCGCTGACTGTAACGATTCATGTAGTTTAGTGTTTCTGACATTCAAGTTCGGATGAGCAACCGAAAACTGGCGCCCGAGGGTCTCAACTTCCGATAACGATTTAGGATTCCGCTCCTGTAAAAATGCCAAAAACTTATCACTTACTGAGGATAATACCTTATCCCGTAATATTAAATCGGCAAGATCTTCAAAATTCCGTTGTACCTTTTCAAGTTCGATCCAACGATTAAAAGTTAAACGAATATCCGAAATGAATTGTGAGAACTCTTTTCCTGTTTCCGGCAACAACTCTTTAAAACGCCTTCTATAACCTTCAGCTGTAAGCTGATATTTTTTTAATAGCGTAGCTCTAGCTTCCTCATAGTTTTGACTATCGCCTTCTAACGAAGCGACTGCACTTAACGCCTCTCCTGATAAAAAATTCATCAGTTTGCTACACCACTTACTTTTATCAATTTTATATTCTGTGCATACCAATTGGCATCTTGACAAGAAGAACGTAATATCGTCGACCCCTGGTTTAAACATTGGCAGATGAATTTTAATGTCACCTTTCTGACCATCATTCTGAGTATGTGATTGACAAGTAGCATTTCCATTTTGCAACTTCTGTCTTTTAATTTCCAATAGCATCATTCTCTCTTCATATTGTCTCCTTTTCTCATTCTCTTCCATCTCCAAGAGTTTAATTCTCTCTTCGTCTTGCCTCTTTTTCTCTTCGTCTTGCCTCCTTTTTGCATTTTTTTCCATTTCCAAAAGTTTAATTCTCTCATCATCTTGCCTCCTTTTTTCATTATCTTCCATTTCCAACCGTTTCATACGTTCCTGGTTGGCTAATTCTCTATCTTTTAATTCTAACTGACGTTTCTCTCTTTCCTGCGCCTCTTTATATTCTGTTTGAGCAAACTCTTGTAATTTGTCTCCAATTAAACCAAGAATTTTACCCTGTTTAATAAAGTATTCCGCCGTCGACATTTCAGAATCTGAATTAATATATTTACCTCATCAAATAAACTGTAGTATTCCAATTAGTATCCTATATTCGTCACCTTATCGATACTCATTACTGGAGATCGATCATCTTTTATTTAATAAAATATGCAGCTATAAATCAATCAACTAAGAAATTATACAAGATAATAGTACTACTGAAAACATAATGATCCATGAAGAGAATCAATTACATAGAAATATATACGTTAGCAATGACAATCACCGCACCTAAACAATTAAAGAAGAGATAATATCGTAAAGAACCACGGCGTCAACACAAAAATCTACGACATTTCAGCAGCCCCAAAGAAACTGGCTATAAGACTTTGCGATTCATCGACCTGAAATCAACCTAGGAAAACACCCCAGGACACCTATGATGAAGAACAAGCAACTTACGAGTTAAAATGACAAAGGAAGGTGCTCACTAATAATAACCAGGGTACTGACACCATAATAACAATGTCTACTTATCTGCGGGAATCCCAGTACTCCTCGTAAATATTTCGATCCAACACAGGTTCTTATATTCATACAGCTGAATTCAAGGTGAGCAATTCTCCAAAACAAACAGTAATTTGCTCTGGTTGAAAGTATCTGTTACCGAATGACGTTACTCAATGTAGCCTCCGCAGGTACACAGCAGGACTTGAAAATGGAAATCGAAAACTGTAGCATCATTCCCCCGGTACAACTATGATACTTCTCTGGAGACTTGAGTATGTACATCACACGAACGTTGACATTCCAAGTCAAGGTTACGACTTTGACATAACGGTCGATTGATTGAGCATGCAACAAGTGTCATCGTGTGTGTGTGTGTGTGTGTGTGTGTGTGTGTGTGTGTGTGTGTGTGTGTGTGTGGGTGGGTGGGTGGGTGTGTGTGAGTGCGTGCGTGCGTGCGTGCGTGCGTACGTGTGTGTGTGTGTGTGTGTGTGTGTGTGTGTGTTACGCACAAATAATTACTTTTTTCCAAAGTCTTTGTATGATCGTTTTTCGTATGTATGATCATTATTTGACTGAAATGCATGTTATATATATTTTATGGTCAAAGGGACAGAACCCGAAATATCGATACTGCTATTTTTTATGAGTTTACCTCCTCTTGTATAGAGACACGTTCGGTCTATAATGTCTTGAACGAAGCGTGACCATATCTCCTTATTTGGTAGTATCAGTCAACTGTTGTAGATGTTTGAAACCTTTCTTAACGCTTCTGTTCATGTCCATAAAAGGCGCGACTGTGTAAGACTTTTATCTCGAATGTTCTTAGAATCGTCTTATTGTGAACTGCGACTCAGAGATTGTCACTCTGCGCATGTCTCGACTGGGTTGTCGTTTTGTTGTTCCGCCCAGGTCGGGCAGTTGAGAAATGGACTGATTAGCGAGCGGACGCGACTGCGTCTTGTGATTCTCTGAGGGAAATACATTGTCTTTGTGAGTTAGTTAGCTAACTAGACTATTTCCCCGTATTATTCAAGCCTGCCTGGAGGCATATGTTCATGGTTGATTTTCCGAAATAAGGTAATTCCTCTTGTATCGAACTTTAGGCTATCATCTAGAGGTTCGTCATTTTGTCGCCTTTTTGCTCGCCTGTGTGATTCAAAATGGAGAGGTACTTTGACTAGGATTAAGTCACCGGTATCTTTATACCTGAACTAGTTATATATCTATGGGTCGCTCTAGACCAACAAGACTATTGTCTGTGTTCCAGGATTCGTTATATCAGAGATCACGTCCAAGTCAGATGGTTAGACTTAGGAAGGTTATAAAGGTCGAGCTGACCTGTAATCCATGTATGCTACTCACGTGCAGACAGTAAACGGACGTATTGTATACATCTGATCTGCTAGCATCAGGAAGGAATAATTATTATTGTCTATGAACATTAAGGATCTGCAGCTGACCACGGTTGCAGAAGTTATATGTATTATTTATCAAGCTTCGCTATGATATTTGTTTTCCATACAACTATTGAGTATTGACTTCTACATGACTGTCAGTTAACATGAGTTTGAATGCTGCATTCGTTGTATTATGCCGATGATAACATAAGTATCATGACTGTTTTGTGGCGTGCAATAAATGGTATAAACCTAAAGCGAAGTTACCATTTCTATGACTCTACACGTCATGTTGCCTGTGGTGTACCCTGAACTGTTCTACTGCAACACACACACAGCAACAATCTAAACCAGATAAGACACCCACATCTTGCATTGTAATACCTGGTGTCGATAGAGGTGGTAATTTGACGGCATCCTAATTCCACCCTTATCAATTCATGGTGGCCAATAGTTGGTTTATTCTGGTACCAACTCTCAAGGGGGTCAACAAACCCAGACATCATCAGCAGACTACAAGACAACATTGCAGTTGCTATTCATCACCTTTGATGAAATTTTTTGAAAGACGCAGCAGTACTGACAGTTGTTGATATTTTGAAACTACCCGGCGCTGCTCGGCGGTATTGAAGTTTGTCTACAAATAGAAGGACAAGTACCGAGCGAATGGATTTCCTGATCTGTTGAGAAGAAGGACAAGTGCCGTAACAACTGTTCCGGTCTCAGAATTACTGTTGCAGATTCAGAAGGTCAAGTTCAGAAGCTGTTTCCTGTCAGAAGCTGTTTCCTGTTAGAAGCTCATTTCCTTCGTCATGGCAGTTTACGAGAGCAGATATGGATCAACGTTGGATCATTGTCCTAAGAATGCTGATCACATCCTGTTCTGAACTGTGCTGACGTTGTGGATACATAGAAGTTAAGTGGCCTGTTTTGTTTGTGAACTGTGCCCTTATGTTCTAACTGAGCCTTCTGTCTATCACATTTTTCGCACACTTTTATATGTTTACATGTTATATGTTATTTGGATTTGTATTTATATGTTTATATTTCAGCGGGTTTTCTCGGTTGGGCGGTGTCTTTCAGTAGAAGATACCACGCCACAGAGGTTCTACTGTTAGCGTTTTCGTTAGGGACTGTGCGAATTGCCTACTGTGGAATTTGCTAGCGACAATCGTTGCTATATCTGTTTAGTTGTGACGAGTTGTGCTTTATTTTCGTTTTTTGTATATTTTTTTTTGTTTTTCTCTTTCTTTCTGTTTTTTAGTTTCGATTTCAATTGTTTGTATTTGTAGGTCTCCTCTTTTCTATTATTCAGTTCTTCACGTAAATTTTTATGTATATACTGTAGCGTCATTTGTTTGTCATATCTTCGCATTCTGTCATCATATTCTTTTTAGTTTCGCTGTTTATTTATTTGACTTATGCGAATGTTTTCGTATTGTTTGATCTTTGTTATTGTTTACATTGACTCTGATCTTTGTTATTGTTTACATTGACGTTGATCTTTGTTATTGTTTACATTGACTCTGATCTTTGTTATTGTTTACGTTGACTTTGATCTTTGTTTTGTTTACATTGTTGATGACTTTGTTATTGTTTACATTGTCTTGTTATTGTTTGCATAGTTCTTGCATAGTTAGCTTTCACTATTGTTACATATATGCTCATGCACTATTGATCGATAGTGCACTTATCATAACTAGCTGGTGGTTTTTTCCTTATGCACTATTGTAGTGCAGTTATGATAAATAACTGATGGTTATGCACTGATTTGGGTAGTGCACTGATAATTAAGAGGTGACTTGTGATATTATTGTACAACTGATAATACAAATTGGTGTCAAGTCTTGTTTCCCACAGAGATTGGAGTGAACATAGTAATTATACAAGCACTTTATTAAGTCTTGTTGCTATTAAGATTGAAATAAGATAATTAATTATTTCAGGTTCTGTACTCACATTTTAGACATCATGTCTACATTTGAGTACTTTATTGAGCAGGGTAAAGCCCTTGGGAAGACAGGTGATAAATTAGAAGAATTTGCGACTGTTCAATATGCCAAGGCATTGAAGTCGGAGGAAAAGAAAATGAAAGAACTAACTGAACAAAAGAGAATAGATGCTGAAAATTTAAAACTGCAGATGCAGGTAGATGAAAAGAGATTACAAATGGAAATGGAAAAACAAAAAAGAGAAGCAGAATCTCAGGAGAAGAGACTTCAGGCTGAGGTTGAAAATAAGAGACTTGAAAAAGAAGCTGAAAATAAGAGACTTGAAAAAGAAGCTGAAAATAAGAGACTTGAAATAGAGGCTGAAAATAAAAGATTAGAAAAAAAGTTACAGGCTGAGGCTGAGGAAAGAAAGTTACAGGCTGAGGCTGAGGAAAGAAGGTTACAAAGAGAGTCTGATGAGAGAAAAGCAAAAATGGAACATGAAGAAAAACTCTTAGCTTTGGAGTTAGAAAAGTTGAAGTTATCTAGTAATGCTAATGATGCTAATAAGGTATCATCTGCTAATAAGTCTAATGCTGTTGATTTCAAGCTTAATTTACCAGCATTCAATGCTTCAATTGATGATATAACATTTTATCTAGATAGATTTGAAAGTGCATGTAAGGTGCATAATATAGATAAAACATTATATGTTTATCATCTGTCCAAGATACTTAGAGGTGATGCTTTGACTTTGTTGGTATGGTAGATGTGCCTGACAAGAACAACTATGAGGTTGTCAGGGCGGCATTGTTAAAGAAGTACCAACTTAACGAAGACGGATATCGTCTTAAATTTAAAAACATGTTACCAGAAACTGGAGTTGAATTCTCAGAATTCATCTCAGGCATACGTCTTACTTTTTTACGATGGGTTGAGCTTTCTAAGACAGAAAGTACATTTGAAGCCCTCATGGACTTACTTCTTAGAGACAAGGTTATGTCTTCTGTTAATGAAGCTTTTCTTTCTTTTCTTCATGAGCGTAAGCCTAAAAATATAAAAGAAATGGAAGAATACTGTAGCCAGTATGTTACTGCACATCCTCACATAACCGTTAGCAACTCTAAGGTAAAAGAAGGTCTGCCAGTTGCTTCGGCAGCACCTTATGGCCCGAATTTTATGCGTAAATTTCAGGGTAGCCAGCAAAATTTCAATAAAAAGAGTAACCGTAATTATGCCCAGAACCATGGTAATCAATTTCAGGGAGATTCTTCTTCCCAGAACTGGAGACAACCTAATATTACACGGTATTCTATTCCCGGTAACTTTAGAAATTTTCATAAAGGTAATCGGTATAGAGGAAAATATTTTTTGCAGAGACCTCAATACCAAGATAATAGAGGTTCTCAACAGCATAGAGATGGTAATGACAGTTATGGAAACTGGAACGCAAACCAGGATAAAAATTACAGTAGGGACTTTAATGATAATTGCAGAGGCAATAATGGTCGCGGTAGATCGCAACAGAAGAGAAAAAGATATCAACAGACAAACTCTGTTCAACAAGAATCTCAGGGAGCAGATAAACAGGTTAATAATGATAAAGACCATAATGCTATCGGATGCTCATCTTTTGACTTTGGTAGGGCAAATAAATGTATCCAATGCAGTACTTTATTTGATCCGAAAACCATTAGTACTCTAAGCTGTGGTCATCCTTTGCCCGCTCTTCCTGCTAATGTTGCTCATGATGGGAGAGGTTCTCTTATATTACATAAGGGGCTTGTAAATAGTAATCCAGTCTCGGTGTTGTTTGATTCTGGATGTACTACTGTCGGGGTTAGGCAATCTCTTGTAGATCCATTCTGTGCTACAGGAAAGGTCATCAAATGTGACACATTTGATGGCACGTTGGAAAAATATCCTACTGCCATAATACATATTGCTACTCCTTTCTTCACGGGAGAGGTCCACGCGTGTCTACTTCCAAACCCTATTGCGGACCTTATTATTGGTCGTATTCACGGAGTTAGGGAATGTACCCCACAGCAGATTGCTGTTTGGGAAGAGCAAAACATTGAAGCTACCAATACGGTGGTCACAAGAGCACATGCTCTGGATCCACCTCAAACTTCATTAACTAATAATGATGAAGTAAATGAACAAAATAGTCACTTGACTATTACACGTGACTCATTTATCAAATTGCAAGAAGAAGATCCGTCGTTACAAAAAATTCTTCATTCTAGCAAAAAAAGGTGATCCTAATCAAAATACTAATAGAAATCTTGGATTTCTATGAAGAACGGCGTACTTGTACGTATGGTACAAGACTCGACTACATCCACTCATTCACAAATTCTTGTGCCTAAGAGCATGAGGGTGCAAATATTGCAACATGCTCATGACTCGCAATGTGCTGGACATATGGGTTTTTCCCGTACAAAGTCGAGGGTTCTTGCGGCTTTCTTTTGGCCATTTGTGAGCAAGGACATACGAATGTACTGTCGCTCTTGCAAAGTATGTCAGGAGGTCAAATCTAAAGGACCACGACATGCTGCGCCTATTCAGGCTGCTGACATTCCAATTCGCCTTTTTCAAAAAATGGCAATAGATATTATCGGTCCTTTTAGAATTAAGTCGGCTAGAGGGCATCAATTTATTCTTACATGTGTCGATATGTGCACACGTTGGCCAGAGGCAATACCTCTCAAGAGCATCTCAACTGCTGATATCGCAGACGCTCTTTGGCTGATATTTTCTCGCTTGGATTTTCCCGGAGAAATATTGTCAGACCATGGCACTCAACTTATATCAGACACTATGTCACAGGTAATGTCTATGCTACATATAAAAAGGTCTCTCAGCAGTATCTATCACCCAATGTCTAATGGGTTGGTCGAACGTTTAAATAGGACTCTAAAAACTTTACTGGGTAAAATAACTGAGGATCATCCTCAGGATTGGGACAGGGTCTTACCCGCGGCTCTCTTTGCGTATAGAGAGGTCCCCAATGAACGTACGGGGTTTTCCCCTTTTGAACTTGTCTTTGGCGCGCAACCGCGCGGCCCTATGTCTTTACTTCACGATCTAATCACTGCCGATAATATTAGCGATGAGACTCAGTCTTCTTATGAGTACGTCATTGCTCTTAGGAAAAAAATCATTGAGGCATGCAGACTAGCAACTTCGTCTTCCGAATTTGCTAAAGAAAAGGCAAGGCAGTTTGCGAATAAGAATAGATGTCTACGACAACTTTGTCCAGGTGACAAAGCTCTCGTCCTACTTCCTTCAAGGGAGAACAGACTTCTAATTGCATGGAAAGGTCCATATGCAATAGTCTCCAAAATTTCTGATGTCGACTATGTTGTCGATATTGATGGAAAGCATAAAACTTTCCACATAAATATGCTCACGGAATTTCATGAAAGACCAGACTATTTGCAGCCTATTTTCCAGGCAACGGACAATTCTCAAGTACCTCATGGTCAATACTCATCGCTGTCAGTTATACAGGATGAGGAAACTACTTTTTCTGATGTCAATCTTCCTCTTTCTATGGTCCCACTTTATTCTACGGAATCTTGGAAAAACGTGACCGTTTCTCCAAATCTTTCCGCTGAGGAACATCGACAAGTTTCTTCGATGTTGCAAACATTTCAGGATGTTCTTACAGACATCCCGGGACACACACATGTCATTGAACATGACATTGTGCTAACTGATCATAATCCTATCAGAGTCAGACCCTATCCAATACCTATCCATTTCCAGTCTCAAGTCGAAAAAGAATTGGATGAAATGATACGTTTGGAAATCATTGAACCATCCACTTCAGCATACTCTTCGTCTATGGTTATTGTTCGAAAGAAGGATAATAACATTCGCATTTGCGTAGATTATCGCAAATTGAACCAAGTTACGAAGTTCGACGCTGAACCTATGCCTTCATTAGAAGAGCTACTCAATAAACTTTCTAATTCTAGATTCTTTACCAAACTAGATTTGTCTAAAGGTTATTGGCAAGTCCCGCTAACTGAACGTGCCAAACCTTTTACAGCTTTTTCTACACCTAGGGGTTTATTCCAATGGAATTTCATGCCTTTTGGTCTTATGAACGCCCCTGCTACATTCGTACGCATGATGCGCCGAATTCTCGCATATCGTACAGATGTCATAGCATATCTAGATGATATCTGTCTATTCAGTGATTCCTGGGAAGATCACTATTTGGGTTTATACGAATTACTGTCTACTCTTCGCGAGTATAACTTGACTGCAAAACCCTCTAAAGCCTTTATAGGATTTAGTGAGATTTCTTTCCTAGGTCATCGTGTTGGTCATGGTCTTTTAAAGACAGAAGACCACAATGTTTCAAAAATACTTAACATTTCGGTCCCTAAGACAAAGAAACAAGTAAGGAGTCTATTAGGTTTGATCCAATTCTACGGACGATTCATTCCGAATCTGTCCTCCATTATGGCACCGCTTTCTACTTTATTGAAGAAAGGGTCGCCTAATTTGATCCTCTGGTCAAAAGAATGTCAATCCTCATTGGACCAGGTTAAAGACCTATTTTCATCTCCACCTATTCTTAGGTTACCTACTATTGAGAAGACTTTTGTTCTTCGAAGTGACGCCTCGTCAACTGGGATTGGGGCAGCACTAATGCAGGAGTATTCTGATACTCTGCATCCGGTGATGTATATCTCTAGGAAATTAAATGCTGCAGAAAAGAATTACTCGGTTTTAGACCGTGAGTTATTGGCTATGGTATGGTCTATTCTGAAGTTACAAAGATTTCTTCTAGGCGCACATTTCATTGTGGAAACCGACCAGAAAGCGCTTACTGCTATTCAGAGCAAAAACTTGAAGAGCTCGAGGTCCACTCGTTATGCCATAGCTCTTCAACCATTTCATTTCTCGGTTCGAGCTATCCGTGGTTCGGATAATGTAATGGCGGACATTCTGTCCAGATGCCCACACGATTCCACATGATTCTTCTGTCATATATATATTTCCTAATATACAGTCCAATGTTATAATGACATGTTAGTAGATTTTGTTTTGTTCTCACTTTTTTGAGGGGGAATTTATAACATTGTTCCATGTAATTATCTAAGAAGGCTTAGTTAGTGATATACGGGCCAAAAGATCACTCGGCCACATTTAAATAAATTATTTTCAGGATTGTATTGAGAGATTTACCAGTTGTCTTTAAGATTTGTGTTATTGATATTTTCGCAGCACATCATTGAAGATACGAGATTGTGTCCATTGTGGAACTTTGAGTATATAAAGTCCTGTCCTAGATTGGGAGCGGATGATGTCCACATCTTCTTCTATTGAATGTTTTATGTCAACGAAGATCAACACATGTATTACTTATTAGTTACTGATGCATTACATAATGTAATAAAATAGTGCGGTATATTAATATATTACACCGCTATTTGCAACACATTGTATGATATCATAATAATATATTTGATTTCATATATTGGTATGAGAATAATTTGACTTTTATTATGATGTTGCCAGCATTGTGGTTTGTGTTGGTGGCACCTTCCTGGGATATATACGCGTATACTTAGATAAATTTTTCTCTAAGGACCTGGGATATGATCTCAGTTTCGCTCCAAGTGTTGAGCTATTTTGTTAGGTATATCCGCGCATCATACGTGCGTTAGGAGCCTAGATTTTTCCGGCTCCAGGATTTAAAAAAAAAATGTTTCATTTTTTTTTCCCGGGAGGGTGCGGTAATGTTACGCACAAATAATTACTTTTTTCCAAAGTCTTTGTATGATCGTTTTTCGTATGTATGATCATTATTTGACTGAAATGCATGTTATATATATTTTATGGTCAAAGGGACAGAACCCGAAATATCGATACTGCTATTTTTTATGAGTTTACCTCCTCTTGTATAGAGACACGTTCGGTCTATAATGTCTTGAACGAAGCGTGACCATATCTCCTTATTTGGTAGTATCAGTCAACTGTTGTAGATGTTTGAAACCTTTCTTAACGCTTCTGTTCATGTCCATAAAAGGCGCGACTGTGTAAGACTTTTATCTCGAATGTTCTTAGAATCGTCTTATTGTGAACTGCGACTCAGAGATTGTCACTCTGCGCATGTCTCGACTGGGTTGTCGTTTTGTTGTTCCGCCCAGGTCGGGCAGTTGAGAAATGGACTGATTAGCGAGCGGACGCGACTGCGTCTTGTGATTCTCTGAGGGAAATACATTGTCTTTGTGAGTTAGTTAGCTAACTAGACTATTTCCCCGTATTATTCAAGCCTGCCTGGAGGCATATGTTCATGGTTGATTTTCCGAAATAAGGTAATTCCTCTTGTATCGAACTTTAGGCTATCATCTAGAGGTTCATTTTGTCGCCTTTTTGCTCGCCTGTGTGATTCAAAATGGAGAGGTACTTTGACTAGGATTAAGTCACCGGTATCTTTATACCTGAACTAGTTATATATCTATGGGTCGCTCTAGACCAACAAGACTATTGTCTGTGTTCCAGGATTCGTTATATCAGAGATCACGTCCAAGTCAGATGGTTAGACTTAGGAAGGTTATAAAGGTCGAGCTGACCTGTAATCCATGTATGCTACTCACGTGCAGACAGTAAACGGACGTATTGTATACATCTGATCTGCTAGCATCAGGAAGGAATAATTATTATTGTCTATGAACATTAAGGATCTGCAGCTGACCACGGTTGCAGAAGTTATATGTATTATTTATCAAGCTTCGCTATGATATTTGTTTTCCATACAACTATTGAGTATTGACTTCTACATGACTGTCAGTTAACATGAGTTTGAATGCTGCATTCGTTGTATTATGCCGATGATAACATAAGTATCATGACTGTTTTGTGGCGTGCAATAAATGGTATAAACCTAAAGCGAAGTTACCATTTCTATGACTCTACACGTCATGTTGCCTGTGGTGTACCCTGAACTGTTCTACTGCAACACACACACAGCAACAATCTAAACCAGATAAGACACCCACATCTTGCATTGTAATACCTGGTGTCGATAGAGGTGGTAATTTGACGGCATCCTAATTCCACCCTTATCAGTGTGTGTGTGTGTGTGTGCACAAATCTCTAGAACACATATCTCAATGTATGCGAGTGGTCAGCTAATGATTGTTAGAGATCTCTACGTCTGCGACAGAGCAGGCAGGATCTTTCAGACTTCGATTTTTACGGTGTATAGACCTGCCAGTCTAAAAAAATGTATAAGCATCAAATTATACATTATTAATAGTACTCATCCTGGTATGCATTCCCATTCATGGCACGAATCAATATAACCCTTTTCCACGGGTTTTCAAGCAAACCAGCACACACAAGGCTGTTCACGTCTTATTTATTTCTTGGGGTCCATTTTTGTTCTCCACGTCATTGTTTCAACACACAAAAACTCCTACGCCATCCTTTTACTGCGTGCATGAATAATGCACCTAAGTGTACTATTCACATATCTTCAAATATTTTCACCAAACTCAACTCAGCGCTCTTTGATGCGCAACAACAAAAATGTTGTAAAAAACCATACGCAACATATGTGTGTGTGTGTGTGTGTGTGAGTGTGTGAGTGTGTGGGTGGGTGGGTGGGTGTGTGTGTGTGTGTGCGTGCGTGCGTGCGTGGGTGTGTGTGTGTGTGTGTGTGTGTGTGTGCGTGCGTGCGTGCGTGTGTGTGTGTGTGTGTGTGTGTGTGTGTGCGTGTGTGTGTGTGTGTGTGTGTGTGTGTGTGTGTGTGTGTGTGTGTGTGTGTGTGTGTGTGTGTGTGTGTGTGTGTGTGTGTGTGTGTGTGTGTGTGTGTGTGTGTGTGTGTGTGTGTGTGTGTGCGCAAATCTCTAGAACACATATCTCAATGTATGCGAGTGGTCAGCTAATGATTGTTAGAGATCTCTACGTCTTTAATTCAACTTTGCTTCTTGGAGATCTTTACTTATGAGGTCGAAACTTTACTAACTGTCACTTTAAAACAAGGACCATAAATAGAACTTACCTCTTGATTGCTACGTTTTCTGCCTCGTGTTTAGTTTCTACTTTTTAATACTGGTTTTCGGTTGTGCAAGCTAAGGCATCTGCAAGCTTTGAACACTACTCCTTATTTTTGCTTGTTTTATCATCAAAAATTAATTCGAATTTTTTGGTGCCCCTCTTTGTCAGGTGCCCTAAGCATGGGCTTAGTGGGCATTATGTGTAATACGGCGCTCCATACAGTGATATTAAATATTGGCAGGCAAGGGAAGAACGGTAAAACACAAAAATCGAATAAAAAAACTGAATATGGACATGCAGAAATAGAAGCAAAAAAAAGGCAGAATGGTTGAATATGAGATGTATGAAAACTGAAGAAAACAGCCAGAGGAAAATAAGAGACATCAATTAATAAATACATGATTTGACAGGAGGACAAATATATAACTAAATAGGGGCTTTGAAGTTATAAAAGAACAATTCTCTATAACAAGATTTCAGCACCATTTTCAATAGCGCCATAAACCACTGCAGCAGGTTTCCCCTGCAGGAAGCCTGCATCAAGCAGTCCCATACTCCTGCAACGATGGCTTCTGTGACCATTTGTTTTACATGCTAGCCTCATGCACAGCTTCACATTACTCGTCTTGTCCGACATGAAAGAGTGTGCAGAGAATCTATTCTTGCTTTGTCTCTTTAAAAAGACTATTTAGAACCATCCAGGGAACAAAAAGGAATCATCCAGCTAACAAAATGGTACCATCCAGGGAACAAGAAACGAACCATCCAGGGAACAAAAATGAACCATTCAGGGAACAAAAAGGAACTATCTAGTGAACAAAACATTGTGGCTACATTAAAAAGTACCATTACTCTTCAGCTCCCAAAGAAGCATAGAACTTCAACAAACTTATGTCAAGTCTTCCTGTCACGTGCTCAATGTCTGTCCATGTTTTCTTCATGCCCGTCATCTCTGTCTCCAAGTTTTCTTCATGCCCGTCATCTCTGTCTCCAAGTTTTCTTCATGCCCTTCATCTCTGTCTCCATGTTTTCTTCATGCCCTTCATCTCTGTCTCCAAGTTTTCTTCATGCCCGTCATCTCTGTCTCCAAGTTTTCTTCTCCTTGTGTACCTTGATCTCTCTCTACCTCTCTTACCCTGAAAATTCCAGAACAGGGACTACCTTGTAATGCTATCAACAGGTTTTCTGAATGTGTTTCTTATACATTTCCATCGTCTATTTTCTCGTCTTTTGTACCGCTATCTGATTCTTGTCATCAGTTCCACATCAGTGATCTTGTCACACCACTTCTATTCTTCCCAAACGCCCATTTATGAAGGTCTGTACATGAAATACATACATACTGATTATTTATGGAGATGAAGTGATTACAACTTTTTAAAAGAAATTCAATGAATGAATCGTGCCTCAAGCACCAACCATTCGAGAAAGAAAAGCAGAAGACACAACAAATGCGGCGAGAAGTATGTTTAAATATTTATTTTCTTGAATGTATATCAACTCAGTACAACAACACTAGTCACTATTCAAACTATTCCACCTAAAAAAAAAACGATGCATATTACAAGCTCAGCAGAAGGGAACAAGTGGTAACTTAAGACTTGGCACAGGCCACAACAGATGGGATACTATCTATTCAGCAAGTTAAAGATAGGAACTACTGACGAGTGTAACTGTGGAAACGATCAAATGACTAGGACACAAGGTATGTGTGATGCACCGCACACAACCCGGCAGGGCAGACACAGTCTTAACTGGGCACCAGAGGAACTCTGGGACGGTTAAGGAGGCCGCCACGATGCTGATTACAGCATCGCGGGGGCTGACTTAACACCACGTGCATCACACATACCTTGTGTATATCATCAATAACAAACTCTCTCTGGCCACAGAAATTGCTAGTCCCATTAACAAAGCTGCAGCTACCTTTACCTGCCTCACATCACACTTTTGGGGAAACGCCAAACTCGCAACGATGACCAAAGCTGCAATATATAACGCCTGTATCATCAGCTTACTTCTATATGGCAGTGAGACCTGAACAATATATGCTAAGCAAGAAAGAAGGCTCAATACCTTCCATCTACCGTGTCTGCGCCACCTCCTCGGGCTTTCGTCGAAAAATAAAGTGCCAAATGTCGAGGTGTTTTCACGTGCTAGCCTTCAAAGTCTGTATACCCAGCTGAGACAGGAAAGCCTACGCTGGCTTGGTCATATTAGTCGCTAGAAAGATGGTCGCCTTTGCAGAGATGTTTGGCTACTAGCAGATAAACTTGTTTCCGATAGTCTATATTTAGCGCTGACGTCATCCACCCTAACCGACTAAAAACAGTATGACTCATTCATCGATTACATTTCATAATGTTTTCCTCGCGAGCGCAGACCATCGATCGAGTTTAACAACGAGTGGTAAAAAGCACGTGCGTGTTGGGTTTTCTTAAAATGGTTGAAACTGGCCTCGACATTGTCCCGATTGCAACCTGTAACACTAAGGAGTATCTAGTTGGCGCCATAATCTAGTCTGCCTGTGACATATATCTCTACGGTTGTGTTCAATAAAACTGTCTATTTGGCCTTGTCCAACCTGGCCTTTGATATTATTTTTTATGTTGGAAACCTCGACTGTGTACGGGTCATTTACATAATACATTTGGTATCATTTACATAACACTAGATGGACATTGGGGTGAGTAGATTTTATTACTCGATGCTAGACCTAGTCAAGTCTCTAACACTTCACTCCCACTTCTCGCTGCTGGCTCTGGTCATGTCTCTAACACTTCACTCCCACCTCTCGATGCTAGACCTAGTATAGTTTCTAACACGCCCTTCCACCTCTAGTTGCTGGCCCTAGTATAGTGACGTCTCTAACACTTCACCCCACCTCTCGATGCTGGACCTGGCCATGTCTCTAACACTTCACTCCCACCTCTAGATGTTATAACTGTTTGTAAAATATATATTGTAATATGTACGTATAACTGTTGTATAAATAAACAACACATAACACAATACAATACAACACACCGCAACACAACCCACACACACACACACACGCACGCACACACACACGCTCACAGACGCACAACCACGCACGCGAGCGCTCACACACACACACCCACACACCCAGACACTTATGGTCATACTTTACTGAAGAGGTGGTGTGATAACAACAGACACTAGCGCTCATACCTCGTTGAATGTGGTTTCCATTGTTCCCACCAACTGGGTGTACGTGACAAGAAGTGATGAAATGCTTAAACCGTTGGAGAGCGGGCTGAAGACCGCAACTGTAAGTTTTTACCGAGGCCAGCTTTTGTTACACGTGCGAAAATACTTTGGTGAGTCATATCTAAAGTTTTATACCAAAACAAGTGATCACATTTCTATCACCTTACGGGCACATTTCTATCACCCCACGTGTACATTTCTATCACCTCACAGGCACATTTCTATCACCTCACAGGCACATTTCTATCACCTCACGGGTGCATTTCTATCACCTCACTGGCACATTTCTATCCCGTCACGGGCACATTTCTATCACCTCACGGGTACATTTCGATCACCTCACAATCACATTTCTGTCACCTCATGGGTACATTTCTGTTACCTCATGGGCACATTTCTATCACCCCAGGAGCCCATTTCTGCCACCTCACGGGCACATTTCTATCATCTCACAGGCATATTTCTATCACCTCACGTGTACATTTATATCACCTCACGAGCACTTTTCTATCACCTCACGTTATAACCAGTGGACCATCAAAAACCGTCTGAGACCAAGACCATCCTTCTGAAAAAAAATCAACCGTTGAAAGCAGACCACGTCAAGCTCACCACCCAAAAAAATGTATGTTTCTTTTTATATCTCTGTATTTGTGTTACTTGTTGTTTGTAGCAAGACTACAACACATCCACATGTCTCTAACACGTTACTCCCCACCTCTCGATGCTAGACCTAGTATAGTTTCTAACACTGCACTTCCACCTCTAGGTGTTGGCCCTAGTATAGTGACGTCTCTAACACTTCATTCCCACATCTCGCCGCTGGACCTGGTCATGTCTCTAACACTTGCGGCGCACACAATTTTTTTTTCACATCGACAACGCGTCAACGATCGATTAGTTTTTCAACTAATCAACTCTCTGTTAGCGCACAACACCAAACACGGATACCTGTCCTACTACTTGCCCCAGTAACACGTTTGACCATTACATCAACTCCAGTTGTTATCAACCAATATCGCCAGAACCGAGTTGGTTTCCTAACACCAACCCTTGTCCCCCTACAGCCCACCCGCGCACGCACGCACACATACACAACCACACGTACACGCACACACACACACACCCAATGGAAATATGAAAACTGATACCAAAATTAAGAAATGGAAGTGTGAGTGTTGTGTTGTAAAAATTAGGAAATGGAAATATGAAAACTTATACAAAAATTATGAAGTGGAAATTTGAAAAACTGATACCAAAAGTATGAAATGGAAAATGTGAAGGTTGTGTTGCAAAAAGTATGAAATGGAAACATGAAAACCGATACCAAAATTAAGAAAATGGAAGTGTGAATGTTGTGTTGTAAAAATTAGGAAATGGAAATATGAAAACCGGCACAAAAATTATGAAGTGGACATTTGAAAAACTGATACCAAATGTATGAAATGGAAATGTGAAGTTTTTGCTGCAATAATTATGAAATGGAAATATGAAAACTGATACCAAAATTAAGAAATGGAAGTGTGAATGTTGTGTTGTAAAAGTATGAAATTGAAATAGGAAAACCAATACAAAAATTATGAATTGGAAATTTGAATGTTGTGTTGCAAAAAGTATGAAATGAAAATATGAAAACCGATACAAAAATTATGAAGTGGAAATATGAAAACTGATACCAAAAGTATGAAATGGAAATGTGAATGTGTCTTTAAAAACCCAGTTCAACGGCCGTGAAATGGCTTTGGGTTGCATTAGGGTAGATGGTTGGGACAAAGACTCTCGCACCGTCTACCAGTTCCATGGTTGTCTGTTCCACGGTCACCCTAACTGCCGACTAACCACTGGTCGTGATATTAACCCAGTCGATAAAAAACCCTTGACTGAATTGTACGAATAGACGTGGGAAATTGGTGCATATTTGAAGACCAACCTCCACAATGATTGGTCAATCTACACAAGTCTGCGGTGAGACCGCTTTAACAGTGACAGTGAAAAATCATCATCTAAGCACTCCTGTAAAAATTTTTATTTTGACGTGTGAAGTTATGCGCGCATGCACACCCGTCTTCGGTGATCTGATAAATATACATCTAGCGTTTATATAGCGTCGAGCTGGCCCCTAAATATTATAGAAATAATGGCTTAACAGCACTATTTAACACACTACAGATAACCAATAGTGTTTTACACTATAAAAAGGACTATCAAACCAAGAAAGCTAACACCAATTAGTTGTAATTCACACCAATACCGGCACACAAACCACCAGACAAACCAAAATCAATACCACACATACACGCGCGCACGCGGGCACACACACACACACACCCAACACACCCAAGAGTCGTCACCCCGCCAGCAAAAAAAAGTCAATACCCTCTCCCTTAAAAAAATATCCTTAGTAACCTACTAACCCGCCATTATCGTTTTTTATGTTTCCGCCATTTCATACTAGACCTAATATAGTCAAGTCTCTAACACTTCACTCCCACCGCTAGATGCTGGTCCTATAGTATAGGCAAGTCTCTAACACTTCACTACCACCTCTCGCTGGTGGCACACCCGTCTGCTACACCCCAACACACACACACAACCACACCCGCACATGCGCACAATCACACACACACGCACGCACGCAGACACTCACGCGCACACAAACAGATACCAAGGCAGGTATATACACAGACACAATTTAGACATCGATAAATAAATTAAATGAAATTAAACATATAAATTAAACATATAACAAAACTAACCGGTAAAATAAATGCCAGGCTTATAGACAGATAGGTAGACAAAAGCGCGCGTACAGACACACACACACGCACACACAGACGCGCGCACACACATACACACAACCACACGCACACACAACCACACACACGCACACCTCTAGATGCTGGTCCTAGTATAGGTAAGTCTCTAATACTTCACTCCCACCTCTAGGCGCTGGCCCTAGTATAGTGATATGTCTCTTTCACTCCCACCTCTAGAACTCTAACACTTCACTCGCACCTCTATATGTTAAACCTAATATAGGCAGGTCTCTAACACTTCACTACCACTTCTAGATGCTAGACCTGGTATAGTCTCTAACACTTCACTCACACCTCTCGACGTTGGTCCTAGTATAGTGACGTCTCTAACACTTCACTCCCACCTCTCAATGCTGGCCCACTCGCCTGCTACACCCAAAAATGTACACACCCATGCGTCGTCACCAGCGCCAGCACAAAAAGACTCCACTTGCTTCAAAAACCCCCTTAGTAACCTACTAACCAACCATTATCGATTGTTTTTTAAATGTTTTCCCGTCATATATTTTTATATATTGTATGTATATATGTATAAACAAACACACCAACACACAACACAACACACACAAATCCCCCCTAACCTACAACCGCCAGCTACAGCCCAACATGCAACGTCGCCCACGCCAACGCAAAAAGGCTCCACTCGCTTCAAAAACCCCCTTAGTAACCCAATCCAACATTATCGATTTTTTTATGTCCATTGTCTACCTATATATATATATTGTATGTATATATGTATAAACAAACACACCAACACACAACACAACACACAAAAATCCCCACTAACCTACAACCGCTAGCTACAGCCCAACATGCATCGTCGCCCACTCCAGCGCAAAAAGGCTCCACTCGCTTCAAAAACCCCCTTAGTAACCTAATCCAACATTATCGAGTTTTTATATTTTCCGTCATTATCGATTTTTTATATTTTATATATATATATATATATATATATATATATATGTATAGATATATATATATATATATATATATATATATATATATATATATATATATATATATTGTATGTATATACACCCCACCATACATCGTCACCCACGCCAGCACAAAAAGGCTCCACTCACTTCAAAAAGCACCCCTTAGTAAACTACTCGCCGTTATCAATTTTTTTTCCCCGTCATTATCGATTTTTAAATATTTTTTTATATATATTGTATGTATATATGTCTAAATAGCACACCCAACACACTACCAGTCCACTACAACATCACACAAAAATCCCCCTCTAACCTACACCCGCCTGTCTCACAAACAGCTCGTTCATAACTTCTCCTTGCGTAGCTCAGCTCCCAAAGTAAAACAAAAACCCAATATTTGAATCCTCACCCAAGGACAGACACCGCAACTTAAGGGACGTAACCACTAGTCTTGACCTCTTCTCTTTCTATTGATTATTTCCCCTTTAGAATATATCACTATATAAAAAGTCATGCGCCTCCGCCTGAAATTCCTCCGCCTGAAATCGATCGGAGTATTTTGCTATATAAAAGTCATGCCCCTCCGCCTGAATCCTACCTAAGTTGCGCCTACCCTACTACTGCCGTCACCAGTACAATTTAAAAAAAAAACTCTACTTAGATATCCGTGTCGTGAAACGTGTGTGTAAACCCACTTCTTTGTTAATACATATGCACAGCCAATCAACGAACAGTCTCTGAGCCAGAATAAATGACACTAAGTATAAGCCATCTTGTTCCACCAAGATGGCGGCAGACAGAATAATTGGAAAAATAAAAGAGGAAAAACTTAAGCCTAAAATTTCGGGACGCGGTCACGGAATGTACCAAACCGCATATAACCAATCAGCTTGTCGGCAATAAAAATTTACCAAACCGCAGATAACCAATCAAACGTTTTCCTTACACACTGGCATTTACATGAGTTTACCTTTATAAACGGGTCGCGTTTTATTCAAAATCATACACACCAACACGAAGGCCAGCTAGCGACCGACTGGAGAAGAGAAACTGTCAAGACTGATTTATTGCTCACCTGCATTGACCGGGCAGACTTGCATCACTAGTCGAGTCAAAATCTGGCTTGTATAAATCTTAGAGGGTAGGTAAACTTACTAAAAACTTGTAGGAGAATATGCCTACATCATATATAATGATTGAATTGTTTAATATCATTTATAATACCTACACCTGTATATAATTAATGTATATCATGTATAAGGATTATATTTTATGGAATCAGGTATAATGATTGTCTTTCCTGGTATGATTGCTGAAGACGATAACCAACCTGAAATATAACCTATCAGTCCTGTTTAGGGCTCATATAACTCCAACCTGAAATATAACCAAACAGTCCTTGTTAGGACTATATATATAACTCCAACCTGAATATAACCTTTGACTATATCCTGTATAATGATTGTATTTTATAGTATCATGCGTAATGATTGTGTATGACTGTTGAAGAAGGAAACCAGGTATATATTTCATATAGGATTTTAGTTTTACCATGAATGTATCAGGTATACTGATTATATCTTAGGGAATTAGGTATAATGATTGTATTTCCTGGTATGACTCCAACCTATATAACCACAACAATATTGTTAGGGTATATTTTACCAGCCAGTTTAGCACTTATCAGGGATGGCCTGGTATATTATAGGTGGAAGGAAACGGTTGTATCATACGGTGTACAAATTTTTGCATGTATTCATGTATTGAATTATCAGAAAGAATGTTTTGCAAGTAGACACCTGTCTTGTCTCGCTATTGCTAAATCATACTGAGCCATGTTGTCATTCATCCTTCATGCAGACACCTGAGACACGTTCATCTCATATACACTAGAAATAGTGACAGAAATGATGACAGAAATTAGCCCCTATTTTTCCTTGTTACAAGTTTTATTCGTGTCATCCAACCTGAGGTCGTATGTTTGAGTCAATCCAGCTGCCTGGAACTTCGCAGGAGCACAGTGATTGCACCGGAGCTACATCCTTAGTCCCCCCCTCTTCTCCCCCCCCCCCCCCAGTCTTGGGTGGGCAAAAGGAACGATCATCAGCGGGTGTTGTGTGCAACAAATTAACAAGGACAGAACTGTTTCAAGAGATGAGTACACATTAGTACCATTTCCGTCGGCAATTGTGAGCATTTAACGGTCAAGGAAGAAAAAAGTGATTTAGCGTAGTGAGAGACAAGATTAACAGCACCGCTGATAAAGTTTCTGTAATTGATTAACAGCACAGCTGATATCTATAATTTTGTTCCTATAATTGGAAGAGTTGTTGTAAAATATATAAATATATACATATTGGTATCAATCATATGTAAACTTACAAATCCATTGCATTCCATCTTCCAACATCCACCCTTCAGCACAAGTGTATATAGTGTATATACTAAATAAATAATAAGGAAATTGTATTTGAACGACTTGTCAATTTTATAATTGTTAAGTGAAATCTGTTTCCTTGTTTTTATATCACAGTTAGTTACACAGCGGGGTGGCCTTTTATGACTGTCTCCTCTCTACTAATTTTTTCGAGATCAGATCATTCACAGCCGTAACTAATTTGTGATACCAATAGTTCTCTCATACACTGGGACTTCACCATTTTCTGCAGAAATTCTATTTCTGTAATTGTCAGTACTATACTGATCCTAGAGCCAATAAAAACCTCACGCTACAACCCGCAACCTCAAGCTGACCACTGCTTTCTTTGAACATATTCAAGTTGACGTCTGAAAGTGAACGAAGAAGAAGAAGAAGAATATGAAGAAGAAGATAATTTTTCTTAATAAATCTGTGCAAGAAAATATGAAGTAATGCAATGCCTCAATTTTGTAATTTACGTTATGGCATCACCAAAAAGAAAATAAGCAGATGATACTATCATTTTTGTTTCAAGCATAAATTTTGTAGAAGTTCTCCAATTATCTATTACAACGAATGAAATAAGATTTGACGAAGATGTGTAACATTTTTTTCCTTTCCCTGCCATCTTACCCCTTTGACAAATACGTGGAGAAATGACTTCCTTGTGTCCGGTAGCCTCGTAAGCAATCATCAAATTTATTATCAGGTGCCACCTACATATCGGCTGCAATGGATCTCCAACGTCTTCTGTCGCTTGTCTTGATGGTGCACTCTGATAGACTCTTTCTTGCCCATCTCTTGATGTTATCTTTCCGCTTATAGCGCTGTCTTTCTCTTGCACGTTTGCCTTCAACTATGCCTTCTATTATGGGCTTTAGTAAGATGTCATACATGGCCAAAATATTTTTGTTGTTTAATTTTGATCTGCTTCATTAATTCTATTTTAATTTTTATATTTTCTAAGTCCTCTTTAATTTGTTAGTTCTCTTTCCACGAGACGTACCCCATTCGTCAACATATTCACACCTAAGAGGCCAACAATCTTTCGTTTAATTTCTTGTTCATTGAATGCTATCGTAGTGGGTAATTATTCTGATCTTTAACATGTTTACACTGACAAAAGTTAAAGAAAAGTCAAAAGAAGGTTTAATTCTGGAAACTACTTGATGTGTTTGACCGTAAGCCTACGTTTCTGGCTGCAGAATTTCCATTATTATTGTAGCGTTTGTGACCAATTTTTTTTTTTTTGACTTAAAAATAACAACCAAAGGCAGCAATTTAACAAAGAACCTGTAGTTAGATATATAACTGATGAATTCAATATACTGTTCTTTTGAAGTCGCTGGAAATCATCTTGCGACACTTGTACACTCATTTCAAATCGGAAAACAACCTAAGCGTGATGTAACTACCTTCAATTATCCGACTTTCTACAACGATCTACGCTGTTTTGTATTTCATTGAACACCTTAACGTGATGAGAATTAATTGGCAATAGCATTAACTGTTTTACAGCTATTAATTCTTTTAAAATACCGGGAAGGTTGTGTTGGGATTGTGGCGTGTATCGTCAGAGATATAAATGGAAGAATGATGCTCCTTTAATGCTACAAAACGAATCGATTTTTTTCTGAGTTAATGCACAGCCATTTGATTCAAAATTACTGCACCACTTTCAGATTCTGCTAAGCGTAAATTGTCGCACGACATTGAATGATTTGATCACACGTTTAATTTTCTTGTTTGCAACAGAAAAGAAAATTCCAGTATATTTTTTCAAAGTTTCCTGTCATTTAAAAAATCGATAGAATGCTTCATTTATGGCTAGAGACAGATATAAAAATAATGAGCAAAACATGAAAAGACCTCAAGCTGATGTCATTTAATATGTCTCAAAGCTGGAGTGATCACTAAATTAAATCTTTGGATTTATCATCGTTCTTAACTCTGACAAAAGTTGCTATACGACAGGAAATGAATTTACAGTATTAATATTTCACTTCCTCTTATATGCATCTGTTTGGACAAAATATATTCATCTTTACCCTAAATTTTGTTAACGAACACAAGTTGCTGAAGACACATACACGTAAAGGAAAAACACGTTTATTTTAAAACGCTCTAAAACCAGAAAAGGTCTGTTATCCTGTTCACAATGTTGTGTACGTCACCACGTTCTGTGATCCTGTTCACAATTTCGCATACAGTGTCACCAAGGTTTGTGATTCTTTCACAGCTGTAATCTTGTAAAATAATTTATGACTTTTTCGACTTCAATTTTTGTATGGAGGGCCAGCGACTGGTCACTTGAAGTTCCTTCAGATTTTGATAGTTTAAAATGAACTACGATAGAGAGTCGTGTGCAAAATTTGAACTTCCTATGTCATCCGAAACCTATTGAACCAAGGGTTCAAAGATTTCAAACACCCAAACAACGCTCATATCAATTTTAATAAATATTTTTTTCTTTTACTCGTACTTCAACTACTGCCAGAATAATGACCAACACAACCGAATTGATGACAGTAACAGATGTACTAACAAATCCTTTACTTCTTAGCGCTGAACAAACAAATACAATAAACTGGGCATTTTACTACGTTATATTTCCAACTACTAGTATATTTGGATTCGTCGGGAACTTGACGAGCATTGTCATTCTGACTCGACAGGGATTCCGGAAATGTTCCAGTATACTACTCGTCTCACTGGCTGTTTCTGACATTTTATTTCTCATAGGTCTAAACGACTTCTCTCGTTATATTTTGTTTAAAAATAATCTCGTGATGTTTAATTTTTCAGAACATGTTAACCACGCACTTTATATAATACATACTGCAGTCTTAATCGTATATTATAGAGGAATGAATGTCTCTTTGCTCATTCCTGTTTTAATAACCGGAGAACGAATGTTAGCTATATTTTTACCACTCAAAGTTCGCCTCATCGTCACGCCTCTACGAACACTTCTTGCGATTTCTTGTGTTTTTCTTTTAAATAGTGCTTATTGTATATATTGTCATGTAGTCTATCAGCAATTTATCCAAATTCCAATACAAGGTGGTATGGTGGGTATAATTCTGGCTACAGAAATGTATTATCAACACTTAAGCAGTGGAGTTTACATGCTGATTGAGAATATATTGAATTACTTGACAGGAGTGGTGGCCATAATTTTAGTTACAGTCGGTTGTGTTGCTATTGGGGTTCAGGTTAATATAATTATCAACAGACGCAGAAAGATGACATCTGGTGGAGGAACTGTTACAGAGAAGCTAGCGTTCTCGAAATCTACATCAAAGACAACTAAAACCTTACTCTATGTTTGTCTCATGTATATTTTGTGTAGCGGCTTTTCGTTTCTCGTGGGTTTCGTGAGGGCGATAAAAACACTTGATAATGAAATTCCGCTACTGAGAGTATTGACGATATTTAAACTATTCTTATTGTGTATTAACAGCGTTGGTAATTTTATTATTTATGTAGCTGTTAATAAAACTTTTAGAGACACAGGCATTGGAATGTTTAGATTTTCAAAACATAAACGAGTATAACGAACAAAAATAAGCGTTTTAAAAAATGTTATATACCAATTAAGGATGGGATTGTTTTTTAAAATTTTAGTCATAAATAACATGTCGATTTTATTCACTAAGGACTTTATTTACCTTATTTGTTATAATGCAACATCCCCCTGAAAATATAATGAAAATATTGAAAAGTTACAACCAAGCAGTTTATTATTACTGACCATACTTGCCAAATTCCATATCACAAACCTCTAACATGTCACATGCTCTCGCATTTAAGCAAAAAACATAAACATTTCTAAAAATGGAGTAATCGATTAAAAATTGTTTTATCAATTATTCGATAAAAATTATTTGTTGTTACGTCCCTTGTCATTGTGTTATTTTTGAATCATCTTTTAATTATTATGACTCAGCTGTGACAACATGCTTCCTCATTCATTTGCTCACTCTCAAGTTGTTATTGGACCAGTATGCTCCACGTGGATCTCTTGTGAGACAAATAAAGAATAGTGTTAATATTCTAATGTTCACTGTTTAGATGCTGCCACTGTTAGTATCTGTGTTCGGTATGTATTAGTGAGTGTGTGCCAGAACAGTCACTCACAACACAGGTACGCACATAGAAGTCATAGATGGTTGTAAACGGTGGTGACATTTAACTATGGTTTATTAAGTCACAGCACATCATCACGTAGACATAAGACGAATACACCGTTAAACAAAAGGTACGAATTCAGTATACTCATAAGACTGCACTCACGGCAGTTAATAATAATATCAGCGCTATAATGTCCTCACGACTCAGTATACTCATAAGACTGCACTCACGGCAGTTAATAATAATATCAGCGCTATAATGTCCTCACGACTCAGTATACTCATAAGACTGCACTCACGGCAGTTAATAATAATATCATCACTATAATGTCCTCACGACTCAGTATACTCATAAGACTGCACTCACGGCAGTTAATAATAATATCAGCGCTATAATGTCCTCACGACTCAGTATACTCATAAGACTGCACTCACGGCAGTTAATAATAATATCAGCGCTATAATGTCCTCACGACTTAGTATACTCATAAGACTGCACTCACGGCAGTTAATAATAATATCAGCGCTATAATGTCCTCACGACTCAGTATACTCATAAGACTGCACTCACGGCAGTTAATAATAATATCAGCGCTATAATGTCCTCACGACTCAGTATACTCATAAGACTGCACTCACGGCAGTTAATAATAATAATATCACCGGTCCCAATCCTGGACTTATAATAGCTTCATAGCTTCATACATCTCCACACTGCAGTTAATCACATAGGCTGTACACACAGCGAAATATATAAGTCGACATTTTCTCAAGTCCTACGTAGGCATTCACTATCCAAAAACCACTGGGACTCGACCTACACGGTCCACGCCCAAAACACAACTCTCCAATTACACACTAGTCCCGCCAAAAAACCCCGTCACGAGACTCGGCTGTCTTGAACACCGCTCTCGATAATACATGCAGACTAGCTGCGAGCTTATTCACATGGCTCAAAACAGTACAGAATAAATACATCTCAACATCTGAGATTAAACAGCGTTCACACGCTTATCTGTACTCTGTCACTCGAAAAATAGGAAAAGATAATTCTATCCTAAAGTCAAACAAGTATCCGCTTAATCAAGCGTTGCAACTCGAAATTTAATTTGTCCAAAACATTCTAAAGATTACTTCCCCTTCCATAAGATCCACTTGCAACAGTTACCACCCGCTCCGGGAAAAAAAATGATTCTATCATTTTTTTGAAAAAATTAACCCAAAAAAAAAACAAAAAATTTAGAATACAAAGAAGTTCTAACATATGCTTACTAAAATCATCTTATTTTAAATCAAATTATATCTACAACAAATATCAGCATTAAAGTGTAAAGTGGCAATTAAAGCATACAGCATAATCAGCCAAGTATAAAAAGTAATTAGCTAAATATACAAATATGATCAGTTCCAACATTAAGTTACGTATATTTAGTACAAACCAAACCGAAAACAACCAATCGATAGAGAAAACATAAGATCAATCAAAAGGAGAATGATCTGTAAAAAAAGGAAAGTAAGAACTCAACAATACCATATACTCATAATTAAGTTGGACAATTACATGTAAAATAAATACAACTATCATAAGTAGATATATCATATCAAGTCACATAACCATTCCAACAATACAAAGAATGGAAGTATAAACAAGATATGAACACATATCGAAAAGACAACAGAAAGATAGAATGAAATGAAGAATAGTTACCAAAGACAGATAGAAAGCAAAGGCACGAACGCAGAGAAAGTCAATAACAGTACATACTAATAACTGTTGTGATCAGATAACCTATTCAAAAATAAATATATAAACATGATCGAAAGGCACAACACAAAATATCAAAGTATATCTATACTAACACCACCAAAAAATAATTTATAACTAAACAAAACCTAATAAGTAATTTAACCAAGTTACAAGAGTTATACAAAACTAAAATAAATAAATTATAGGCATCGAACAAACAAGTAATAGCATTGCTATAACTAATACGACCAACGCACAATCAAGCGCTAAAAAAAAATAAAAAATACATCTGTTGAGTTCGTTTTATGGTTGAGTACAGTTTATACTGGTGAAGAGGTAGCTTCAAACGCGAATGGTTAAAATGAACGAATGTCAACAATATTCTTCCAACGAACTTCAACAAGTAGTGAACTGGGCAAGTACTGGCAGTACATAAGTCGGTGATAACTGTACATCGATTTTATTCAACATGACACAGACGGAGTGGACAAGACTAACATCGTCACAGGCGCAAAGATCATACATCAGCATAATGGTAATTACTTTTAAAGTTCCTGAAGATTCTCTACCATAAAGTCCTCTGACTCAAGTGACTAAGGATCACAAAACTGTTACCGTATAATATTCTTCTCATTCAAGTCCGTTGACCTTCTCTCAAGGACGTCTATCATGGTAACGTATACATACTCCAGGATAAAATCTTCCATATCATACTTCACAATCCCATACGTTCTCCAAAACATAACGTTAGATAGCATATAGTTTCAAACAAAGTCATACACGATAATACGAACAGGTTAGAGATTCCAGTTGACTAACCTCTCCCATTCTATGCCACGCTTCTGGCATTGTTGTAACAGCATATTAAAACATGTGCATAAGGTAATCAATAACTTCTTCCACTCGTAGGAATCCTTCTTCTACGATACAAATCCTAAAGGCAAACGACTCTGTAGATCCATTCTAGGAATAACATCTTCCCGCTAGACTAGTATTAGAGCGGCCTTATAATACAGCTTTAAATAAGAAGTGGGGCGATAACTTACGTGACATTGCTGCTATTGGTTTCGACCTGAAGACCAATACAGATCACTAGAATAAATGGCTTTCCATAAACATGCCATTGAATACAAATATAATATAACAATCATGGACATAAACAAGTTCCATGTTGCCCTTCAAATCATGACGTCAGAAACTACTCAACTAGGTTACCCGTGCGTCCCAAAGCAACACTCACTGCTTCGTGCACGTCAGTGCGCGAATCATTCGACCGCACAAATAATATAACTATATCAAGACTGGTGCGTACATTTGGCAGGACCGAAGACTACCCCCTTAGGTAATAAATGTACGTAACAGCTCCCTTATTACCTCCCCTTAAAAAAATTAATTCTATTAATTTTTTTCGAACTAATTACTCGAGAGAGGTGAGTCAAAAACTACAACAAGATATGAAATGCATAAAGTTATATCATATTAAGAAAAGAATATTAAATTGAAATCAATATAACTAAATGACAGTATGCATTAAAGCACACATCCACTATCGACCTACTTTGGAACGATGTGGTAATATACGAAGTAAAACAAGTTGAAAAATGAAAAATGAAAAAAACCATTAAAAAAAAAAGATGATAATAAAATTCAACTAAGTTTTCAACAAAATTTGAAACATATGATTTAAAAAATGAAAATGAACAGCAACACTGATGATAATCAATGATAAGAGAATCAATAGAACAGAAAATTTTAAAATACAACATGCAAAATGAAACAAAGCATAATTAAACACTTTAAGAAGCAACACACTTACTATTTTCTAACACTAGTAAGTTTGACTAGTTATCTAAAAGTGAGATATCATGTAGTGGGATACGTGAATACACGTATTGCGAGAACTAATAAAGTTAGTAGATGTGTGATTTATAATCAATTAAATAGATTAAGTTGAATTAATCTAATTTATATATTTCTTAATTACTAACAAATAACTAGTTAACAATATATTCTAAATAATTACAATATCACTATCAATATGTCATTGTTCAGTTTCGACTAGTTAGTAATCGACGAGATAATGTTCTCAATGTTCCATACACGATATAATATATTCTCTAACACATTATGTAGTGTAATATGTTCCATAGGAATAACAAATGTATATTTGTCGCTCTTAACAATGTTGCCATATTAATAAAAAGTTACTGTAGTACCAATGTTCTCGTTCTAATAAAACGGTAATATAGTATCCATAACAATGTACAAAGTTATTTATGTTATCGGTGAGGATGTTCCAACATCTGGAAGTGGCTTAGTTTCGACAAGTTTGCTTGGGCATCTTGATAGACAGTCTGCGAACACATTCTGCACTCCAGGAATAGCTCGTATCTCAAAATGGAACGGTTGAAGTGCTATAGCGTAACGCGCTGACTTTGATGACTTAACGTTCCCTGTATTCAGTGCGGTAAGAGCTTTCTGGTCAGACTCCACCACAAAGTGAGATCCGAGGAGATAACGATCCAGTTTAGTGATTGACCAGACAAGAGCGAGGAGCTCTTTATCCAGAACGGAATATTTCATCTCGCTCGTTGTGAGCTTTCTGGATACGTACATAACCGGAAATAAGGTGCCTCCGTATTCCTGCATCAAAACTGCCGCAATAGCGTAGGAAGAAGCATCACTGCGAAGAACAAAGGTGAGATCTTTGTTAGGCAACCTTAAAAAAGGCTTATTTGAAAAAAAATTGTTTTATATAGTCTAAAGCCGTTTGGTGATCCTGCGACCACTTTATTACATTAGATGTGCCTTTCTTCAGTAGAGACGAAAAAGGTGCAGTTATAGTAGACAAATGAGGGATGAATTTTGAATAGAACTGTATTAGTCCTAAAAGCGACCTCACTTGTTTTTTTTTGTCTTAGGTGCTGAGATGTTTAAAATTTTAGAGACGTTACTGTCTTCTGTATACATTAAATCGCGACCTATACGGTGACCAAGAAAGGAGATGTCATGAAAACCGACAAAAGCCTTTGAAGGTTTCGCTGTTAAGTTATAATCCCGTAAGGTAGAAAGTAAAGATTTTAAACCCTGAATATGTTCATCCCAAGAGTCACTGAAAAGACAGATGTCATCTATATAAGTAATGACATCGGGACGATGAGACAATATGCGGCGCATCATGCGTACAAAGGTAGCTGGCGCATTCATTAACCCGAATGGCATAAAATTCCATTGAAAAAGACCCCGTGGTGTCGAGAAAGCGGTGAATGGCTTTGCTTTAGGAGTGAGTGGCACTTGCCAATATCCCTTTGAAAGGTCAAATTTCGAAAAGAATGTAGCATGAGATAATCTCTCCAATAAGTCATCTAAAAGAGGTAATGGTTCCGCATCGAATTTTGTAACTTTGTTTAATTTCCTGTAATCTACGCAAAGACGTATATTGTTGTCTTTCTTCCTAATGATTACCATGGAAGAAGAATATGGTGATGAAGATGGTTCAATTATATTTAATTGGAGCATCTCATCCAATTCCTTATCAACCTTATCACGAAAGTGTAAAGGAATTGGATGTGGGCGAACTCGAATAGGCGTATCGTCAGTCAGAATAATGTCATGTTGGATGACTGACGTATGACCTGGGATGTCAGTGAGGACATCCTCATACGAGTGTAGAATATTAGAGACTTGCTGACGTTGATCAGCCGAAAGAGTAGATGAGATCGTAACATCATTCCATTTCTCAGTGGAATGGAGTGGTACAACTGGTATTGGTAGTTGTACATCATCGAAAGAAGATTCTTCTTCTTGGATGACTGACAAACTAGAATAGTGTTGAATAGGAGGTGTAGGATCGTCAGTTGCCTGAAACACTGACTGTAGATAATCAGGACGTGAGTAATACTCCTTCAACATGTTAATGTGGAAGGTTTTATGTTTACCATTAACATCAACGATGTAGTCGACATCGGATATTCTTGAGATGATCCTGAAAGGACCTCTCCAGGTAATTAAAAGACGATTGTTATGCGTAGGTAGTAAGACAAAAGCTTCATCACCAGGTATGAGCTGGCGAAGACGTCTATACTTGTTTGCAAATAGACGAGCTTTTTCTTTGGCTTGTTCAGATGATGCAGTAGCCAGTCTACAAGCATCTATGATTCTCTTTCTCAGAGAGATCACATACTCATAAGAGGATTGAGTTTCCTCTTCAATATTCTCGTCAACCAATAAGTCGTGGATTAACGACATCGGACCGCGTGGTTGCATGCCAAAAACAAGCTGGAATGGAGAAAACCCCGTAGCTTGATTTTGTACCTCGCGATACGCAAAGAGACAAGCGGGTAGGACCCGATCCCAGTCTTGGGCATGGTCTTGAGTCATCTTACCCAACAACTGCTTGAGTGTCCTATTGAGACGCTCAATTAACCCATTTGACATCGGATGATAAATAGAACTAAGAGATCTGTCTATACCTAATGTCTTCATAACTTGAGACATGGATTCAGAAATGAACTGAACCCCATGATCCGACAAGATTTTCCGTGGAAAACCAATGCGTGAGAAGATTAACATCAATGCCTCTGTTACACTGGCAGATGAAGTGTTTTTGAGAGGGATGGCCTCAGGCCAACGAGTGCACATATCAATGCACGTAAGGATATGCGTATGCCCTCTAGCAGATGGAAGTATCGGACCAATAATGTCAATGGCCATTTTATCAAATGGTCTAATCGGGATGTCCGCAGCTTGAATAGGAGCCGCATGAAATGGACCCCGTACCTTAACTTCCTGACATATCAAACAGGACCGACAATAGAGAGTGATGTCCCTTTGGACGCCTGGCCAGTAGAATGCCGAAAGCACTCTGGATTTGGTACGCGAAAAACCCATATGGCCCGCACATTGCGAGTCATGCGCATGTCGTAATATACGAGATCTCATAGAGGATGGGACTAGAATCTGAAAACATAAGGATGAATCCTTTTCCCGTATTACTCTCACCAAAATCCCATTTTTAAGTATAAAGTCATGTCTAGATTTTGCAAGTTTGTTGCTTGTATTCTTTTTGTTAACATACTGAAAAAATTTTTTTAATGAATCATCATTCTTTTGCAATGTTGCAAACAACTCCCGTAAAATAGGAGCATCATCATCACAAGTGGTATGAACTGTAGGTTCAATAGGTGTATCATGCGACATATTAGTAGCTTGCGCTCTAGTCACTACTGCATTTGCAGTTTGAATATGTCGCTCTTCCCATTCAGCTATTTGTTGAGGTGTACACTCTTTAATACCATGTATGCGACCAAGTATTAAATCACAAATTGGATCTGGAAGAAGACAAGCCTGGATCTGTCCTGAAAAAAATGGTGTATGAAGTTTTATAATGGCTGTGGGAAATGTTTCCACAGTTCCGCCAAACGTCACACATTTCACAACCCTGCCCGTCGCACAACTAGGGTCGATCAGCGAAGTCCGGACGCCCACAGTGGTACAACCTGAGTCGAATAAAAGAGAGCATGAAATATTGTTAACAAATCCTCTGCTAAACTTAAGAGAGCCCTGTCCCTGGTGTACTGACTCAGCAGTGGCCGTACAGACTGCAGGTAGACTAGGCAAGGTATGTCCGCAACGCAGCGTCGTGATCGCCTTAGGCTGGAAAAGAGTCGAGCATTCTGGACAGTCTTTCACCTGGGTACAATCAAGAGAACAAGACATAGCATTGTGAGTTTCAGCTACTTTACCCTGTTCAATGTTAGCCTGTGTATCAATTAAAGAGACATTAGAATGTCTAACCGTATTACTTGACGATCTATCTCTGCGACGCGATCGATTTTGATTATTGTCATTAAAATTGCCATAATTGTCTTTTCTACTAGAGTTAAAATTTGGATGAGTCCGATAGTTTGTATAATTAAAGTTATGCTGTTCTTTAAAATTTTTATTCCAAGAACCTTGTCTGTTTTGCGGACCCTGAGATTTTGATCTCCAGTTTTGTTTATTATAATGTCCTTGATTATTTTTAAAATTATTGTTACCAAAATCTCGTGATCTGTGAGCTTGGTTCCAAGAAACATTAAATGGAGCAGATTGTTGAAATTGCTTCCCTTTGTAAAAGTTATCATTGTTAACATTGTAATTATTTCCCTTATTGACATACCTATCAGCACTAAAGGAACGATTTCGTGAAAAATTGTTTTGTTGTGCTGCAAAAGCAACAGGCAATTCATTCTTAATCTGTGCGTTACATAGATCCATGTTTGGGTGAGCAGTACAAAAATTTTTTGCATGTTCTTCTAAGCCTTTCATAAATAAAGGTTTCCTTTCGTGTAAAAATGCGAGAAATGTAGGATTTACAGACGAAAGTACCTTATCGCGCATCAGTAAATCGAAGAGACCTTCATACGACTTTTCAATTTTGGATAATTCAATCCATCTTTCTAATGTTAGTCGTATCTGTGACAGAAAATCACTAAAATTTCTGCCAGATTGAGGTAGTAATGTATGAAATCTTAAACGATATTCGTCTTCTGTCATTTGGAATTTTTGCAGAAGTGCTGCTCTAAGAGCATTATAGTCATTTTTCTCACCAATGCTGGTGGTATGATAAACTGCTAATGCATCCCCTGTAAGTAATCTGGATAAATAAGTACAGTATAGCGCTTTATCCACGTTATAAGACCCACAAGTGGCCTCAAACCTATCTAGGAAGAATATCACGTCATCAGACGGGGGATTAAATTTTGGTAATTTAAGGTGAATTTCCTTAAAATGATCCTGTCTGGATGAAGTTTGGCTTTCAAAAGTTCTCTGAGAATTAGCTTCCTAAGTAAACCTAATTCTCTCATATTCTGACTCTGCTAATTTCAGTTCATGCTGTCGTTTTTTTTCATTCTCTTCCATCTCAAGCTGAAGTCGTTTTACATTTTGTTCAGCTATTAATCTCCTCTCTTCCATTTCTTTTTGTTTATTTTCCATTTCTTTTTCAGCTATTAATCTTCTTTCTTCCATTTCTTTTTGTTTAACTTCCATTTCAATCTTAAGTCTTTCTTCAGACTCCTTTTGCTTCTGTTCTGCTTCTCGCTGAAATCGTTTCTCTTCTAATTCAGCGGCTAATCTCATTTTTTTCTCCTCTTCCTCAGCTATAAATTTCCTCTTCTTTTCATCCTCCTCTGCAGTTAATCTCATTTTTTTCTCATTTTCCTCAGATTCAATCCGTTTTTGATCTGCCTCAAATTTCAAATTTTCCAATCTTAACTTTTCAGCTTCCAATCTTTGAGCTTCCAACCTTTGAGCCTCTTTATATTCTGACATAGCGAATTGTCTTACCTCTTCAGCAGGTATTTGCAAAGCTTTTGCTTGCTTAATGAAATAATCGAGTGAATACATTATTCTATATAAGTAGTCACAGTACTCTAGATATTTAAAATGATAATTAATGAATATAAATTAGTTAACCTTGTTATTATAACAAGTGTTCTTCGTTCCTGTCCTTAGAACGGTATAATGTTATCATATAATTATTAAATATGTTATTAATCAATAAATTTATGTAATCAAATGTCATGAAATGAACAACGTGACAAACAATAGAAACATAACCGACAAGACACGATAATCAAAGACGATAGAAAACAGTCGCAGAAATCCAATAAAAATAAAAATGTGAAACTAAAAATAGAATGTCGTAAAGAGTTACGATGATAACTGCGATCAAATAATCAACAAGACAATAGACAACACAGTGTAAAAACATAGGTTTTGTAAAAAACTGAACGACAGGAAAGGTGAGAATGACGTAATATACAAACAAAATTCATCATAAAACTAAATTACGAATAAAAATAACTGCGAAAACAACAAGTAAACGTGACGAAACAGCTAAACAGATACTATTATAAGAAGCAACTAGCGATCGGAACTTCGGCAAGGTTTCTAGCCTTGTACCGGAACTATCGCTCAATTGAAACTTACAAGACGAGCCCTACAGAACGTCTGACGAAGAGCCCGAATTGGCTTCGAGATGGATCTCGTTCGTTAGATCAACCTCCCTACCTCCCACGAAGAATGAACAACATATAACATATAACATGGAAAATATAGATATGGACATATCACGGAAGGCACAGCTAAAAGTAATAAAGCGTATAAGGAGAACACGTTATACTTAACTCGCGTGCAGGTAAAAAATCAATGTGCCTCGTCTCCGTGTATGTACGTTTGAGGATAAAATACTTCGTTCTGAGTATTAGACCACAGCTCGCACGTAATAGTGACTAAGAGATGATCCCAAGATGTTGTCGCCTTGAAAGTTCAGATCTTCAGATGATCCTAAGATGTTGTCGCCTTGAAAGTTCAGATCTTCCATTGCTGATACTTGTATAGGGTACGTTTCCTGTGAAATTCTAGATTTCATAAACACACTGGAGCACCAATTACTGTTGAGTTCGTTTTATGGTTGAGTACAGTTTATACTGGTGAAGAGGTAGCTTCAAACGCGAATGGTTAAAATGAACGAATGTCAACAATATTCTTCCAACGAACTTCAACAAGTAGTGAACTGGGCAAGTACTGGCAGTACATAAGTCGGTGATAACTGTACATCGATTTTATTCAACATGACACAGACGGAGTGGACAAGACTAACATCGTCACAGGCGCAAAGATCATACATCAGCATAATGGTAATTACTTTTAAAGTTCCTGAAGATTCTCTACCATAAAGTCCTCTGACTCAAGTGACTAAGGATCACAAAACTGTTACCGTATAATATTCTTCTCATTCAAGTCCGTTGACCTTCTCTCAAGGACGTCTATCATGGTAACGTATTCATACTCCAGGATAAAATCTTCCATATCATACTTCACAATCCCATACGTTCTCCAAAACATAACGTTAGATAGCATATAGTTTCAAACAAAGTCATACACGATAATACGAACAGGTTAGAGATTCCAGTTGACTAACCTCTCCCATTCTATGCCACGCTTCTGGCATTGTTGTAACAGCATATTAAAACATGTGCATAAGGTAATCAATAACTTCTTCCACTCGTAGGAATCCTTCTTCTACGATACAAATCCTAAAGGCAAACGACTCTGTAGATCCATTCTAGGAATAACATCTTCCCGCTAGACTAGTATTAGAGCGGCCTTATAATACAGCTTTAAATAAGAAGTGGGGCGATAACTTACGTGACATTGCTGCTATTGGTTTCGACCTGAAGACCAATACAGATCACTAGAATAAATGGCTTTCCATAAACATGCCATTGAATACAAATATAATATAACAATCATGGACATAAACAAGTTCCATGTTGCCCTTCAAATCATGACGTCAGAAACTACTCAACTAGGTTACCCGTGCGTCCCAAAGCAACACTCACTGCTTCGTGCACGTCAGTGCGCGAATCATTCGACCGCACAAATAATATAACTATATCAAGACTGGTGCGTACATTTGGCAGGACCGAAGACTACCCCCTTAGGTAATAAATGTACGTAACAACATCATAATAAAAACAACTTTTTACAAGAACTAATCAATCTACATATCAATGATATCACGCAGTCAAATGCTGGGCACACACAAAAAAAAATTACAATGCCAAAAAAAAAAAAATCATTTTTTTCAAAAGTACCGTACAAACATATTTTTTTTAACGATAAGTTACATAAAAACAGTATTTAATTTTTAAGTAATTCTATACCACTAAAACCTAATAATGAAATCAACTTTTAACAAAATGAGTGAAATATAAAACAAAAATCCTATCTCGAACAAACCCTTAAATCAACACATATAAATTTAATTTATCCTTTAAGTTCTTTCGGCTGACAATTACGTTCAGCTCAGTACAATGCTATTTAGCTATAACTTTATCTCTTACTCAAATCGATAAGATATACTTCAATAAATGAATCTACAATCTGTTGCTACTATGAAATATGAAAAAGGTTCTATAAAAATATCTACAAAAAAGAATACGTTTTTTTTTTTTTTAAATAATCTGCATGCCTGACTGGCAAGAAATCAAGTTCTGGAAAAATCAAAGTTTCACAATAATATATAAATAGCATAAGAATGTATTAACATGTCATCAAACTACCGACATAAAAATAACAACAATTAAAAAAATTATGGCAATCAAAAGATGCATAGAAATAATCATTACAACAAAATTATATGTTATTTCAAAACAACAACATGTCATGTACTAATATAAAATACAACAATATTTACTATCCCCCCAAAAAAAATAAGTCGCAAAATTGCCCACTCTCGTGAACACATGTCCTGACCCTCCAAAGTAAACATCAGTTGCTAGTTAGACGCTGACAAGTTTCGGTTGACCACTCGAGCGGAAAGTTGACCTACATTTCTGACCGTCAATATGTCACAGAAGCCTTGACTCTTATCGCAACGTAGCTTCTGTCAACAAATACAAATGAAAATTTCCATTTTACTCAATAGTGAAATTTAATGAGAAAAACGTAGAAATCAAATTTACAATTACCCAGCACCGGCTTGTGTAAAGCACCGGTCTCTTCACGATGTCACTAGCTCTTCCTATCACATGTAGATATCACAGAATACTTGGGGACAACATGACCGACCTTGAATGTCGCCGCTGCCGTAGGCTGAAACAAAGTGTTATATTCCCAACAACAAGCAGAGCAAGCAATAGTATTCAAGCATCCACTGTTATTTTTACTATTTTTACCTCGATTATAAATGACTCTGGGCTCATGTTGAGCAAAATTAGCATAGTTGCGTTTATCATTTGTTCTATGATCAAAATACTTATTATTACCGTTGCCTTGTTTACAAATAATGACTTTAGCCTTTTGTTGAGGAACATTACTGTGGTGATGTAAAGCAACATTTGAAAAGCTATAATCTTTATCACACTTTCCAATACTCTTACAATCAAAACTTTGAGATTTGTTAAATTGTCTACAGTATCTACGAGAGGGAAAATTATTATTTACTGATCTCCCTTGGTACTGTTTAATCTTGGGGTTATCTCTCTTACTCGAACTGTTTTTCTTTTCCCCTATGGGAATATATTTACCAATTGTTTCAAACTGACTGTGCTGAGTTTGACAACTGCTAGAAACAATAGTATCTCTATTGTTCCGCATATGGGTTTCATCTTTGGAACAAGTAGTAATAGTCTCAACACCCGCTATTAATTTCTGAGTATTTCCAATAGTAGAGAAATGTTTGCTCTTAAGAGTCTTGTCCTGAAATATATCACCTTTCTTTTCCTGATTAACAGAACTTGTTGTTACACAAGAATCTTTGTTGGTCTGACGCCAAGAATTATTACTGGGACTATCAGTAATATTAGAACTTCGAAAGTTATATTTACCACGAAAAGATCTGTCTTTACCATGAATGACATCTCTCTGAGCAAAAAGTGTATGAGGCTGACTTTTCGCAACTTTCTGTCTATCATTGTCAACATTGACAGAAGACCACATATTGTTATTCAAGACGATGTCAAGCAGGCCATCTACTCGTTTTCTTGCCTGTGCAATCTCCACATCTCTATGTGAGATCTCTTCACCTAATTTCTTGTTTAACCTCTCAACTGTTAAAACCTTGCAGCTTTCCTCTGCTAGTAAATTTTCAATCTTAGCGACCTTCTCTTTCTCAGCCGTCAACTCCACTAATGTCTCTTTCTCTAACTGTTCTTTATTTGCTCTCAACTGAGTCAACTCTAGTTGTAGTGACTGAATCTTAATATAATCATTGCTATTATTAAGCTCATCAATCTTTTCTGGAATCATCGCATTCTTTTCTTCCTGTTGGAGACCAAGATTCGCAATATCATCCATCAAATCAAGAAGTGACTCCGTATAATCCCTATCACGTTTATCGGTCTCAACTTTCAATTTCTCATAAATCTGTTTATTTTGTTGGACCTCCTGTGTAATATTTTCTACCTCAATTTGCTTATCTTTCATCTGGACTTCCAATTGCTTTATCTTCAACAATGCTAAATCCAAACTTGCCTGCACACTAGCAAGTTCTGAGTTTGACTTTTGCAATTCACCCGTAAGTCTAGACACTGTTTCATGTACTTTACTCACTTCAGCGGTACCCTCTAAGAAGTTTTCCCTTTGTTGTTTTTTTCTTCTTAATTCCTCATCTTCTAACCTTTTTTTTCTGATCAACAGAAATGTCGTTGCGCATTATCTTACGTATACTCTTCATTATTTGATCGCGTTCAACACCTATACAGTTGCACGAAAACAATCGAAGATCCATAACCAGTAACTGCGCTAAATCTTTAGCCATCCTTAGATGAGGATGAGAGTGAAAATTCTCCTCAGCAAAATACTTAAGGGCTCTTGACGCATTGACCAAAAATTTGTATATCACATGTTCCTCAAGCTGTGGGCCTTTTAATTCTTGATAATCTCTACCTTCTTCCCACAAATAAGCCAATACAGGCCTCATATCCTCAGGATCTATATCATCATCATCCATAGTGATTCACTTACTTAATCAAATATATATATAGTAATCACTTATAGTTATGACAAATTACTGTCGCAAAAGGTTTTACAATTACCCTTCCAGTTCACAAAGTTAACTATTTGTCAAGAAATGAGCTTATTCCTCAATTCTGTACCACCAATTCATTTTTATAGCACCTTTATCAAGTCACATCATTATCAGGAAAATCGACATATGTCAACAGCCATTAACACCTATGCACAAAATCTTAATCATATGTCAAATTAGACATAAACAACAATAACAACAGAATGAGCAATTAGGGAGGCCCAGTGACATATATGAAGTGACACAATTTACACAAGAAAAAATCACTTATCTGTCAATGATCCCGTTCCTTTCTGCCACGACGCTGGATATCACATAGACTGTTAAAACCTCCACTGCGGGAAAGCACTGGAACTTGATTCGTTTCTCTTCAGGTAATTTCATCAATATGATATGTGCTTAACAATGCACAAGTTGACAGGAACCATAATACAGCACACACTGCAACTCTTGACTGTTCTGTAGTCTGAAATGTACACGGCAACTCCGTGTATCATAACGTCTTGAACTTGTGATGGTGATAACTGGCACCCGAATATTGCAGGAATCCGTCACAACCCGTACAAATGCTGGTACAAATACTGTCCAAGTCTAATTGAACTTCCTTGACCACTGCAGACGTTGTTGTAGTCTATAGGCATGAAATAGAACGTCAATTGCTACTGGTGTAAAGTTGCATACTACCAAATAAAGCGTGCGTTGTTTCTCAAATGCGCCACCCAGGCAGATAATAACTAGGTCACAGTTCTGAAGTACAGGAGATTCAAGCCACGCCCACATAGGGCTAATTATAACAAAGTCAAGTGTTCTACACTCTTGTCACGTGAAAATCATATGTATTATTTCCAACTTGTAATGACTGATCCTCTAGATATGTTATTGTCTGGTGGACAAAATTTGATTCACTTCACCCTCTTGCTTCAAGTACATATCACTGTAGAGGTAACAATTTCTTAATCGTATACGCCGCACAGGCACATCTTAAATGATATGCAATGATACGAAAACTACGCCACTTAGGCTATCGACGCGAATAGTCGTAGATGTCAGATCCTGTTAACTGAAAACCACCAAATGATAAATTATATTTGGCCACCACTGTTAATATTCTAATGTTCACTGTTTAGATGCTGCCACTGTTAGTATCTGTGTTCGGTATGTATTAGTGAGTGTGTGCCAGAACAGTCACTCACAACACAGGTACGCACATAGAAGTCATAGATGGTTGTAAACGGTGGTGACATTTAACAATGGTTTATTAAGTCACAGCACATCATCACGTAGACATAAGACGAATACACCGTTACAACAAAAGGTACGAATTCAGTATACTCATAAGACTGCACTCACGGCAGTTAATAATAATATCAGAGCTATAATGTCCTCACGACTCAGTATACTCATAAGATGCACTCACGGCAGTTAATAATAATATCAGCGCTATAATGTCCTCACGACTCAGTATACTCATAAGACTGCACTCACGGCAGTTAATAATAATATCAGCGCTATAATGTCCTCACGACTCAGTATACTAATAAGACTGCACTCACGGCAGTTAATAATAATATCATCACTATAATGTCCTCATGACTCAGTATACTCATAAGACTGCACTCACGGCAGTTAATAATAATATCAGCGCTATAATGTCCTCACGACTCAGTATACTCATAAGACTGCACTCACGGCAGTTAATAATAATATCAGCGCTATAATGTCCTCATGACTTAGTATACTCATAAGACTGCACTCACGGCAGTTAATAATAATATCAGCGCTATAATGTCCTCACGACTCAGTATACTCATAAGACTGCACTCACGGCAGTTAATAATAATATCAGCGCTATAATGTCCTCACGACTCAGTATACTCATAAGACTGCACTCACGGCAGTTAATAATAATAATATCACCTGTCCCAATCCTGGACTTATAATAGCTTCATAGCTTCATACATCTCTACACTGCAGTTAATCACATAGGCTGTACACACAGCGAAATATATAAGTCGACATTTTCTCAAGTCCTACGTAGGCATACACTATCCAAAAACCACTGGGACTCGACCTACACGGTCCACGCCCAAAACACAACTCTCCAATCACACACTAGTCCCGCCAAAAAACCCCGTCACGAGACTCGGCTGTCTTGAACACCGCTCTCGATAATACATGCAGACTAGCTGCGAGCTTATTCACATGGCTCAAAACAGTACAGAATAAATACATCTCAACATTTGAGATTAAACAGCGTTCACACGCTTATCTGTACTCTGTCACTCGAAAAATAGGAAAAGATAATTCTATCCTAAAGTCAAACAAGTATCCGCTTAATCAAGCGTTGCAACTCGAAATTTAATTTGTCCAAAACATTCTAAAGATTACTTCCCCTTCCATAAGATCCACTTGCAACAAATAGACCTACTGCTATCTCAGGTATGTCGTACATAGCGACTAATATGAGGTTCTACATGAGACTGGCCACCTCATCATGTAAAACAGATTACTGCTTCCTCAGGTATGTCGTACATAGCGACTATTATGAGGTTGTATATGAGACTGGCAACCTCACCTGTGTCCTACGGTAGGTTAATTGGTTTTTTGGGCCCAGTCTAAGTAAAGAATAAAGGTCGACTGATACAAGAGAATGTATAGAAAATAGATTTCCCAGGTGGTAGGTTGAGGGAAATATTCTCTGGAGTGAGTAGGTTTCTCTCATACAGCCTATCCGTACAACTATGCTTTATTATAGGACAGTCTTTGCGGCCCCCCCCCCCCCTGTCTAATGAAATAAAAGGTTACTCTACATAAACAAAACAATATATAACAACAATGACACACAAACGTGAAAAACTAAGGATAAATTGGTACGGATCTGACCAACACACAAAGTTAAGTTTCTTTGTAGTTTATTATCCCTAAACTTGGCAGCACAAATTATCTAAAAGATACCAAGAAATCATTTACATACATAGGAAATAAAGAAGAGAGGTGCGCCTTCCCCGTATGGAGAGAAAAACCCAAAATTATTAACCCAAAGGGTGAAGGTTAGCACTAGGTTGCTGAATAAAACAATATTGGTACACTATAAGACCAAGTAAAGTAAACACAATTTAGATTTATGGATAATTCCCAGCAAAACAAGAAAATCATCACACACTCTCTCGCACAGTGGCCATTTCTCACACTCTTACCTAATTGGCTCCTATAGTAGGTCTGTGGTATCCCTTGGTAACAGAATTAGTCCATGAACATAATTCTTATTTCACAATGATTACACTGTCATCCCCAGCTGTCGACAATCCAAATTAGCCCCAGTTCATCCAAAAAAAAAAAAAACTAGGGAGGTGAACGCCAAATATGGTGCTTCTATCTGGATATAGGTGTTCTTACCAATAGTTGAAAATGTGAGAATCCTTGAGGTTTACCCTTTAGAGAGGGGAATATTTCCAGTATTGGGATACGTCTGGTTGCTAAAAAATGTTAAAAAATGATGATGATGGTTCTTCTATCTGCCGACTCTGTGTCAGAGCGCCGATTTCGCACAGTGTGTAAAGATATGTATGTATAATCCACTTGAATACGACTGTCAGGAGTCGGGGAACAATAGTAATGTTACATGTACGCACCACAATGGGCTGGTAAAATGGTAATCTGGATTTTGTAAGCCAGTATTTATATTTATTGTCGTCCAATATCATCGGCGAGTACACGCTTATAAATGAAATGGATAACGAACCAGAAAACTAAAAGACCGCTGGTCGCCTTTGAGATCAGGTCTGCGAAAAATATAAGAGAACATTTGTGGGGAAAAAATGCTACCATTCTAATTAGATATCTTTATATATACCGACGGGAACAAGACTATCTCTCATTCTCTCTGTCAGTCCTGACTAAGTTCAAAAGACACACGGTGTTTCCCTACGCTTACACGCTCGCAGACGTCGCTGGCCGCTAATCTGGGTCAGACCGAGTTTATGACAACTCACCCGCCCCCTGCTCGCGGCTGGCGGTCAGCGTACGGTTGTAGTAATATCTGTGAGACAAACGCTAATTTCCATAGAATTGTACTCCCAAAATGCTAGTAAATAAAACAGCCCGTGTGTTAGTGACTAACAGCTTCTACTATGCCAGTCGGGAATCCAATGTATGCTGTAGAAATGTTAGTTAATTATCTCGCTAGCAAAGCCACTAGATTTTAGTACCGCTTGCGTGAAACTAACGTTACAGATCAAGCCTAGCCTTCAAAGCAAGACAGAGAGAGAGAAGAAAACGTGTAAAAACGAATACACGAAGGCATAAAATTGAGAGAAAATTGTCGTGGCATGGCAGAAACGCGACGTCACAAGTTGCAGACCCCCCTTTTTCTCGACACGCATTAGTGGCACATATTCACGCTGTTAGACTCGTCAGCCGATATAAACACACACACAAGTCGCATTTTTAGCTAGAAGTAGTGCTAAAGTAATGATTCTACAAACGTGTTGTTAAAAATTTGGTAACGTACTACAAGGATCTGCTGCGTTCTGCATGAGAGCGATAGTTAAAAATACAAGGAAAAAATTAAGGTTAACGTGAGATTTTTTGAATAGGTAGTACTGAATGGGGGAATGAGACGGAGTGCCACTAGTCGTGTTTACTAATTTGAATAGGAGAGATAGGAAATATTTTTTTGAAGCATTGTAGAAATAAAACGATGCTAGGCATTAGAAATAAATACAAGAATAAAATAATGTAATGGCTGTTTGATAGATAACAACAGGATCAATAAGTATGTATCAGAATTTAAAACTATTAAGAAATAGAGAAGTTGGACAGAAGACAGATAGACGAACGGACTTGAAAATCTTTCTCAGTTTGCCCGTAGTGGGGGTAGAGGGGAAGGAGTTCTAATTTTGAATATTTGAGGTCAGTTTTGAAAAAAGAACGCTAGAAGCCAAACGGTCCCTGATTGGCTGTGGTGTAATATACTAACGATTGAATAAAAGCAATTAGTAGTTGGTATTCGGGGCCACTTGTTAAAAAGAATTCATTCACTAAAGTTGTTTTAAGACAAGAAAGGAGTACATTCTTGTTTGCTATTCTGCACTAGCAGCGATCTGGATTTGTTACCATATATCGCAATATTCAACTATTTAGTGTTTATATTTCTCTGAAGCGGTAAGAATGAAAACCTTTATATTGTCAATTTTATCATTATTAGGTATGCATTATTGAATCAGTATGAACCTTATGGGGGAAAACGTTTATCTAGAGGGAAGTCAACATCAAACACTGTGTTGTTTCACAGCGTTGTTAGGAAATGTATTAACCTGTTGTAGAAAAGCAAGACAGGCTTTCTACCATATTGGGAGAAAAGAAAATTAAATATTAATGGAAAAAATGTTGTATTATGACATAAGACCAGGAAGAGCACTGGCCGTCTTCTTCAGCAAGTCACCGTGATTGTACATGACTTGATATTATTAATGTAAAATGTTTCCTTTGTCAAGGAAAGTGTCAAACGGTGGTTTGAAAGTTATTTATCCATGAAAGGGGTACCAACCAAATTGAGAACGTTAACTAATTGTTTAGTTACCATACTGATGTCTGATGATATTGCAAATGTTAGAGTAGGGAAAGAGAGAGACTATTAGATGCTGAGTTGGACACATTTATATTGTTCCAGGGTTTCTTCTACGTTTGAAAGTGAGCCCAGGTGATCAAATACCTGACCATAAGTTCTGCAGTGAGGCCATATCTACTGAGTGCCTGCACATAAATATATTACAAGAAGCAGAAGCGTGACTTGGCAGTGGAAGCTGACATAGTATACTTCAGTCAGCCTGTTACCAGAAATCCCAGATAAGCAATCGTGTCTGGGGTATTTGATATCGCAAACAATCCAACTCACAATTTCCCAAAATGTATTGTGTCAGACAGTGATGAATCCAACCGTTCGAATAACCTGTACCCTTTTCTAGGAGCAAGGAATACTTGACACTTGCTAGACAACATACACACACCATTACACTTCAGTAGGGGAAGATATTTAATCGGGTGTGGTCATTGGTGGAAGCAGACAGGTTCCCTGTAAACTTATATGAATTTAATGAACCTCAGGGGCTTGCATAGCTGACCTCATACCAGATATAATTAAAATTAATAATATTTATAGAATAACACCAAATCCACCACCACGGTGTTAATTATTATTTAATTTTCCATACGCACCTCCTACAACAATAATCGTCTGTCATTAAATAGCAATTAATTTGTCGGTGTCTGTTCGTTTGTCGTATGGCATTTAAAAATTAATAGACGCTATAATAACAGATTACAAATGAAATACAAACTTGTATTCTATACTCCAGCTATCAGTCGCCTAACGCCTATAAGGTCCGGTCTGATTAACAGTCGAGTTTATCTCTCTCTCTCCTGGGGGAGTTTAAGTGTCACGTCCGTCTACACTGTAAACATAATTACCGTCTCGTCTCAGTGAGTTAGCGGTCGGGTGGTAGACTAACATTTTAATTGAATATCTGGAATGAAAATCGCTACACGTTATTTTATTTAATAGGTCTTACTAGCGAGAAAAAATCTAAGAGAAGTATAAGTGTTTAAATGCTATTACCACGTTTAAATCCTTAGCACTATTTTCCTCTTACCAGAAAATTCAGAACGAAAATCTCCACTAATCACTTATAAACACTTCCAACACAAAAAAAATGGTTCTCGGACTGCGCGCTAGACTATTCAAATTCTGACTGACTTTTGATGGCGGGGTTAAGAAAACATCAGTATATATAAATATCATTAGATTGATCTCTAATTGTGTTAATTTCGCGCTCCTGTGTGTGGGACAAAGATTCAAAAGCTAGAGCCCAAGATGAAAGGCTTACGATTCAGACTACCAGAGTCTCGTCTGAAGTTGTTGACCAACATCAAAGACTTTAGTTCTGCTAGCGGGTTCTCTTCAGAATGCCCGCATCTCGAGATCAAAGAGCACAGGGGAGTTCTAGACTTTTGCTGAGTAAAACTACAAAGGGTCTGTGCCGTCGCTCTCTCACGTGCTGTCTGTCAGGTATTATAATTGACAGATGAGCTTGCGTGAGTAGAACGAAGTAAACAAAGCCTTATTTGCTTCCTGTTATGACTGACAGGTCACTAAAATTGTAAACACTGTGTTAGCCCGTGTTTAAAGAAAAGAGAGCGGGACAAAAGGTGAGCTGCAGAAGTAGACAGGCAATATAATGCATGTTTTTAGCTAGCAAATCATAGAGCAGCTATGAGGTTGCAATAAGCTGTCAGATTACTGTATGCTCATTTTCCAGTACATGTCACATCCTATAAAAGGGTTCAAGAGGTACACGGCAGAATTTTGTTTTTTACTTTATCATACTTTTTTTAAACAATCCAGCATGCATATCAATTGTTTTGTCAGATTTTATTTCTGTTATTCTTATTAAGCATAAATGGATATTTCATAGAACAAGTCAAGAGTCTATCATATCTTGGTCGCTTAATAACAGAAGATGGCAGATATGAAACTGAAATCAAGAAGAGAATAGAAATAGAGAAAGTTACATTGAACATGAGACAAATACTGGCATCTAAACAATTAACCCATTAATTAAAAAATGAGAATCATCAAATGTTATATGTATTCAATACTGTATGGTGTAGAAACATGGACAATGAACAAGCAACTGGAAGAATGAATTGAGGCCTTTGAGATGTGGATATTAAGAAGAATGTGCCATTGAATGGAAAGAGAAGAAAAAATAGAGATCGTAGAAAACCTAAGTATGAAAAGAGAATTAATGAAGGAGATCAACATTAGGCAGCTAAAATATTTTGTATAAGCTTCTGTCAGCAAAAGTCTTGACAATTTTAAAAGATCCATTGCAATGAAATTGAACCTTAACTGTGTTTTTCACAAAAAAGGACATTTTCTGACTTTTTGGCGTAAAAATAAAAGTGGACAAGACAAAAAGGAGAACTTATTAATATCAAACTATTAATGCATGATTGTGATGATTAATGTTAGTTCTAGTTTTATAAAGGTTAGAAGAAAAAAGATGAAATAGAAGTATCATTTAAAATGTATGTTTTAATAATCATTTTAATATGTAAAATTAGCTTTAAACATATTAATCGGAATGGATAAAATTTATATCATTACTAGCATATTATAATTCTTTTTAATTTATTAATTTATGTATTTATTTTTGTGTGGACATTATCTTCTTTTACAATGCATTATTTTCTTTTCAATATCCATTAATTGATCCCACAACACGTCTTTTCAATATCCATTAATTGACCTCACAACACGTCTTTTCAATATCCATGAATTGACCTCACAACACGTCTTTTCAATATTCATGAATTGACCTCACAACACGCCTTTTCAATATTCATGAATTGACCTCACAACACGTCTTTTCAATTATGATGAAGAAGCAAAATTCCATTGACGGAATCCGCAGTGAACATATTTCTTTTGTCCAGTGACTTTCCATTAATGAAAAACGCTTGTCCAGTCATGCATTGTGACCAGGCACCTTAACAAATATTGTGCAATCGTTTCAATTTCAGAATGAAATTCAATATTTACTGCTTTTTTTGACAAATTTGTTTCGCTTTTCATGTGCCAACTGCATTAAATTCTTCATCATTGATGTTTCATTCAATAAATTGTGTCAGGTTGTTAATTTTATTAAAGCACTTACATGGTCAAATGCAACAACTTTATCAATTAAACATTGTCCAGAAGCTCGCACACATACACATGTCGTAACTCCATCTAAGGTCATCCATGAAAAATATGTGACATCTAATGGTTTCATCGATATATCTAAGTCTTCTAAATAATTGATGTACATGCATTTATTATCCTCATTATATCTTGTCACACAAACTACCGTCCGCTTCTTTGTTTTTCAACAATTATATTCGAAATCTTCTAGGGCACAGACTCTTGACACAATCGCTGCTTAAGAATGTCTATAGCAGATTTAATAGTTTTGCACTTCAACAACTGAACTATATTCCTTTGAAATTCGTTCAATATTTACTTGTAAAAATAGTCCTTAAAGAATATACTTGTATAAGGTAGTCCTTTTCAAAGTCATGTTCAATCTCCGAGGTGCATGTACCGGTTAAGTGCTCCGTGTCTCCTACACCAGTGAGAGTAGACTCTCATAAGGGGTACACGATTACAGTCAGTTTGGCAAACGCTGCATCAAGCGAAAGACACCTCAGTAAAATATCAGGTAGGGCCTATATTCAATAAAGAAAAGCATGTCCCAGCATCAGTAACTCAGCAAATCAGAGCAATGAAAATGATGTGATATGAGCAACTTCAAGCGTAATAACTGATTTAAATAGAAAGGTGAAACATGTGGCGTAGTGTCGTATTTTTCATGCAGGAGGTGTGTTTACCTCTTAGAGCTAGACGACAACATTTTAGCTAACATCGCTCAACATTAAAAACAAAAACGATGTTTATTCTTTTTAATCACAATCTCTCGCAGAGCACTAAGGTTCCGTGGAACCCCGGTTGAGAAACCCAACTCAGAATACACTCGAAGAATCACCGGTTTTTTTTTTTTTTTTTTTTTTTTTTCCTTAACCAGCGGCACTTGGGCTTTCAGCCCCTTCGGCCCAATGACATGTCATTGCGAGGCTGGGGAACCTGAGGACTTTCCTTCCAACCCGGTCAGGAGCTTCGCTCCTTCCCATCCACAGAGGGTTTATCACAGGAGCCGTTCAGGCTAGTCAGTCAAATTTCCGGCCGTAAACATTTCTTCAAACGCCGACGCCCGGGTTTGAACCATGAACACCTGGTCGCCAGTACAACGCCGAAGCCATTACACCAGCGCGGCTCCCATAAGAATCACCGGTTAAACGAAGATTCCAGTAAGGAGCGAAGAATCACCTAGGTTAAACGAAGATTCCCGTTTTGAGCGAAGAAACATCTAGTTAAACAAAGAATCCAGTAAGGAGCGAAGAATCACCTAGGTTAAACGAAGATTTCAGTAAGGAGCGATGAATCACCTAGTTAAACGAAGATTCCAGTAAGGAGCGAAGAATCACCTAGCTAAACGAAGATTCCAGTAAGGAGCGAAGAATCACCTAGTTAAACTAAGATTCCAGTAAGGAGCGAAGAATCACCTAGTTAAACGAAAATTCCAGTAAGGAGCGAAGAACCACATAGTTAAACGAAGATTCCAACAAGGAGCGAAGAATCACCGGTTAAACGAAGATTCCAGTAAGGAGCGAAGAATCACCTAGTGAAACGAAGATTCCAGTAAGGAGCGAAGAATCACCTAGTTAAACGAAGACTCCAGTAAGGAGCGAATAATCGCTTAGGTTAAACGAAGATTCCAGTAAGGAGCGAAGAATCACCTAATTAAACGAAGATTCCAGTAAGGAGCGAAGAATCACCTAGTTAAACGAAAATTTCAGTAAGTAGCGAAGAATCACCGGTTAAACGAAGATCCCAGTAAGGAGCGAAGAATCACCTAGTTAAACGAAGATTCCAGTAAGGAGCGACAAATGTTTGGATCATCCGGGGACATATTCATATTGGGAGAACCATAATGTTATATTCTTAGGGTCAAGACTCTCTTGTGATGATTACTTGTGATTTCGTCTGAGTCCTGTAGGTTTTCATTTAAATATATATATCAAATGTGACTAGTTGTTTCATACACTCTGTGCTGCATTTATTATTCAATGAACAAATACATACAAGTATATATTAGTATATAAATGAACAAAATACAGAAGCCTGTAATTAATAGCATTTGGTTATGTATGGGTAGCAAGACGAATTACATGTACATGACACATTGGTAATGAAACGTTATGTTCCATTAATAATAAATTATTTATTGAAATTAAAAGGTGGATAAAAATAAACAGACGGTAAAAAAAAATATTAAAAAAAAAAAACAAGAGACGCTGATCAAGATTTGAAATAAAGCTTAATGAGTTATCTACCCTTCCAAGATGGAGGTGAAATTCGTTTCTCACCTTAGACGCCGAAAGAAAAACATCAGGAATGTGTATATTTCGATGGATATCACCATGTTATGTTAAATTATAGAATAAGAGATACACCAGAGTATCTAGTGGTGTAGATATTTTCCTATAACTGACCTCGAAACCCTTGAATCGGTCGGTTGGATCGGAGGGTTGATCAGTGAGTTAACAATTCACTATCGTAAAACAAGCTATTGTTACCGAAACAGAACCAGGCTCGACAGTAAACATGACTCACTCTAATATCTTGGGGGCTAAGGAGATTTCTAAAATTGGATACTGGAATGTAAGAACTATGTATCAAGACGGAAAATTGGAAGAAGTAATTAAAGAAATGGATAATTATAAGTTGGACTTATTGGGTGTCAGCGAGTGTAGATGGACGGGGAAGGGCATAAAATATATTTCAGAAGAAGAAAAGCAAATTATATACTCTGGTAGTAATGATAATCGTCACACAGAGGGAGTAGCCATCCTAATGACACAGAAAGCAGCAGCATCGCTTATCAGCTGGGTACCTATCAATGAGAGGCTAATATTAGCTAGATTTCAGACACGATTTTTCAAGCTCTCAATTGTACAATGTTATGCACCAACTAACGACGCTCTTGATACCACAAAAGATGACTTCTATGAAGCACTTCTAAGTACCATCAACACAATACCCAAGCATGACATAATAGCAGTCATGGGTGATTTTAACGCCAAAGTAGGTGACAACAACGATGGAGTACAAAGATATCTCGGTACTCATGGCATAGGCTGTATGAATCAAAATGGCGAAAGACTTCTAGAACTTTGTGAAATATCAAACCTCGTTGTGGCAGACACCATCTTTCCACATAAGAATATCCACAAGATAACATGGAATTCACCTGATGGCAGAACTAAGAACCAGATAGATCACTTCTGCATAAGCGCTAAATTTCGCTCATCAGTTCAAGACGTCAGAGCATACAGAGGTGCAGAGATCGGAAGCGATCATAACCTCTGCATAGCTAAAATGAGAATTAAACTGAAGAAGTTATACCAACCGAATAAAAATAGAAGAATAGATGTACACAGACTGCAATCAAATGATATAAAGAAGGAATATAATGTCAAAATGAACAACTATTTCGATGCTTTAGGCAAAATTGACAACGATATCACCACCAAGACAATCGATACTAAATGGGAACAACTGAGAACAGCAATGACAGAAGCAGCTGTAGCGACCACCGGATACCTAGTACATAAAAAGAAAAAAATGGATGAGAGAAGATACTTGGGATAAAATACAAGAAAGGAAAACAGCAAAACTTAAACTACTAGCGGCAAGTACACATAATGCAGTTGAATCTTGCAAACTAACTTATAACTTGTTAAATAAAGAAGTGAAGACAAAAACTCGAAGAGATAAAAGACATTTCATCAATGAACTGGCCGTAGAAGCTGAAAATGCTGCAAGAACTGGTAATAGTAGGTGCCTTTATCAAATTACAAAACAACTATGTCACCAGCCTACTGCTATGGAAACACCTGTTAAAGGTAAATTAGGGAATTCAATACCAACAGAAAAAGAACAAATGAAGAGATGGGCTGAGCACTTCATGGAGGTGCTAAACAGACCACCACCAACAGTAACACCTGATTTTAATAATGAAACATCCACAACCACTTTGCCAATAACTTGCGATGAATTCACGCTGGACGAGATCAAACAAGCCGTTAAAAGATTAAAAAATTTTAAAGCTGCTGGAGTTGACGAAATTTCAGGGGAAATGATTAAAGCAGTTAATGACAACAACCTCTTGAGAATTTTAGATATTATAAATGAAGTATGGAGAGAAGAACAACCACCACAACAATGGAAAGACAGTATTATTGTAAAGTTACCGAAGAAAGGTGATCTATCAGACTGTAATAACTGGCGTGGTATATCTCTATTATCAGTACCTGGAAAATTATTATGTTGCATGATGTTAGAAAGACTTAAATTGCATGCTGACGAAAAGATCAGAGAAGAACAAGCGGGTTTCAGGCCGAAACGATCATGTATTGATCAAATATTCACACTAAGAACAATTATAGAAGAATCAGTGGAAAGGCAATCGCCACTTATTATCACCTTCGTCGATTTTCAAAAAGCCTTTGATCGTCTACACCGCCCATCATTGTGGAAGATACTTACAATCTATGGTTTTCCAACAAAATATGTGAATATAATCAAAGCGCTATATGACAATGCAAGATGTTGTGTTAGAACAAATAAAGGGAATACAGAATGGTTTACAGTAGAAACAGGGGTGAAACAAGGCTGTATTATGTCACCACTACTTTTTGGAATAGCTATTGATTGGGTTATGAGAAACTATACCCACAATGAACAATTGGGTATAAAATGGACAAATGGAAAATTCCTGGGGGACCTGGATTTCGCAGATGATGTAGCATTCTTAAGTTCAACACCAAGACAATCCCAAGAAGCAATAAATAATTTGTGTCATCTCTCGGTTAAAATTGGTCTCCAAATAAATGCCTCTAAAACTAAAGCTATGAACTTTTCTAACGAGACCTTTGATATCATCTTGAACGGGGAAAAACTACAGAAAGTTGAAAGTTTCAATTATTTAGGCAGTAAAATGACTCAGGATGGTGACACAACAAGAGAAATCCATACTAGAATTGCTTTGGCAGCTAGCGCCTTCAATAGATTATCTAACATTTGGAAATTACGATCATTGAATATACATACCAAGCTTCGTCTGTTTAATTCAAATGTTATCTCAGTGTTAACATACGGCTGTGAGAGTTGGAAAATAACAAAATCATTGGAGAACAAGCTGAATACATTCGAGAACAAATGTCTTAGAAAACTCATGAACATCAGTTGGAAAGAATTCAAGACTAATCGACAAATAAGAGAAGACTCTAGGCAGAAATATGTCTCCGACTATATAAGGAAAAGACGATGGTCATATATCGGTCATGTCCTACGAATGCAAAACAACAGAATACCACTACAGGCGCTCACTTGGGTTCCTGGGGGTAAGCGGAAAAAAGGAAGACCAAAAGAAACACTCAGAAGAACAATAATAAGAGAAGGAAGAACGTTGGGCCTAAATAATGTGCAAGAGCTAAGAGGAGTGGCGTCACAACGAACAACCTGGAGAGCACTAGTTTCTGCCTTATGCGCCGTGTTTGGCGCTTAAAGAATTTATTATTATTATTAAGCAATAAGTCCCATGTCACAAAACTAGTACTCAGGGAGATCTAAGAGATGATGTCACGTGACACGTTATACACAATGGGGACTCTGAAAGACAACTGAGATCTAAGAGATGGTGGAATGGGACACGTTATGCACAATATGGGGGTTCTGAAAGACATAACTGAGATCTAAAAGATGATGGAATGGGACACGTTATACACAATGGGGACTCTGAAAGACAACTGAGATCTAAGAGATGATGGAATGGGACACGTTATGCACAATGGGGGTTCTGAAAGACATAACTGAGATCTAAAAGATGATGGAATGGGACACGTTATACACAATGGGGACTCTGAAAGACATAACTGAGATCTAAGAGATGATGGAATGGGACACGATATATAAAATGGGGACTCTGAAAGACATAATAATTTTCAAAGATGCAAATAGCCTGAAGCTGACCACTGCTTTCTTTCAAAATTTTCAAATTGACGTTAGAAAGAAGAAGACCCTCATTGTTATTTTCAGGCTCTGTGGATGTCATTTTGTTTAGATTTTTTTTTCCTTTGTTTTGTAAATAATCAAATACTTTTACAAACTAACGATTTTGTAAAACATTAACTCTTGAGAATATTTGATTTGTTAAAGACTAATTTGGATCTTTGCGTGACAATTGAAGATATTTAAAGTGTCAAAGACACCATTGACACAGGTTGTCTCCCTTGCTCTGCGGTGATTCCAATAATGACCAAAATTTAGAGTTTAAATTGAGGGGTTTTAAAGGTACCTACTTTAGCTCAAGATTACCCTTGGCAGTGTTGTAAATAGAAAGATGGTGCTTCTATTTAGGGAGTCTTGATAGGATATTTCTTAAATCAAGCACAACGCTGATTTTTCAAGGCTATTGTGAACTTAACATCTGCCGTCCCCTACTATGAAAATAAAGATATATTAGCTCGTTCGGAACCCCCAACTGAATTATTCAGTAAAAATTCCTTAAGTAGCTCTGCTGTATTTATATTTAAGATAACTGATTCAATCGTGTGCATTTCTCTCTGTAATAATTAAATTAACTATTGATTTGAAAACACATGTAACAAATTTTATAATCAATTATTCTTTAACATGAGTAAATACATAAGTGAAGTTGATGAGTCAGACTAGACTGAAGTACAGTTTTTAGTAGCTCGTATAGTTCGAAAATAAAAAATTGTTTTTGCCTGTTCAAGTTATTCTAAAGCAAGGTTTCTTTACATTTTATGTGCCCGTGACTCCTTTACTTGTCCGATGAAGCACTATGAACCCCTTTGATTGTCCGATGAATGCTATAGATCCTAATGATTGTCCGATGAATGCTATAGACCATAATGATTGTCCGATGAATGCTATAGATCCTAATGATTGTCCGATGAATGCTATAGACCCTAATGATTGTCCGATGAATGCTATAGACCCTAATGATTGTCCGATAAAGCCTACGGATCATTTTGATTGTCCGATGAAGGCTATGGACCCTTTTGATAGTCCGTTGAAGGACAAGGGGCCCTTAATTTTGACCGATGAAGGCTATGGACGCCTTCGGGGGAAAAAAATTGATATGAAAGCAATATATACTGAAGCACATTAAAAACGCACCACTATTATATATACGAGGCGTGTTCAAATGAAACCCGACCGTGCTGCGCCAAGTGAACATTTGTAGGAGGAGCATGATGACGTCACATCTGACGTAATAAGCGCATACGAATGTACAAGTGTGTAAGTGTTCATTCTCCTAGTATTCATTGGTTGTGCTGCAGACCGTTAAAATAATGGCCGGTGTGATACGGAATCCGTCCAACGATGATGACCGATCACCATTAGGAAGAACGCATGGGGTGGAGTTTGAACCACCTGCTGCGGTACGAAGAGGAGGGTGATGCATTTCTGTTGCGCATAGTGGCAGGCGATGAGTCGTGGTGTCACCACTTTGAGCCGTGCAGCAAAACAGCGAGCATGCAATGGAAACATCCCGGATCACCTAAACCCAAAAAATTCAAGTCACAGATTTCCGCCGGTAAGGTTATGCTGACCGCATTTTTTGACCATGAAGGGCTTCTATTGGTAGACTTTAAAGAGCCTGGCGGGAACATCAATGCCATCCGCTACAAAGACACACTAGACAACTTGCGTACAGCTATCAAGAATAAACGACCCGGCATGCTTTCGCGTGGTGTGATTCTGTTGCACGACAATGCTCGTCCACATGTTGCGAACATTGTGCAGGAAGCGCTAGCAAGGAAAAGGTGGGAAGTTCTGCCACACCCAGCCTACAGCCCCAATCTGTCACCATGTGACTTTCATTTGTTCGGACCCTTAAAAATCTCTAAAGGGACAACGATTCGACTCCGATGCAGATGTCAGGGCCTCGGTGACCAAATGGTTCAATAAGCAACCAAAGTCATTTTTCTCGGACGGCATCCGCCGTCTACCCAAGCAGTGGGATGCGTGTCTAAATGCCTATGGTGACTATTTCTAAAGAACCCCAGTGAGTACTTGCTTCATAACAATAGCTGTATTTAATTTTACTACTCCTGCTGATGTACCTTACATATATTTCTTATAAAGCCACTGGGACGGGTTTCATTTGAACACACCTCGTATATTGATGCCGAGAAGCTGGGGAAAAAAAAAGTGTGGGAATGGATTTTCCCCGTGTTTGTCATGAGGTAGAGAGCGAATGGCTGCTGGAATGGAAAGTGCATGATTCAAACCACGGGTTTGTGTACAGACTACATGAAAACAATGAAAGTTACACGTGCAACACGATTCCCAACAGCTATGACCCTGAAAATATGTACGCGTTGTGGCAGTATACTCGGTATAACAAGGCCGTTGAGACAAAACACCCAGTACATGTGCTTGAAATGCCACGACTATCTGAAAACGACCACTAAAGAGCCATTGGTATGTTGGAGACCGGAATGAGCTCGCGGGCCATTGCCAGAAGGATGAATTGCCACCACAGCACTATTGTACGTCTCAATTAACGTTACGGAACCACTGGCAATGCCCGGGATAGACTTCGGAGTGGCCAACCACGAGTTACTACCCCTGCGCAAGATCGTCATATTGTGCTGAGTCACCTAAGGAATCGTTCTCTCCCGGCAAGTCAAACAGCAAGAGCAATAGTGGGTAGACGTGGGCAAGTCTCTCGAATGACAGTCATACGAGACTCAGAGATACAGGCCTTACTGCAAGACGACCTTATGTTGGGCCAAACTTGACTCACAGACATCGTCAGCAGCGCCTGCAATGGGCAGAGCAACATGTCAGATGGACTAGACTGCAGTGGAATGCTGTCCTATTCACAGACGAGAGCAGATTCAACCTATCCTTTGCTGATGGACGTATGCGGATTTGGCGATGGTGTGGAGAGCGCTTTGCAGATTGCTGTGTTCGTCAGCACAACCGATTTGAAGGTGGCAGTATTCACATTAGGGAAAGATTCAGTTTTCACCATTGCTTGCCTCTTCACGTCTTCCGTGGAAATGTTAATGCTGTGACATATCGAGATGAGGTTCTGGATGCATTGGTTGCTCCTGCGTTCACAAATTATCCAGACTTGCAGCTTCTCCAGCAGGATAACGCACGTTCGCACACCGCATGCATTACGCAGCAATATCTACAGCAGCAGAACATTGTGACGATTGATTGGCCTGCCCTATCACCAGACATGTCCCCTATAGAACATCTGTGGGACGAGCTTGGACGCAGAGTCTATAGGCAAGGTTCTCCAGCTAATCTGCAACAGCTCGAAGCTGCTCTTACACGTGAATGGGACTTGATTCCCCGGAATTTCCGTCAGAGACTTGTGCGTTCCATGCGGGGCCGCTGCCAAGCTTGTTTGCAAGCACACGGTGGACATACCAGATACTGAGGATAGTGTGAATGAATTTTTTTATTGGTTGCATTTTTGGTTTTCTCCCTTGCCTGCACAGAATGCAATGAATTTCATAACAATCAAATGTACAAATTAATGACCAGCATGGATTCATAGGAAAATGTATAAAGATTCCAAACATGTAAACTTGTAAACACTTATATTTATATTTCACACTCTGTTCCTGGATTATACAGGTGGTGCGTTTTTAATGTGCTTCAGTATATGTTTAAAAAACTAATTTTAAATAAATGTTAGGTACTGAGACCCACATCCTAGAATCCATTCACGTAACCTCAAGGGGTCCATCGACCGCACGTTAAAAAGCACTGTCCTAAAGGGAGACCAACTTGTTTCATTACTCAAAGTTTTAGTAGGGGATTAAATGAGTTTTGTGAATGTTGTGAATATGTGTATTGTGACACTGTTACTGTCATATTTTGGGTAGGTGAAAAGTTGAGAAGAATGAGACAAAGCCCCATATTTGTTATGGTTATTCATGTAAAGTATTTGTAAAAGGGAAGGACAGTTAATAAGCTCCGAGGGAAATTTTCAAGTAACTGAATTGTAAAACATGAGTAGTCTAAGTATGTTATGCATTGGTGATTACGCTTCCTGTTGATATATTGTGGCACTGAAAAAGTATATTTGCTGATTAAAAACTACTGTTTGACTATTTCTCCATCGGAATGTGTTAGTGTTTTTCGTCCTTGTTTAGTGTTGTTGTTGTATTCGAAAGGAGGAGGGTAAATTTGTGTTTGATAATATATGAAGAATGATGTTTCCTGAAAAACGAACCTGCGGTAACTTTACGTGCAACTTGTCATCACGATTGGCCGCGACCCCACGCTGCCACATAGTTACAAAGAAAGATTTTGTAGAAGTACACAAAGTAAATGTCACGAAATATGTTCGTTCTCTTTTTCGGGTCTGCAGTCCTAACAGGTATTATTACTACCATTCTGATTTTTGTTGTTGTTGTTGTTGTTGCTAATTCTTCCAGTGTTCGTTGTTTTTGCTTTAATCGTTCAAGGTTTTCTTATTATGTCTTGTCACTCCCTGTGACGATGAAACGCAGCCGACCCTGAAGTATTAGATGATATGGTACAACCCTCATAACATCTGTACCCCCGAATATTGATGTAATTTTATCGTCAACGGGAATTCTTCCACCTGGGCTCATTAGCAATGCACAACAGAAACGTGGAATTCCACCTGGGCTCATAAATATGCGTCAGAGCAGAGTGGACTTGCCACCACGTTTGCTATTAATATGTAGACTGTTATCTTCCGTGCATTCTGGACAGTGCTTTGTCTAAAGAAGAGGTAAAGCCACGCCTACTGAAACCTCTAGAGTGATCATAAGCAAGCATTTCGCTACACCATTCTTTCGTACCTGCCTTAAAGGCGTTGCCTAAATCAAACGATGGAAGCGATTAACGATCAGAGGCAGCGTTGGTCCCCGAAAACAGACGTAGCAGAGTCTCGCCGGCATTTCACATCTCTGTGTTAACCACAGAATCGCTCGAAGACTAAGACGAACGGGAGAGACGAGCCAGTCAGGAAGTGAGTAATCGGACGAGGAACGGGCGGCTAGAATCTCGATTTTACCCTGACTTCAAGAAAGGTGTTAGATTCTAACATGTCCCCCTAATCTGTCATTCCATTTCATATATATAGAGACCATGTAGAATGCAATTTTATCACTCGTTTGCCAGAGATTTACAGAAGCACTAGCTATACCTAAATCGTGTTAGATTTCCCCTGGAATTGTGGATATATATCAGTGAATTCTATTCTGTGCTAAACGGGTGATCATAACCTTTGCGTCCCAGCAAAAACATTGTATAGAGTCCTCCAGACTCGGTTCTAAAAAACCTCCAGATATTTTGATGAACAGTTTAAATTTTCATCTTGAGACGATCCTGTTGGGGTCCAGCTATCTGAATTTTCCAGAAATAAAGTAAATCCTAGAACAATTTACCCCGTGATCAATTATATTAAGATTAACCGGAGAAGAACTTTGCCAGAGCTATATTTATATTTTGGTTACTGCTCTACTGCAAAAGAGAACAGAAATCTTCTGAACACTGACTGTGCATATTTTTTTTTCACTGGATTTTAAACCCCTCGAAGTAAACCATACCTCACTGGTCAGTTGTTGTCATCTAGCGTGAGAAGTTTTTACCACCAGCGGTGAAATCAAAGAGACCACACCATTATCTCCACCTGTATCCGTGACCGTGCCATCCCTTAGAAACTTTTCCTCTAATCAAAAACCAACAGAACACTTAGGCTTCTTCTTCCAGCGATTACGATAATATTTGCTACAAGCCAACCTCGCTAATCTGGGGCTGAACGAAGGAAAGACATTTTTCATTTTGTCTAGTGTTTAACGGCTGTTGTGTATTTTTCTATGGAATGCCAGATTCTACGATCGGTAAGTGTGTGTGAGTAAATGAGTGTTTTCCATCACGAGCGTGCATGAATGACATGAGATTTATTTTGCAACCATTTTAATTGCCTACCCGGTAAATACCTTTACTGTATTTTCTTGTTTGATCTTTAAGTGGGATTTTATAACTCTGTTTATTCCCTACCCCCTTACATTTGCTTAGTAGAAGGGAAAACAATTGAGAATAACAGGACTATTTCTACCACCCATACCTAGTACTGAAACATCTTTTTTCAGAGTAATTAAATTTACTGTTGGGTTACATTATCTATTTTTTCTGATATCTACCTATCTTTGGACTGGGTTTATCTTTTGTTAATACAAGCGGGAAGGGCAGATTGGATTCTCCTCCTCATCCCCCCCACCCCCCGCCCCATCTTGTTATTTGTATTTTCTGTATCTATGATAATTTTCTGTTATCTGATAAATGTTGTGATTGATTTAATGATAAATAAACATCATAAAACTTTTAGTACTGTGTTGGAAGACCCAAGCCCAAATTACCCATATTTGTTTACAATAGTTTGTATTCACGTAACGTCCGTGTGTTTGAAACACCAAATTGGTGTGAGCGCATGTGTGTTTGGAAACTGGCAAATAATTGTTTAGCCAGGAGAGTTTAAGGAGAAGATTGAAAGAAAAGGATTGTCGTAAAAGAGTCTGTCCTTACTCTCCCCAGCACTCTGTGAAGCATATACTTACTTTCTAACCCTTTCTATCATAGAGCCTTCACCATCATTCCTCACTCTAAACGGGACCACTATTTCTAAGACTTCTCTCAAAATAAATTTACGACACTCCCTTTCTCTTACCTATCCGCTTGACCTGTTTGAAGCAACATTGACTTATATTAGTGCAGTGTGAAGTGTTTACGTTATGTAACAGCTTCCGCCTGACAGAAAAATCGTCAACAAGTAGCGGGACGGGTTGACTGAACAAAAGTTTGATACGTGGACATCTGTCTTCCTCATACGTATGCTTTCACACTTATAATAACTGAATCAACTATGATTGTTATGTTTTACAATAACGTGTAACAAATTTAATAATCAATTAGTTTTAACAAGTTAAAATAGTGATGAAATGATAGGGGAATTTTAGATGAAAATAAAATATCTCTTCATTAAGATGTGGTTTGAGGATTTAAATTAAAATTAAAATTTAATTTCAATGTCCGTTTGCTGGTTCCTTATATAAGCACTTAACTGGCATAGGAGAGTCCTGCAGTCGTGGTTTCATCACTTCTTTTGTGATGAAAAATTTCACAGTCTGATAGCTTCGTTCCTCGAAAGGTCTGATAGCTTAGTACCACGATCATTTAGACAAAATAAAAACAAATGCCTCTGCTAAGTACGTTTGTAGGCTGCAAATTAACAGGCGCATTTTCTCGCTGTCCGCCCACCAATGTTAACCTCTCTGAATAATTATATTCTTTTGAGTATATACAGCGTAACTCAGGGAAGATGATTAGAAATCACTATTATTCTTCTGGGTATTAAACTGGGAAAATGTGGTCTTGGACAGCGCGAAAAGCAATGATTTGCCTGAATTACAAGTAACAAGGTACATAAATCTCACAAAATGATACGTGCTTCTGTCAATAGAAATCGACTCTGTCAAGGGTTGCTAGATCGACTAAAAGAGATAAACATATTACCGCTGACTGGAGTAATTAACCTCCGTAACACCACAGTTCACCTGGCAGAACGTAAAAACGTCTGGGATTGGTCACAGCAAAAAGAATGTAGGGCAAAAATATGCCAAATAATAGGACGATGAGGGAAAAAATTAAGAAATGAAGTGATACTGCCAGAGTGAAAGAGAGACAGAGAAGCACAAAAGTACATGAACAAGCCCGTTTTATCACAACTACCCTCATGTAGAACATTACTAAATGACAACATAAGATATTGCCTTTCACATGTGATTTTCTAACGCCATAACAGTATAAAGTCTTGCCTCGTTCTTTTTTTTTCCTCGTACGCCCGCTATTACTCGAGGCGAAATCTCAGGTTATTATGTCTAACCTGATACTGATTTTACGTGAGTATCCCTTTTTTCTTGCACAGAGACAGGTGTTCCTCGCCATTCAGGCAGATACTCGCCGATTTCGGAGGTACCCATTAGAGCTGGGTCGGCTCAGGAGCCGTCAGTCCCTGGTCGACGACACATCTTCAAATGTCCTCGCCAGGTCTCGAGTTAATCCAGTCCAAATCCCGGTCGACGAAAAATCTTCAAATGTCCTCGCACGGGTTTGATCCTGTGTCACCCGGTCGCCAGCACAGTGTGGTAACCACTACGCTAGCGCGGCTCCATTCGTTGTAACTTATGATGTTTACAAACTCACTACTACACAGATCTTTCACTGATAATATCTTCCAATATGGTTCTTTCTCGTAGTTGAATATAACAACAAATTCCATCTACCATTTTCGTATAAACTTTAATAAATGTTATCTTTCCCAAAATTCAGTATATTTGTGTTGGGGAAATATTTATAAATTCTTTAGGAGTATGGTGAATCCTCAGCAGGCCACTAATCACTCATCTTGTCTGCGAAGATCTCATGCTGGATTCAGATGGCCCACTCCTCTCGGTAGCTAGAATACAATGGTAGACTGCACCGACACCCTGTTTGACTGCACACACGTCTGCTTGTGTAATCTATCCTAGTGCCACAACAGAAACTCACAATTCTGAAACAAAATTTGTGCGCTGTGTCAGTAATCTATTTATTGCACCACTCTTACACACAGCACAACACATCAACAATACACAGAATGGGTCAGATCTCTCTGACCACACAGCACATCTTACCCAGTTGTTTTCATATAGTACTAGTTCCCCAAGACTGCAGTGCTTCTGAGATATGTTCAATAGTTTCCTTTTATTCAATAAGATAGGTGATATGTTCCCCACTGATCTCAACAATAGATCCGCCTTCCATAGTCTTAGTTAGGCGTCCCTATATTTTGTTTGTCTCTAGACCCTGAACTTGGGCTGGGGATCTAGAGCGAACACTTACTTGTCGTAATCATTTTATATGATATGGCAGTATCAATCACTCGAAATATTAAAATGTACAAAATAAATACTTTCATTCTTACCAGAATTCAGAATTGAGAACACAGTTATTTGCTAGCAAAACTCAGCTGAGCTGCTGGCTATATGATGGCGTCCCACTAAATGTATGTAATATCTTCTGTGAAAAACACCACAGGCAATAATCAACTGTGTCCCTGGACAGAATTGTATCAAATGGCAAAAATGCGCATCTCTGTCCTGCCAATATGATTACATTTGACCAATCACAGACTTCCCCCCTAACGTTTTTCAAATCTACAACCAAAAGTCAAATTGGGAACGAACTGACCGACACACTGGAATAAGTTTATGTGAAGTTTAATTATCACAATAAACTTCCATCACAACACATAAAATTACATCAAACTTATACAAATAGTCATGAAGTCAATGAATTGCTACAAGAATGATAGACCCATTGGTATGATCCTTTCCCTCGATGTATAGCCCACAGTCCTGTTAGAAGAAAAGTGATAGCCACAAAGAGTCACGGATACATCTGCTGTAGTCTAATGATTTTCCCTTTTAAAGGTATGAACAGACTTTGATATTAGTATGATCTTTTCCCTCGATGTATAGCCCACAGTCCTGTTAGAAGAAAAGTGATAGCCCCAAAGAGTCACGGATACATCTGCTTTAGTCTAAGAGTTCCCTTTAAAGGTATGAACAGGCTTTGATACTCTGATCTATCCTAAGGAAAGTATTGTTAGCAACAAACTTGCATAAAGAAATACAAAGTGGGTGAAATTTGGTATACCAAAAAAAAAGAGTCACTCGTTCCTGCTTTCTCTCTGTTCATTCATCAGGGCCCCTGACATACATTCTTACCTACAATCGTGCTGTTGTTCGCCGTCTGGCGCAAACTTTAGGACACCCACACACTTAAATCGTGTTTTCCTGTGATGAAGCGGATCCCAGCTCTGCAGATTTTGGGTTCATCCAATGGTCCGGGGAGCGTCCTCTTCATGCGAATATTTTTCTGACTAAGGTTAGTGTCACTTGAATCACGAGGTAAGATCTAGTTTTAAGCGGGTTCAAAGTGTCAGAATCACGAGGTTTCCACTACTTAGGAAAAATGGCAAGTTTGTAACTTAGATCAAAGGTAAAATTCATGGTCACACCACAGTTTGTCAAAATGTCGGAAGGTTATTGATTGTAATATTTTACGTGCCACAAGGGCTGAAAGTGTACTAGAGTTTTTTCTCAGGAAGAATTGAATCTGGCGCGATAGGCCCGTTACTTTATTTAAATCTTAAAGTTACTCTAATGGGTACTCTGTCGTTCTGGATGCCAATGCAATGCCAGACAGGTTTTACTTTATACACCCAAGACTTTAAAAAGAAAACGTTTTGGTTCTTCACAGATATTTCTCATGTACTAGAACGCTGGTAGAGTTGGGCCACCCCAGTGTCACTCCACACAGAACTACAGACTAACACCATGAACTAGAATCATTCAATATAATGGTAGTCTAGAACTCGGCAAAATGTTGCCAAGAAACTAAGAACTTCGCAATACACAAGATATTCCTTATAGCACTAGCGATCTGTCTACTGCAGATTTAGGAGGACCGAATGAAGTCAAGTTACAGCTCCTGGGATAGATATATGAAACAGACAAAGGGTCCCACGTTATTTTCGAAAACCCGAAAACAGCGCCGGTCTCTCCCCCTTCCCGTCTTACCAATTCACATTTCCTCAGACACCAGCCATAAACTGCCAGACGCGTCTTCACACCTCACGCTGAGAACTCAGCCGAAGAAACGCTGTGTCAGGTGAAAATGTAGACGATATGTCTGCCATCATGTCTGACGAAAACGAATTCTCACGCTATTTCGTCTCGTCCAGGGATTGACATCTACGTAATAAAATGCATTACTAGTATGAGAAAAGAAACAGGCGAAAGTTTGAATGGGAAAGTAATATTTTGTCGCAAACGAACGAATGCGAATAACAGGAAAAGGATAAAAGAGCGATAATAAAGTAGAGGACACGGGCAGAAAAGAAAAGAATATAGAAAATTTATTGATCATAAATCTCTATGCGACACCAGCTGTGATAGAGTTAGTTTCTAAATGTGGTAGCGAGTAGAAGTTCCATCGAGTGATAAGCCAATAAATTTTTTGGTCGATTCTGCGGGGGCAGAAAAGTTATAACTATCACTCAAACGTCTACTTGATTATTTGCCTCGATTGTGTATGACAGTTTTATTTATTCTGAAGGACGAGATGTCAGTGTTTCCAGTTGAATGAAATGTGTATATTTCGAGATACGAGGTATGTTGAGTTTTGCAAACAATTGATGAACTTTTAAGTAGAAATGAAGAACAGTAGACTGCCGATAGCATTGAGGGTAGAAGCTAGACTTGTTAAATTTACACCCCTGGCGGTGAGGCAAGTTTCATTTAAGATACACTAAGGCAGAAACATAGGAGTAAACAGAACAGTATTTGCATATGAAGAATCAGGTGGCAGATAAAATTTTGACAACAGTGGTTCTCAAGCTATGCCCCCAATAACCACTTTGAGGAATATGGTGATGTGCATCTTCTAGAGGAAGTGCACCACTATTTATGATTAGGCCTTGGATATATATAGCTGACGATGATTATTCAACTGCCGGGGAGCAGCCTTGGTGGAGAAGGGGAGGACGTAGTCCTTTGAGGAAAATCGTGATGGTAATCTTCAATGAGAAGTGCATCATTATGCTATAAGTTATGAGGCCATATTTATAACTGCGGTGAGCGCAGTTCTTTAGGAGTGTTGTACGTGCATTTATATGAGGTGTGCGCCATTAGGCGCTGTACTTAAGCGCTGTGGAGTGTGGGAGCTTCATGAATACCTTTATTCAATATCATGTACTTTATGCTGTTTCTTTTCGTCTATGTCGTCGTCTGTGTGTAACGTGAATAAACAATTATTTAAACGTTACTCTACGTTCAACGATACATGAATTCAATGTGTGTCACTGTGATGGATGAATGTACCAGTACACACCCACTTTGAATAGTCAAGGCATAGTGACAGCAGTAACCAATATTTATAAATAGCTCTGTGTGGGCGTATACCTAAATATAAATAGACCTAGGATTATCCTGTCCTAAACATTACAGTTAGTAAGTGTCAGTGGTGCCTGTGTGGCGTTGATATTCAAGAATCATTTATCGTCCATTACCACAGTCATGAACCCACAACTAATTGACTTACACTTATCAGTAATGCCCCAGTATGAATCAAAATATACACTTATCAGGTATGTATTTCTGATAGAAGCCACATAATTACACAAATGATCTTACATCTTTCTTCGTTTGAGGTCTGGGTGCCTACTTTAACTTCTCTATATTCTTTGAGTCAGGAGACATATGTCCTGTAGAAATAGTGTGACCTAGGAATTCCAACTCCTTACAGCCGATATAGCACTTGGTTGGACGTGCAGTCAATCCAGTTTCTCTCAGTCTGTCAAACAACATGGAGAGCGCTACTATATGCTCTTCAAATGTGTTTGTAGCAACAAGAATGTCATCCATAAAGTTAGTGATATGGGGATGTTGTAGAGGTTACAACAATATCCTCATCATTCTTGAAAAGATGCTTGGAACATTTTTCAGTCCAAAGGGTAGAACATTAAACTCATACTGTCCGTCTGATGTACTAAATGCCAGCATTTGCCTAACTTCTGGTTTCACTGGTATTTGGTAGTATCCCTTGCTTAGATCTACCTTAGATAAATACCTAGCTTTACTCAGTGTAGAGAACAGCTGGTTGGTGTCAGGTAATGGGTCCACCTGAGTGTTGCGCACATATTTATGGTGTACGCATACGGATGTAAGATGTATCTATCTGTTTGTTAAAAAAGATATTTATTTGTGAATTTACGTCTATTAGTAATGGGACGGAACTCAGAATAGTCTATGTGAATTTATTCTTTGAGTTACCGGTCCTTGTATCTTCGCTGAATATTAATTTAGCGTATGAATACTGAATTCATGTCATTTTATGTCTATTACGGCTAGAAACAGATTGTTCTTGCTCAAGGTTTTGCAGGAATGTTTAGGGCCTGAATTCATATGTAGTACTTGTCTAGTGCAAGAAGATTCTGTCTTATATTGTATATCTTCGTATGTTTAGGTTGGACTATATTCTTTCGGCCGAAGTTCGGCGCAGGTATTCGTAGTCCCACTGAGTTGAAAGGAGTTCCGAAGTTGCCGGTCGAGATGGCCGTGCGTGTGTTTTTCTAGGGCTGGTCCTGTTTAAGGTTAAAAAGTGATTTGTGGATGATTTTCCATAAGGAAGGAATGTCTCTGCGAAAGTATAGTGTCAGAGATTCTCCTCAGGTACTCTATTATGTTTGAATTCGGACTCCAGGTAAAGCCAGACCCTCTTTTCTTCGATGACCTCCATTTGGTTAGATTTAGATGACATCGTATTTCGAGCATCGTTGGTCGTCAATATAATACAGTTGAAGATGACAGGTTCCAACAGTATTTATATCTACATGAAAATGACCTCATTTATGTGGAGCTGGATGGAACACTCTATGAAGTTATATGTATTTAAATGGTGAATTAACTTTGACTTGTTATTATCCTTCTGCTGGGTGAGTTAGCGAAAACTCAGAGAAGGTAGCCATTTTGTATGCTTGTCATCGTTATAGATCGCTGTCAAGAGAACAGTTTACAAAACCTATTATCGGACAGTGACATGGAGGTATTATTGAGATGAAAACCCCTATCGTGGTTTAACGTTGTTACATAAACATTCGATATATGTCGCTGGAGAACTTAGCGAAGGAAAAGGTTCGTCCAGTGGACGCTATATATGTTTACACACCCACACCCACTGATGCGTTCAGTCAGCTGGGGTATGGCAATAGTCTACTAGAACATTCTATGATTATCTCATGCCACCCATTATATTTGTACACCACATGAAAGATGTTCTACCATTCTACTACCTAATGATTTGCTATGTCAACATGCTCCTGACTGTCTTCCGTGCTGTTCAAGTGTGTGTGTCCTGAATAAACAGTACAAAACGACCACCGCAGTCTGTATCGCTGTCTTATAGTTCTGAGTGAATGAGTGCATTATATTGGTCAACACACGAACACTCCAGCATTCGCGTTACACTTCACACTCTCACTCCATTTCTGTATGATCCTGTGTCGGTTGGGTTGACCCTTTGCTCCACCTGCAGCACCCATCATAATCAACCACAGGTCTGCGTAAGGAGAAGAAGAAATTCATCATATTTTACTGTGACTGATCCAGTACTTTACAGCAGCTCCCAATAACTTTTACAGTGGTAACGCAGATGTCGTGCTCCTTCTGGAGCCCCAAAGGAAACCAGTTGCAGTGATGACAAGAGCTGTCCGAACATAGAAGTCTCCCACACAAAACATATACGCGGGGTCTTCTACAGTAGTGGCAAAGTCAACAACAGATTTTTACAGTGGTCGCCAGTTCCCTGGGTCCAGCCTTCGCAGTCTTGATGATTGAAGTCACCAAGGATAACAAGAACGTTTATTTTGGCAAAATGTGACACACATCAACACCAGTAAGAACTATACAGTCGATGTCAGCTTGACCTGTTCTGACAAGTGAAATGAATCTGGGTCAATGCTTGTTGACATTTTTTGCAGTACAGAGCTGAAAACTTTGAAGGATATAAACTGTTCGGTTGTTACAGTGTGTGATTACCCTGCTAAAGAAGAACATAAGTGTTGTTATTTCATCGGTGGATCTTCTCATGCTCAAAAAAGTTGAACAATGTAATAAGATAGTTAAATAATTTAAGATTGATTAAAAGTGCCAGTTTATTTTGATTAAAAGCTGTGCCATTAAAGTGAAAGCTGAGCATACTTTGCAACACATTCCATCTACAACACATTTAATTAATTAATGATATATGCATTTATGCTTTATATATATTGATGTTTACATGTATTTATGTTTATATGTTATTTGTTGTGTGTTAAGTTAGTTTAGATTCTGCGGGCCTGGTTGGGAGGAGACTAATATAAGATTTCCCAAGTGACATAGGGCTTATATTAGCGTTCTATAGGGAGCGATTTTCTTTATTGGAAATCTGCTGGCAACATCTGGTGCTATTTTTGTTAGTTGTGATGAGGTGTTCTTTTCTTCGTTGTTTTTGTTAATAAATTTGTGTTCCTTAGTTTTGTTTGATTTGTTTGTATTTGTAGGGCTATCCTTTCGTATCTTTCAGTTCTATACACAATTTATATTTATACACTGTGGCGTTATTTGTCTTGTTATCTTATTGCAGTTATCATCACAGATTCTGTGATCATTTTCTTTGATTTTTTCTATTTGATTAATTTGATTTCTGCAAGTTTTCTCATATTGTCTTTTCTTGTTTGTCCTTTGTGAATGTCTTGAGTTGACATATGATATGTAAGGTATATGTGAGTACACTTATGGTATAGTATAGATCAATACTTTATTGTTAGTATTGTTATACAAGAAAGTATACAAGACCTATGTAAGGCTTGTCTCCCACAGAGATTGGGATTGTGAACTAATTTGGCAAGTTCATCTAAAACTTGTGACTATATTACCTTGAAATATATATAGTATTATTATTGTTTCAAGTAATTAGTATTATTGTTAGACATCATGTCTACATTAGAATACTTTATTGCACAAGGGAGATCCCTTGATAAGACTGGTCAAGACTTAGAACAATGGGCAACTTCTCAATATGACAAAGCATTAACAGCTGAGGGGAAAAGATTAGAAGCTGAGGAAAGAAAACTTCAAATAGAAGAAAAAAGATTGCAAAGAGAAGCTGAGGCTGAAGAAAAAAGACTGCAAAGAGAAGCTGAGGCTGAGGAAAAAAGATTGCAAAGAGAGGATGAACAAAAGAAATTACAAATGCAAGTGGATGAAAAAAGATTCCAGATGGAAATGGAAAAAGAAAAAAGAAAAGCTGAAGCTGAAGCTGCTGCTGCTGCTGCTGAGAGGGGAAAAGCTGCTGCTGCTGCTGAGGGAAAAAAGCTGCTGCTGCTGCTGAGGGAAAAAAGCTGCTGCTGCTGCTGCTGAGGAAAAAAAGCTGCTGCTGCTGCTGAGGAGAGAAAAGCAATCAGAGAACATGAACATCAAAAAGAACTTTTAGCATTTGAGTTAGAAAAATTAAAATTGACAAATATGAGTAATGTCAATCAGTCATCTAGTGGTAAACCGTTTACTTATAAGGTCAAGGTGCCAGCATTCAATTCTGCCAGTGATGATATAACATTCTGGCTTGATAGATTTGAACGAGCTTGTCGAGCACATAATGTAGATAAATCACAGTATGCTAATCAGTTGTCTGAGAATTTAAAAGGTGATTCTCTGACAAGTTTAAGTTTGGTTTGAGGAAACTGACAAGGATAATTATGAGGTTATTAGGGCAGCCTTGATAAAGAAATATCAGTTATCTGAAGAAGGTTACCGTATTTTGTTTAAGAAAATGGTACCTGAATCAGGGGTAGAATTCTCAGAATTCATTGCAAGGACACGTCTTACATTTAATCGTTGGATTGAGCTATCTAAAACAGAAAAGACTTATGAAGCACTTATGGATTTATTAATCAGAGACAAGATTATGTCAAGCATAAGTAAACCATTCCTTGAATTCCTACATGAACGTAAACCTAAGACACTAAAAGAAATGAAAGAATATGGCACCCAATACGTCACTGCACATCCAGACGTTGCTATTAGCAATACAAATATTAAAGAAGGTATGCCAGTTGCATCAGCAACACCATACAACCCTAATTACTCACACAAATTCCAAGGACCTCAAAACGGGTTTAATAAAAAAGGTAACCATAACAGTTATCATAACCAAAGTAACCAATCATTTCAGGGTTCTTCTTCGAATATCTGGAGACGGGCCGACAGCCCTCGATTCAGGGGTGGTCATAATTATAGGAACTTCCGCAAAGGAAGTCATTATAGAAACTATCCTAGTTTTCCGTCATGGAGACAACAAGATCATAATTACAGAGATACTCATTATAATGAATATGATAATAGTAACCAGGGGAATTATGACTCAAACCCAAATAGGGGTTACAATAGAGGAAACAATGATAATTACAGAGGCAATAATAACAGAGGTAGACCCCAATATAAAAAACAAAAATCACATTATCAGGGAAACTCTGCACAGCAAGAGTCCCATGAAGCCTATAAACAAAATAAAGATAATGATGACTCTAATAATATGGCATGTGCCGCTTTCGATTTTGGGAGAGCATCTCAGTGCCCCAATGCAAAACTTTATTCGAACCAACTACGGTGTCCACTTTAATTTGTGGCCATCTTCTTCCCGCTCTTCCTGCGTCAATCGCGCATGATGGAAGAGGTTCTCTTGTCTTACACAAAGGTTTAGTAAATGACAATCCAGTTTCATTGCTTTTTGATTCTGGATGCACCACCATTGGTGTTAGGCAGTCACTTATAGATCCTTCCCGTGCTACAGGCAAAGTAGTCAAATGTGTAACATTTGGCGGCACCATAGAGAAATACTCTACCGCTATCATTAGGATTGCTACTCCTTTCTTCACAGGAGATGTACACGCATGTCTTTTGCCGAATCCGATCGCTGATCTTATCATCGGTCGCATTCACGGAGTCAAAGAGTGCACTCCACAACAAATTTCCGTTTGGGAAAAACAAAATATGCAAACTGCTAATGCTGTAGTCACTAGAGCTCAAGCTCTCAATATGCCTGAAAGTTCATCTACTGAAGATAATGAAGTGCATAACCAAGATGATCCCTTGGTAATTTCTCGTGACTCGTTTATAAAACAGCAAGAAGATGATCCGACTCTAAAGAAATTCTTCACTCTTGCAACAAAAGATGATCCGAATAAAGATTCAAAGTGTAAATATTGGATTACAATGAAGAATGGCGTACTTGTACGTATGGTGCAAGACTCCACTAAGTCAAATCATTCTCAGATTCTTGTACTCAAGAATTTGAGGGTTACAATTTTACAGCACGCACACGACTCCCGGTGTGCCGGACATATGGGTTTTTCCCGTACAAAGTCAAGAGTTCTTGCGGCTTTCTTTTGGCCTTTTGTGAACAAAGACATACGGATGTATTGTCGATCTTGTAAAGTATGTCAAGAAGTTAAATCCAAAGGTCCTCGTCATGTTGCGCCTATTCAGGCTGCAGACATTCCCATTCGACCATTTCAGAAAATGGCGATAGACATCATTGGTCCATTTAAGATCAAATCTGCTAGAGGACATCAATTTATCTTAACGTGTGTGGACATGTGCACACGTTGGCCAGAGGCTATCCCTCTGAAGAGCATTACTACTGCTGACATTGCAGATGCTCTTTGGCTTATATTTTCTCGTCTGGGATTTCCCGGAGAAATATTATCAGATCATGGCACCCAACTAATATCGGATACCATGTCTCAAGTAATGTCTACCCTACAGATAGAGAGATCATTAAGTAGTATCTATCATCCTATGTCCAATGGGATGGTCGAACGGCTAAATAGAACACTTAAGAACTTACTAGGGAAAATAACTGAGGATCATCCTCAAGATTGGGACAGGGTTTTACCCGCGGCCCTCTTCGCTTACAGAGAGGTCCCCAATGAACATACAGGTTTTTCTCCCTTTGAACTTGTCTTTGGCGCGCGACCGCGCGGCCCTATGTCTTTGCTTCATGATCTAATAACAGCTGATAATATTGACGATGACACAAAATCCTCTTACGAATATGTCATCACGCTTAGACAACAAATTATCGAAGCATGCAAATTAGCAACTTCCTCTTCGGAATTTGCCAAACAAGAGGCAAGGCAATTTGCTAATAAGAAAAGAACCTTACGACAACTTTGTCCTGGAGACAAAGCATTTGTTTTGCTACCTTGTAGGGAAAACAGACTCCTTATTTCTTGGAAAGGTCCGTACGATATAATATCGAAAATTTCAGATGTTGACTATATTGTCGATATTAACGGGAAGCATAAAACCTTCCACATCAATATGCTTACGGATTTCCATGAACGTCCTGATTATTTGCAGCCAGTTTTCCAGGCAACGGACGATTCTCCAGTCCAACATGGTCATTACTCATCACTGTCCGTAATACAGGATGAGGAAACAAGTTTTTCGGATGTTAATCTTCCGCTCCCAATGATTCCACTTCATTCTAGTGAATCATGGAAAGACGTTACTGTTTCTCCTGATTTGTCTCTAGGAGAACAGCGACAAGTTTCGGCTATGTTACAAACATTCCAGGATGTCCTCACTGACATCCCTGGACAAACTCGTGTCATTGAACATGACATTATTCTAACTGACCAAAATTTTTGTTAGGGTTAGACCTTATCCTATCCCTATACATTTTCAAGCACAGGTTGAAAAGGAGTTGGATGAGATGATAGATTTAAAAATAATTGAACTATCCACTTCTGCATATTCTTCGCCAATGGTTATTGTTCGGAAAAAAGACAATAACATACGTCTTTGCGTTGACTATCGCAAATTGAATCAAGTTACGAAATTTGATGCTGAACCTATGCCTTTACTAGAAGAGCTACTTACTAGGCTTTCTAAGTCTCATTTTTTCACTAAACTTGATTTATCTAAAGGATATTGGCAAGTTCCATTATCCGAACACGCCAAACCCCTTACTGTTTTTCTACACCTAGAGGCCTTTTCCAATGGAATTTTATGCCTTTCGGTCTTATGAACGCACCAGCTACATTCGTGCGCATGATGCGTCGAATCCTATCGTATCGGTCAGATGTCATTGCTTACCTAGACGACATCTGTCTTTTCAGCGATACTTGGGAAGATCACTATTCAGGGTTAGTTGAATTGCTATCAACTCTACGCGAGTATAACCTGACAGCGAAACCATCTAAAGCTTGCATTGGTTTTAGCGAAATTTCTTTCCTAGGCCATCGAGTAGGTCATGGTTTCCTAAAGACAGAGGACCATAATATCACTAAAATACTTAACATCTCTATCCCTAAGACTAAAAAGCAAGTGCGAAGTCTCTTAGGTCTCATACAATTTTATGGACGATTCATCCCGAATCTGTCCTCTATCATGGCACCTCTCTCTACACTACTAAAGAAAGGGTCTCCTAATATAGTCCGTTGGACTCAAGAATGTCAATCCTCTTTGGATAAGATCAAAACTATGTTCTCAACACCACCTATTTTAGTGTTACCTACTACAGATAAGACATTTGTTCTTCGTAGTGACGCTTCATCCACTGGGATTGGAGCGGCACTAATGCAAGAGTACTCTGGAACTCTGCATCCTGTAATGTATATATCCAGAAAACTTAATGCTGCAGAAAGGAATTACTCGGTTTTAGACCGTGAATTATTGGCGATGGTTTGGTCAATTCTCAAACTTCAAAGATTCCTTCTTGGGGCGCATTTCATAGTGGAAACTGACCAGAAAGCTCTTACGACTATTCAAAGTAAGAACTTGAAGAGTTCGAGATCAACTCGATACGCCATTGCTCTTCAACCGTTTCATTTCTCGGTGCGAGCTATCCGTGATGCAGAAAATGTGATGGCAGACATTTTGTCTAGATGCCCACATGATTCCACCTAACTGTTAAATCTTGGACTTTACTAGTGCGTCTAACTTTACAACAGTTATTTTTTCTATATCAAAATATGTACAAATTTGTAATATATGATATGCTGATTGTATAAACACTTAGCGGTTCAGTTATTTTGATTCACCGCTAATCATCTGATTTGTCTCTTTGATCAATCTTGAACTTAAAATAACTTATATGTAATTAGTGATTGAAATTACTATATGCATGCTGTCATTGCCAGTATTGTGGTATGCGTTGGTGGCAACTCCCTGGAAATATTTGCACTTAGAGAAATACTCTGAGATGATGAGATATATTTTTTGCCTTAATTTGGCTTTATAAATTCCTGGTATTTCTCATCTGCGCATTATATGTGCGTTGTGAGCCTATTGTATGTTGCTCTTAGATGGAAAAAAAAATTTCATTTTTTTCCCCCCGGGGTTGCGGTAGTCTGTTGCGCACATATTTATGGTGTACGCATACGGATGTAAGATGTATCTATCTGTTTGTTAAAAAAGATATTTATTTGTGAATTTACGTCTCTTAGTAATGGGACGGAACTCAGAATAGTCTATGTGAATTTATTCTTTGAGTTACCGGTCCTTGTATCTTCGCTGAATATTAATTTAGCGTATGAATACTGAATTCATGTCATTTTATGTCTATTACGGCTAGAAACAGATTGTTCTTGCTCAAGGTTTTGCAGGAATGTTTAGGGCCTGAATTCATATGTAGTACTTGTCTAGTGCAAGAAGATTCTGTCTTATATTGTATATCTTCGTATGTTTAGGTTGGACTATATTCTTTCGGCCGAAGTTCGGCGCAGGTATTCGTAGTCCCACTGAGTTGAAAGGAGTTCCGAAGTTGCTGGTCGAGATGGCCGTGCGTGTGTTTTTCTAGGGCTGGTCCTGTTTAAGGTTAAAAAGTGATTTGTGGATGATTTTCCATAAGGAAGGAATGTCTCTGCGAAAGTATAGTGTCAGAGATTCTCCTCAGGTACTCTATTATGTTTGAATTCGGACTCCAGGTAAAGCCAGACCCTCTTTTCTTCGATGACCTCCATTTGGTTAGATTTAGATGACATCGTATTTCGAGCACCGTTGGTCGTCCATATAATACAGTTGAAGATGACAGGTTCCAACAGTATTTATATCTACATGAAAATGACCTCATTTATGTGGAGCTGGATGGAACACTATATGAAGTTATATGTATTCAAATGGTGAATTAACTTTGACTTGTTATTATCCTTCTGCTGGGTGAGTGAGCGAAAACTCAGAGAAGGTAGCCATTTTGTATGCTTGTCATCGTTATAGATCGCTGTCAAGAGAACAGTTTACAAAACCTATTATCGGACAGTGACATGGAGGTATTATTGAGATGAAAACCCCTGTCGTGGTTTAACGTTGTTACATAAACATTCGATATATGTCGCTGGAGAACTTAGCGAAGGAAAAGGTTCGTCCAGTGGACGCTATATATGTTTACACACCCACACCCACTGATGCGTTCAGTCAGTTGGGGTATGGCAATAGTCTACTAGAACATTCTATGATTATCTCATGCCACCCATTATATTTGTACACCACATGAAAGATGTTCTACCATTCTACTACCTAATGATTTGCTATGTCAACATGCTCCTGACTGTCTTCCGTGCTGTTCAAGTGTGTGTGTCCTGAATAAACAGTACAAAACGACCACCGCAGTCTGTATCGGTGTCTTATAGTTCTGAGTGAATGAGTGCATTATATTGGTCAACACACGAACACTCCAGCATTCGCGTTACACTTCACACTCTCACTCCATTTCTGTATGATCCTGTGTCGGTTGGGTTGACCCTTTGCTCCACCTGCAGCACCCATCATAATCAACCACTGGTCTGCGTAAGGAGAAGAAGAAATTCATCATATTTTACTGTGACTGATCCAGTACTTTACAGCAGCTCCCAATAACTTTTACAGTGGTAACGCAGATGTCGTGCTCCTTCTGGAGCCCCAAAGGAAACCAGTTGCAGTGATGACAAGAGCTGTCCGAACATAGAAGTCTCCCACACAAAACATATACGCGGGGTCTTCTACAGTAGTGGCAAAGTCAACAACAGATTTTTACACTGAGATTCTGTGATCGCATTTAGCTGTCTATAGTCAATACATAACCTGTGTTCACCACTCGGTTTTCTTAATAGCACCACACTTGAGCTATAGGGAGAGTCTGACTTTAAGATAATTTTCTCCTTCAACAGATAATCAACTTTCTCCCTTAGTGCTTGGGCTCTCGCATAGGGTATAGGGTATGTTCTCATGCATACTGGTGTAGGGTCAGTAACCTTCATGTCGTACTCTAACATATTCGTACGACCTGGCGTATCTGTGAGCACATCAGCATGGGTTTCCAATACCTTCTGAACCATCTTCTTCTGCTCCAGAGTTAAATGTTCACTAATGTTTACTTGAGTATATCCTCTGTAGTTGAGAACGGATATTCCATAGAGTGAAGTGGTTCACCTTGCATTTCTGTTAAAATGGCTAGGGTCATGATATGTGCAACTTCTGATGATTCCTTGTTGTCACAGAGGTTTTATGATCATTGAAATTGCCTATATCTTCTTCTTTTTCTTTCACCCGTATCCTCTATTTATTATCACTCTTTTATCCTTTTTGTGTTTTTCGCATTCGTTCGTTTGCGACTATATACATTACTATTTTCCCATTCTAACGTTTACCTGTTTCTTTTCTCAAAACTGAGAACGCAGTTATGACGTAACGTGTCAGCCCCTACACGAGACGCAGAGTGTTAGAATGCATTCCGTCAGACAGGGTAGCAGACAGCTGTCTACAGTTTCCCCTGGGACAGTGTTTCTTCGGCTACGTTTCTGGGCCTGAAGTGTAAGAATTCACTCCGTCAGACATGATGAGGAGACATTTTTCTGGTAGTTTGCATCTGACATGTAGTTTCCAAGGTAGATTCTCAATGTCAGGTGATATGACACTCACGCTCCACGGCCAGAGTTGGCGTAAGGTGCGAGAAAGCAAAGTGTCAGTTATGGTTCTCAGGATGAGTTTCTCGGGGAGGTGTGAAAAACTGCTTCTGCACGGGAGACGGGTTGTCTGAGATTCGCAACTGACACGCGCCCTCTCGGTCAGTAGGTGGCAGTTACGGCATGCGTTTAGGTGTTAAACGTAAGCGTTAAAGACGGAAAAGGGAGAGTACGTCGTTTTGCGAAATTAAACGTTACCTCTTTGTCTGGTAATAGATATAACCAGAATGTTAAACTAGATTTTCATTCTTGCTCCTGAATTCGCAGTAGACAGGACGTTTCGTGCTAAGAGAATAAGCTGTATAGCGAAGTCTTAGTTTGTTCTTGGCAAAAATGTTGCCGAACTTCTAGACTACCAATAAATATAAGCATATAATTCTAGTTTGTGCGATCGCCTGTAAATTCTGTGTGGAGGTAATATATTATATTAATATCTAGTATTTTGTGAAGTGTTTAAAGTGTTAAATCGCTTATTTTATTTCACTAGTTAGATTTGGGGCAGAGCGCTTAAATTATATAGTCTGTATTATTTTATAGTGACGAGTTACAGTGGAAAACAGAAATTATATTTCTAGCTTAAACTCAGTCGGCTATTAAGGAATTTAATTTTACTGCTAAAATAATCAGACGAGAATAAACTTTCGAAACTAACTTTATTAATGCTAGAAGCCTCATGAGTGTTGACGGAATACGCACGTATTCCTAATTCATGAGGATTGGGGATTTTTAAATATACCTTACTTCACGGGAATTTAAATGATAAGTCAAGCGGTACGCTTGCAGTTTAAAAATGTAAGTTATAGTCCGAGTACGTAGCATGTATAAGTATTTTATTTGTGGTTTTTCTTCCCTTTTCAGTGAAAACTGGGGTTAACCCAAATTTTGCCGGCGTTTAGTACAGAGACATACCTGTGAGAAACATAAACATTTTATCTTTTAACCACGTGGGTTTACAAGTTAACACCTGTCTGACAGTGCGTGTGTCTTCATTAATATTAATAGACAGAGTACAACTCTCACTAACGGGTTTTATTAAAGACTAAATGTTTTATACTGGGCCTTTGAGCCAGATCAGATTTGCTGCACAAACTCTATGTACAAATTTAGCCGTTGTGGCAAGAAACATATTAACGTCAGTAACATTCCCAAAAATGAAGAATTTCATTGAAAATATCAAATTTTAGATACATATTGCACTGGAAAGTACATTCATTTGCCCACATTTCTGTGTGTTTATTTTCACTAAAACCTTTATGGATGATTTTGTATAAATTTTTAAAGTATGTCAGGTAAGTGTATTTTTACCTAATTATATATGTAAAATATACAAATTGGTATATTTGTGATGCTATATTGCTTCTAATGCATGAATTTTAATTTTCGGTACCATATTCATTTTCCTGTCTGTCCATACCTTAAGAATGGGAAATATTAGGCCTAATCCCATGTATCCTTGTTTCCTTGGGGCTATCACTTTCTTCCAACAGGACTGTGGGCATACCTCGAGGGATAAGATCTAACTGTGGGTCTATCATTTCTTGTAGCAATTCCTTGATTTTTTTATGACTATGTGTATATGCTTTGATGTAATTTCTATGTGTTGTGAAGAAATTTTAGATGATAATTAAAATTTCTCTTGAAATTAATCAGCGTATTGGTCAGCTCGTTCGAGTATATTTATATAATCATTTGTTATAGTTTCCCTACGTCTGTACGTATAACTGTCGTCTTGTATGTGCGTGCCCGTGAGTGGTTAGAGATGTATTGATATATTTCATATATATGTGTGTAGACTGTCTGACTCAATCTAAATCTGTTGTAGAAGATAGGTGAAAGAGAGAAGATTTTCTTGATTTCAGAGACAGCCTCTATCATATTTCTACCATCTCACTCGTGAACATCTATTGCTATTACTACTTCTCACTGTGACTATCACTTATTCTAATCTATTCAGAAGGGACCAACCCAAGTCTTAATTCCCCTATCAAAAATCTACGACACTTGTCATAGTGCTTTTTAAGAAGATTGACATGAAACACCTTCTCCTTTCCTTTCTTGTCAATCTTATAATTGAAGAAACACCGCTACAACATGTTGAAAAACATATATATATATATATATATATATATATATATATATATATATATATATATATATATATATATATATATATATATATATATATATATATATATATATATATATATATATATATATTGTTCAAAAAAAGAAACGCATAGCTATCCGAAGGCGCATTTTTATGAGTTTGTAAGTAAAATTTGGTGCTAGGGTATATAAAAACCAGCCTCAAATGTTCTTTACAGTGTCAAATGCACGTGTTGACCTGAATTGCGTTCGTTTTTGTAATCCTTACAACGCAGTGGTCAATAGTGTTTATGACGCAAATTTTGACCACAGCTCATGTTGCGCGCACGTAAAAGCAACAAAATTTGGGGTGAACACTATTCACTGACTACGCAACTGAAACCCTATAAAAGGAAAACGCTACACACACGAAAATTCAGTTCATTTTCAAGCACACATTTATGGCGTCTCTATCGATAAATTTAAGGAACATTGCTATTGGCAATGATAAACACTAGCACAGATGAGAAAACCAATGATGGTGAAGATGGCATAAAGATGGAAGAACTGAAGGCAGCACTGGAGAAAATCAAGATGGGCAAAGCAGCAGGGCATGATGGTATAACACCAGAAATGGTTAAGTTCATGGGAGCATCAGGTGACCTATTACTCTTAAGAGTTTTACAGGCAGCGTGGTACAACAAGACCATACCAAAGGATTGGGAGATTGCCATCATAACACCAATTTTCAAAAAGGGTGACAATCGACAGTGTGGAAACCATAGAGGCATATCCCTTCTCAGTGTCCCTGGTAAAATCTACTCTAGAATCCTAGAGCAGAGACTCCGACGCCTAGCTGAGCCACAATTGGATGAGGTCCAGTGCGGATTCCGAGCAAACCGAAGTACTCAAGACCTAATCTTCATACTCAGACAGCTGGGTGAAAAGGCCCTTGAGTATAATAGTAAGATGCATCTTTGTTTCATAGATCTGGAAAAGGCGTTTGACAGGGTCCCCTGGAGCAAACTTTGGGACTGTTTGGCAAGGAAGAATATTCCAGCACCTCTGATTCATGCTATACAGAGCTTCTACAAGTCTTGCAGAAATTATGTGAGGACAGCAAACCATAAGTCAGAAGAGTTCAGGACCACCACTGGTGTAAGACAAGGTGATATCCTATCACCTTACCTCTTCATACTCCTTATGGGCGATGTCATCAAGGCATGTAAGGAGAGAACAAGAAAGTATTCAGTGGGTACTGGAAGATGAGACAGGTCTATTTTTTGGAGCTGGTATTTGCTGATGATGTTGCCCTGATTGCTAAATCAGAGGCACATCTCCAATCCAACCTGCAAGTCTGGAAGGAAGAGCTGGAGAAGAGAGGGATGGTTATAAGCAGCTCTAAAACAAAATCCATGGTGATATCTTGAGAAGAAAGAAGACATCAGATTAAGCTGGGAGAACAGGTCCTGGAGCAGGTCGATCACTTTAAATACCTTAGAGCTATTATAGACCGAAAGGGAGGCATCAAAGAAGAGTTGGCCATTCGAAAAGCAGCAGCTGGGAGACTTTTTCAGGCCATAATTCGAGGATTCCTCAGCAAGAGAGAGGTTGGTAAGAAAACGAAGATGGCTGTATACCTCTCCACCTAAGTCCCAGTCTTGACATATGGATGCGAGTCACGGGCAATGACTACAACCCACAAAAGCCAGATCCAAACCTCAGAAATGAGGTATCTGAGGAAGGTGGCTGAAGTAACAAGAAGAGACATGGTCCGCAACCAGACGATACGTCAAGGCCTACAATCCCACCCCTGCAGACCCAAGTAGAACAGTCCCAACTAAGATGGTTTGGCCATGGCTGCAGAATGGCTGAAGATCAGCTACCACGACAAGCATGGGAAACGAAAAGTCAGGGATCCAGACCCCCAGGACAACCCAGAGTCCGCTGGGAGGACATCATTAGACAATCTTTGAAGGACCGATTACTAGAATGGAACAAGGTCAGGAGAAAGACAGCCGATATGATAATCTGGCGCTCTCTCTCCCAAACCTCTAGACCTCAAGGTAGAAGGGGAACGACTAAGTAAGTAAGTAAGTTATCCTTTTACAATGTGTATAATTTAGTTCTGTATAGAGGTTCGCTATTAATTTGCTACAAGGGGGTTGGTCACACCAGTAATTTAATATCTTTCTTGTTTTGGGTGGCTAAAAGGGACATCGCTTTTGGCCTGAGTCAGAATGCCTGTGTGCGAAGCGAAAGCAAGCAAAGCGTTTCACGCATGACTGGCTACATGCGTTATGGACTAGCGCTATAGCACCGTCCAGCCCCAGAGAGAGAGAGAGAGAGAGTCGTGTGGTGAGTACTGGGGCAACTACAACAGTAGTTTTTGCCAGGAATAGTCTATGAGATATTAGATATAAGGTCTCTAGAAATTGGCTCGTTAAGAAAGAAAAAAGACCTATTCGAGATAGGGACAAGAAGACAGGAATGCGAATGCTTTCCACTAGACAGTGTTTTCTAATTAATTATGGAAAGAGTTCTGTTTCCCCACGACCTTAGCTTCTGCCCTTAGATCCCGTAAAGAAAAAGCCCCCAACCTCATCTGAGTAGAGAAAGGTTCCTATAGGTGAATATGTAACACCGACAGCACGAGTGATACATTAACAAACTAGATAATGATCAAACGATCGTTGGGTTTATTAATGAAATATCCACACATATAGGGTTAGTAATGGTTAGAACGTGATGATGGTGAAAGACGATTCACACAAAACACACAGATGAGCTAATAAAATTGCAGTTAATTAAGTAATAGTTAATTAAGAATGAACTGGTGTAAAGTGAAAAGATGATGTGATATGATACGTGTTACCAAAATGGTGAGTACTCTACACAGTCCATGTGTCTCTAAATGCTTCGCATTGATATGACGATTCACATGTATGCATACAATGTCCCAAGTTGTTATACGTTATGTCGAGTGGGGTATCTCTAAGCCGAGGACGTTCTGATGAATACTGTTGTCGTACGGAGAACGCTGACGAGATATCTATGTATATTCCTTCACTGTTTGAGTATATCTCTGTAGTGTGGATCAACAGTTAATAGTTGTCATATGAACAAAAAGTCTGTTGTCTAATCTCCCAAGGGTACTGGTCAGACTGGATATCTTCACGAAATGTTAGTGATATGTAGACTCATAACCTTGCATATGCAGTCGTGATTCATAATATATATATATAGTCTGCTTCATAGAATGCGCTTAAGAGGGTGTTGCACTTGCTATAAATATGCGATTCCTCTTTTGAGCTCTTTTGCTTGACTTCAGATAATAATGATCTTTCGAGTGATTTGAATTTATGATGACTCTGTATTGAACTTGTGAGCAAGCAGTATATGGTGACGAAAAATGCTGCGTCCACCTTCTGACTTGTGGGTGAGACAATATTCCTTTTTAATTGAGGAATGAAAGATGTCCTAGGGCGAATTCTGCTAGCCAAATGTCCGTTTTTGATAACTTATTTCTGGTTAGACGTCAGACACGTTGCGTTTAGACTCAGACTTCTGATGAACTGAAGACACACAAAAGTCTTCGTAAGTTTTTCACATTTAACATCACTGGTTGACTTTCATTTAAACTACTGCTCATAATTCATCTCTCTCTCTGAGTTCAATTCTAATGATGTTAAATATCTTGTGCATGAGAGTGTGTGCGTATGGGAGACTGTGATGATGATGAACTATTAATTACCTCCTATCATCCTATCATCTTCTAGGAAAATCTTCTGATTTTATTAATCAGTTATGCCAAGAATTATTTGAAACTTTATCTTTCGCACATTTTAGCTGTGAGGTTAAAATAAACAAAAATTTAAAAAAATGTATTAATAATCTGTATAAGATCTACTAACCTTCTTTTCCCTTCGCAAAATCCTTTAAGAACACAATTCATCACAGAACTGAATTATATCCACTCTGAATAAACATGTGTGTTAGGCTATGCGTTTTTGGGTTTAATCTCTTCCTCACAATGTAAAAAACTGGACTCCTTCCTAGAACAAGCTACGCAGTAGATTATATTTCTGCCCGTCCAATATGGGTTTCTTGTACAGCTCCGCCCATACCAACCAATCCTTAATGGCCCCTCTGGTCACTCATTCACAGGATCGCTCTTGTCCCCTGTCAGTCCAAACGTGGGTGTAGTTTGACCTCTGATTGTTTATTGTTCACCTGGCCAAGGTGGGCGTCCAATGTGGTAAACCAACGCTTGTCTGAACCGCGGCCGACCAAAGATAACACCATTACAGCATGAGACGTTTTCCCCTGGCCAATCTGGGCGTCCAATGTGGTGTCACAGAAATTACAGCATGCCCAGATGTTTGATTAGGATGACCAGATGTGTTTTTACCAGATTTATCACGATGCAATGTCGGCTTCAGACGATAATATCAGGCATGGGGACTCAATCAAAGGACTTTTATTTCCCCCGATGAAAGAACAAATGTGGTTCTCTAGATACCGGTCGCGAGTAATCACAACGATGAAATAGCAAATGTGGGTCGCAAATATGGGATGAAAGAGCAAATGTCGGAGAAAATACAATATGAAAAAATGTAGGAAAAGATGGAGCAAAAAGGCCTTTGCGCTCGTTTATCACAATAGCCCCTCCTCAAGTGTGATGTCAATCGTACTCCGGAGAGCTTAGCCTTCTTGCTCGGGATTCCTTAATCCTTTTCCTCATCTTCGTTTTTCTCTCCGGTTTTCACCCTTTCCTCTACTTGTCTGTGCTCTCCGTCCTGCCTCATAGGATGACGGCTTAAAAAATCCGCTCCTACGTTATGTTTTCCTTGGATATAGTCCCCTTGGAACATGTAAGGTTGTAGAACAAGCGACCACCTCATCAATCTAGCATTCAAATTCTTTGAATTGGCGAGGAAGGTCAGAGGTTGATGATCACTCTGGATTGTAAATTTCCTTCCGTACAGGTATGCTTGAAATTTTTGTATTCCCAGACGAGGGACAAACATTCCTTTTCGATTGTGGAATAGTTTTGTTCTGCTCGGTTTAACTTCCGACTCGCATATGCGACCGGAAATAGATTTGGTGGGCTCCTGTCATCTGGCTGTAGTAATGTAGCCCCGATTCCAATGTTACTGGCATCTGTGCGCAAGATGAATTTTCTAGTTAAATCCGGGAGCCGTAAAATCGGTTTTGTGGTGAGTTTCTCTTTAAGAGTGCATATGCATGTTCACATTCTGCTGACCATGTCACTTTATCTGGGTTTCCTTTCTTGGTTAGCGATGTAAGCGACGCACAGAGGCTATTAAAATCCTTTATATATCTCTGGTACAATCCACAGAGGGATACAAATGACCGGACATCCATTTTTGTGGACGGTCTTGGTGCATTTCTCAGCTTCTCAACGTTTTGAGTCTCGGGGAACATGTTCCCATGGGATATAATATGTCCTAGGAACTCTAGCTGTTCCCACCCAATTTGACATTTGGTTGGGCGGGCGGTTAGTCCCGCTTCTCTGAGTCTGTTAAACAGCAAGGATAGCGCTGATATATGTTCTTCAAACGATTCAGTAGCTACTAGGATATCATCCATAAAATTGCTGATGGCGGGATGATTCAAAGGATCCAATAACTTTCGCATCATCCTTGTGAAGACACTAGGAGCATTGTTCAGTCCAAATGGCATCACATTAAACTCGAAGTGTCCATCTGGAGTACTGAAGGCTAACAGGTTCCTCACCTCAGCTTTTACCGGTATTTGATAGTACCCTTTACTGAGGTCGATCTTTGAAAAAAAAGCGAGCCCTGCTCAGCTTAGTAAATAGCTGGTTCTGGTCCGGTAACGGTTCTGGCTGGAAATGTGTTAACGCATTCAGCTGTCGGTAGTCGATGCACAGGCGGTGTTCTCCACTGGGTTTGCGTAACAGCACCACTCCCGCACTGTAAGGGGACTCCGACTTCGAAATTATGCCTTTCTTAAGTAAGTAATCAATTTCTTGCTTTAATGCCGTCGCCTTGGCATACGGAATCGGATAGGTTCTCATTCGGACGGGCGTAGGATCCGTGACTTCCATGTCAAACTCCATCAGGTTTGTCCGGCCCGGTTTGTCTGTCAGAGAGTCGGCGTGGTTTTCCATCAATCTCCTTACTTTTTCTTGCTGGGCTTCCGTTAAGGTGGAGTTTATTTTCACACCTAAATGTGATTCCTCCTGTATCACCGGGTACTCTACGGATGATAATGGCTCTTCTTCCATTTGCATAGCAATGGCCATAGTCATGAGGTGCGCTGGTTCGGCAGGGGATCGCTCGTAAAACCTCTTAAGCAGATTTAGGTGATAAATTTTCTGCTTTCCGTTCACGGCGATTTTATAGTTGGTGCGAGAAATCTTTTCCACCACTTTGTAGGGTCCCCTCCAGCAAATCTGCAATTTATTACTGCTACTTGGCAGAAGAAGTAGCACCTTCTCTCCTACATCTAGTTCTCGGTCCTTCGCATTGCGATTGTAATATTTGGCATGTTTCCGCCTAGCCTCCCGTACTTTCGCTGTGGCTAATTCCCAGCCAGTCTTCAGGCGTTGTTTCAAGTCTGTGACGTACTGGAAGGCTGATGTGACAGTGTCGTCTGCCTTGGCATCTGTCCATGTTCTTAGTAATGCTTCTAATGGACCTTTAATAGGTCTTCCGAAGAGTAAAGTGGCCGGAGGAACTCCAGTTGACGCATGCGGTACTTCCCTATAAGCAAATAATGCGGCAGGAAGATACTGATCCCAAGTTTCTGGCTTCTCCTGTGCCAACTTCCGAAGAATAGAGGTCAGCGTCCCGTTAAACCGCTCTACTTGCCCGTTACTTTGGGGGTGATAGGGCGAAGTATGGATATGCCTAGTCTTGAATATTCTAAGCACCTCCTCTGTCAACTTGCCTCTAAATTGTGACCCGTTGTCTGTGAGAATTTCATGCGGGAAGCCCAATCTAGTAAAGATATTCAGTAAAGCGTCAGCTACATGCACTGAGTCGCATGCTGGCATGGCTATGGCTTCGCCCCACGTGGAACAGGTGTCCACTAAGGTAAGGATATGAGAGTTCAACTTCTTAGTTCTCAGCAGAGGTCCAATTATATCCACGGCCACTCTTTCAAATGGGGTGCCCAAGATTGGCATCTCCCCAAGGGTCGAGGGTGCCGTCCAGTGTTTTGGTGCAACTTTCTGGCACTAAGGGCAAGACTTGACGAAACGTTCAATGTCGCCGGTGATCCCTGGCCAATAATAGTGGCAGGCGATCCTTTGAGTGGTGGCGCTCATTCCCATGTGTCCACTAAATGGGATAGAGTGGCCCATCTCAAGCACCTGGTTCCTATAGGTTGCAGGAACTACTAATTGGTTGTGTTCCTGTCCTTCATTTCCAGCTCGGCGATACATCAATCCATTTTTCATAAAGAAGTCTCCCTTGGTAGGGGGGTTGTGTGTCCTAGGTAATTTTTTAAAACAGAGCGCTAGTGAGGAATCTTCCATTTGGGCCCTCTTCAATTCCTCTGGGAGGATATTGGTAGGAGGTTCCTGCTCTGCGTCTTTTCTTGACTGTCCTCTAGTCTGTATGGCCGCCATGACTAGTGGTTGAGTAGGTTCTCCAAGGAACACATATCTACATCCCAAGATTAAAGAGTAGATTGGCTCTTCCATTATAGCTGCACGAATCTCTCCTTTCACGTAACGAGATTCCACTCTGATAAGTGCAATTGGCAGTGTCATGGGTGCAACATCCTTCGTCGGACCTTGGATGTCGACACTCTCTTCTGTTATCTGGTCAGGGGTGACAAGAGATGCCCTGACCACCGCATCGAAAGCAAGTCCTGTGTCATAAAGGCACTCCACAGATTGTCCGTTTACGAGGACTGATTCGATGACGGGAGGATGAGAAACGTTTCCGGTCCTGTGCTCCTTCCGAGGTGACGATTTTGTCTGCAGACAGGCAGCATGTTGGGGAGGAGGTCTGCGCTTGCACTCATTGGTGTTGTGATTGTTCAAGCGACAGTACTTGCACCATTTCTCTCCCTGTCTCTGGTGTGGCGCAGCATTTTTCGTGTTTTGCTCTTTGTAGTTATCTTGTTTTGTGTGCTGTTTATGCGAGATGTGTGGTCCTTTGCTTTGTTGGTCTGGTTGGGAACGAGCAGGTTGCTTTGGCGCCTGATCCGAAAACTTCTTTCTGGCGCCTTGAGACTCCATGAGAGCATTTTGGAATCGCTCTGCCAGTGTAAGAATATTTTCTAACCGGTCAGCGCCGTTTTCAGTGAGAAATCTACGCATTACCACCGACATAGACTCTTTTAGTTGCTCTATCACAATCAGCTCTTTCAACCCGTCATAGTTCTCGGTAAAGATTCCCAGTGTACACCACTTCACTAGGTAGTCTTCAATACGGGCTGCAAACTGTGAGAAAGTCTCTCCGGCCTCCTTCCTAGAACCTCGAAATTTTTTCCGGTAAGCCTCTGAATGAAGCTATGGAACTGAGACCACGACTTTCTGATTCAATTTATATCATTGTGCGCCCGTCCTGTCTTCAAAACCATCGAATAGTTATCATTTGGTGGTTTCCAGTGATTTAGGGGGCTCAATTATCTTAACCCAGGACTATTGCGGAGAATCAATCAACCCGCCCCGGAATCTTGAAGTACTGTAAAACTTCAGAAATTCTTTGGACGGTAAATGAAGTGTTTGGACACTAATGAAATTCATCGGCCAATCAGCGTAAAGCGGTCATGTTGTGACCCAATTATCGTCTAATTTACACGTTCCAGCTAGCTCCTGTTTACTGACAGACATCGGTACGGAGGGTGCATGGACAACTTTGCTTATGTGTATACTCGGTCAAGTCATCGCATCGGAATCTGCATGAAGTAGCCTGCTTTTTTCAACGTTCAAGTGTTTGAAAGCAACTTATTTGACGGGGCTGTACTGGCCCGTTCAAACTTATCAGAGGATCCTGTGTGTACGTCACGTGTGTTGTGCTGTGCTGTCATTTTCATCATCAAGCCACCGGAAAGAAGTGAAATAAACAACACATCTGGTACATCGGTCTACAGTCACGATCAACGAGACTATCTGTATTAAAGATACGTATTACTTGTTGTTAATTTGTATTAGAAACTGAATTGTTGGATTTGTGTATTGTTGTTCGTAGTATTTTTTTTCCTTTCGTTGTGCTGCAATTTGTCTTGTTTCATTTTGTTTCGTTTCGTTAGTACTGAATCTTATTCTGTAGCTTTCGTATAATTGACCTCTTCTACTGTGTTGTGTGTTCGTGCATGTGTAAGTTCTGAGTGTTTGTTTCTGCTTTGTATTTGGTGCTGTGTAAATTATATATTAAGATTAATATTATAGATTAATTATCTAGCCCAATTACAACCGTAAGAGTTTTTCTGTTTGAGTTTAATATATTAGTCTAGTAGTTTTATTATAAATATAAATACTGTATTAGTTTTATTTGTTTATTAATGGTAAAGCTTATTTGCTAGGTCTTTTCCATTATCTGTTACAGTTTATTGATTTATTATATTGGACTCTTTGTTAAGCCTTCGTAATTATTCGGTGTTATATTCTTCTGTCATCTGATAGTGACTAAAGAAGCAAAATGATAAGGGTGGATTTAGGCTGACTTCAATTACCACCCCTATCGACACCAGTAAAATTATAGTTGTAGATGTAGGGTGTCTTATCTGGTTTTGTGTTGTTGTTGTTGCTGTGTATAGTAGTGATGTAGTTCACAGAGTTACAGCACGTAGGGTACGACATGTGAAGTCATAAATGGGTAAACCGCTCTGGACGTGTTTTCATCATTTATTTTGACGTCACAGGTACAAGAACGTACATCCAGTTCACAATAGAGCAAAGTCATGACATTCACAAACATCAGCTTACATAGTTTATCAATGCATTTGGCATATTCTAAAGATGATGATATGGCGCCAAGGTATTATATGGTTGGCTCCAAATACAAAAGTACATCAACAAGAAATCCTCTTACTGTTCAGATGTGCTAAACGAGTCAAATCATAAATCGCACGAGGATGGCATTCCAGGAGTGCAAGTCAAACTGACCTTTACAGGCATTCCTAAGTCTAACCTTGACGTAGGCATAATCGCTGACACACAGCGACGTTCATAGAACAAAGAACTGTCCTTCGGGCTGAGTATGACCCGTTTTACATATAGATCTCAGGTATGAAGATACCTGGGGCGTGACCTCTATTAGAAGAACCTTCCTTTCTGTAATGCATACGTGAGCAGAGATCGACCATTGTCAAACCATAAGTAAAGTTACAGATTGGATGTAAATGAGGCATTACCTTCGTTCGAAAATCCACACCACAGAAAACATACGCCTCCAGGCGTTTTTTAGAATACTCAAAGAAGGACCTTGTAAGCTAACTATATCTCACAATAAAGGCTCCTAATACCTAACAAAATCACAGAGACGCCAAAACGCCGTCCTTTCTGCTTCACAGCTTTACATCGTCTCCCAATATAAAGGAACTTCCCAGACGCCCCGCGTCCGGACATGCGCAGAACCTGTACCCTTGAAATAGCGATCAAACAAGACGATCTAGGAACATTCCAGATAAGATTTAACTAGATCGAGCCTTATTTGGACATGAACAGAGACCTCAAAACACAGGTTTCAGACATTCCAACAACAGTTGACCGATTGTAACTGTCTTTTTACCTCTTTTGTGAGGTGATCACTGGCCCAAGACAGTATACATGTTGTTAGGTGTGTAGTGCGAGCGTATGATGAACTGAGTGTGGGTGCTAATGAAGGCGCGAATGTGTTTAGGCTCGTATATATGTAGACCCTGCAACCCATACATTCACATGCAGTAGTCAAGGATGCTTGGACACTGCAGGCACGTTTCAAACATTTATTGACGAGAACACACATGGTATCAACAGGAACAGTCAGTGTAACAAGGTCATGCTGACCGGAAATCGATAGGTATACATTAGGCATTCAACAAGCTGGTAAACATTTGAATATTCGTGCATGGTCAATACAATGTTCTTCAATAATGACAGTTCGTGGCGTCGTCCTGGTATCACTGACTAAACGCGTCAGATACCTTAATCACTTTGACACATAGGTGCAACTTGGCATTCCCCGCCAATTGCACTGTATTAGGCTGTAGTACATTAGCCGAAAACACAGTCCTCGTTCTGACGTCAGCTGTGTACTTCTAATAAGCAGGTTACCATCAACCCTGCAGTAATGCTTATTGTAGACATAAATACCGCCAATCTGCGGTTCCCACAATATATCTTCGTCACTGGATTTCTGGACATATAAAAGACTAATAGTCTTGGATGGCTACCTCGAGCACAAAAATATAAGTTCTGAAATGGAGGATCGGTGAGCTGCAGTTCACAGACTAGGCAATCTTCTAACATGTTCTGCCACCGAAAGCATAGTAATGAGAAAAAAGTCGGTATTACCTGTAACCGAATCCACAGAACCTAATAAGGAACTCTGCTGTCATTCCAACGCACAGAGATTCACTGGGGAAAACTGCCATCGCAGTCACTTCGAAGATTCTCCCCGAAAAACACAATTGACCCTTGGTCCCTTCAGAAAAACCAGGACACTTCACGGCTTGCCGGAAGTCTAACTCAACTCCCGCTTAAAAAACCCTGCCTATGGGCATACGCCAGAACTGTCTACCTTTGACCCTAAAGGTCAAACACAATGAATGAATAAACAAGGGAAGACAACCCCTAATCAACCTGACATCGCAGGTAAAGACACAATTATTCTTATGATAAAAACATAAGCAAATAACTTGACAGATGACTCCGTCAAAAATGACAGCAACATATTACTACAACCCGCCTGTAAAAAAAATGAAATTGTTTTTTTTTTAATATGTCCATGAGCAAGATTGCACAAGTATCACTTATGTGCTCATGAAAAAATGAACCTAATATCAGGTACAATAGACGCATAAACAAAGCGTCTGAAGAGGATACAAATCATCTCCCAACATAGGAGAAAATATTTCCTTTAAGCCAAACAAACTAAGGGGGTACCATTAAAGAAACCTAAGTTGCTGGCAATACCAATCATATATCAAACATTACTAAATACTATAATTATAGCAATATACAAATGTCATGAATTACAATGCTATATTAGCAACATATCACTGATGGATGGACAAAATGAAATTTGTTAAATTATCTAAACATCATCCAAATACATTTGTATTACAACATATTAGGATATTAAGGACAGACCTAAGTCCGAAAGTGTATCAGGAAAAACTAGGACACAAGATTTAACTGGAATCATGTGGGCATCTGGACAATATGTCCGCCATCACATTATCCGAACCACGGATAGCTCGCACCGTGAAATGGAAAGGCTGAAGAGCAATAGCATAACGAGTAGATCTCGAGCTCTCAAATCCTTACTTTGCATAGCCGTAAGAGCTTTTTGGTCGGTTTCCATAAAGAAATGCGCGCCCAGAAGGAACCTTTGTAGCTTAAGAATGGACCAAACCATAGCCAACAATTCACGGTCTAAAACCGAGTAATTCCTTTCTGCCGCATTTAGCTTCCTAGAAATATACATTACAGGATGCA